>OX235273.1:19889315-20293096 GCA_944472155.2 Trichobilharzia szidati
CAGAGGCTGAATGGTTTATGAGCTCGCTAGCCTTGTAACCAGAAGATCCTGGGCTCGAGCCCTGGTTGTGGGTGTGTACTACTGAAGAGTCCCAAATTAGGAGGAAACAGCCGGCCAGTACTCCTCCCTGGTGATTTTCCAATGGTTCTCTAACTAATGTCGGCTCGTGATCATCAATCCTGTAAAAATGATTGTGAAATGAGTTGCGCAGGACAAACACTAGTGGATTGGAGTTATTTAGATTATCGGAATATATTGGAATGTAACTAGATCTAGAATGATCTAGTGATCCCCTCCCCTGAGGTTGTGTTGAGTAATCTTGAGAGAATAGATTGACTATTGCAATGCATTTGCATTTGCTTTGCATGGAAGAATCACACCATAGGGGGTAGATAGAATAAGGTATCCAATGTATTCAAAACCATTATAATTCGATGGAGAGAGTTACTGTTCATCACCGAGTAGAGCACGTTGACCGCTTCACTTACTTGCGAAGTACCATCAGCCCCAACGGGTTGATCTCTGATGAAATCTCAGCACGGATACAGAGGGCTAGTTTCACATATGCCGGTTTACGCCGTCTCTGGCGTAGACGTGACATCCGACTGTCGACCAAAGGGCGTGTGTACTGCTCATCAGGCCGCTCCGTTCTCCTTTATGGCTGTGAGCGAGACGTGGCCATTGAGAGTGAAAGACATGAAAAGATTAACTGTCTTTGATCATAAGTGTCTACATTCTATCTCCCGTGTGAAGTGGTATAATAAGGTGAGCAATATTGAGGTTAGGCCTCAATCGAGTGCTAGGTAAGGAGGGGAAATCAATCGACGAGGCTGTGAAATTACATCGACTGAGATGGTTAAGACATGTGTTACGTATGCCTAGTCATCGCCTTCCTCGATGGACAATGTTAGCTGATATATGGTCAGGCTGGAAAAGAGCTAGCGGCGGCCAAACGAAAACATGGCCCCACCAGTCAATGAAATCTACAACAGTTAGTTTAAGCCACATAGGGATGTGTAGACTTCCTGGTTGGGGTCCTACTTTCTTCTCTTGCTTTGTGTGCTACAAGTAGTGGAGTGTGGCGATTTGAGCTGCCGCAAATATGTGCAAAGTTCTGTGTCGAAAACAGACAGACAGACAGACCGAGTATATTTATTTTATTTTTTATTTTGATTTACAGCTTGATTCCACACCGTATTTTCAGTACAAGTGTGGAATTTTCAGCATGGATATCGGTAGCCCAAATTCAGGCCGACCATAGATATCGGGTGTGCGCCGGCAGGGGTTCGAACCCCGGACCATGTGCATGGTCGGCGAGAGTCCTAACCACTGTGCCACCGACGCACGTTCATCGAATCAGCATCAAATACATACAATTTAAACGGTGCGATAAAAAATATACCGAAGGGAGTAGGGTTAGAAAAATCAAATCAGGAATTCATGCCATCAGTAATTGTCGTATATTTTTTGTACTCTTGGTCACTTTCTCTCTCTCTCTCCCCCCCCCCAGTGTTGTGGAAATACATGTTTCCAAGCCTACTGTGTAAGAGAGTCTTCTGGTGTCGGGTTAGGGAACAACTGACCCGGGAATTATCAAGCATTCATTATCCATCAGTTAGCATTCGTAGTTAAACACTCGGCAACATCATTGACAAATATCTCCTATAATTCATGTATTTGTGTAAATATCAGTAATTATTATATGATGATGTATATATATATATATATATATATATTTCATTTTCGCAGGTTGGTATGGCTACAAGAATAATAAACTACTATCGTCCATTAGTGCCAAGAGATAGATCCCTTTCACCATGTCCACATGCTTACAATGAACCACCTGAACTACCGTATGGTTCACTTGTTTACGTTGGAGGTTCTGATAGTCCATTTCTTGGAGTTATTCGACCCGGTGGTTGTTTACAGGTAATTCAAATTGTGATTAATACTTCTCGGTATTACTAATGATACAGTGATAATTTTTGTTTTAATCCTTTTGCTTTTCCAGTGGAACATAAAGAGCTTCAGGCTTGAGCCTTAAAGTTTCAGTAGCGGCAGTGGTATTTTCCATAATGGGAATAGGGTGGGGCTGCTAGCCTCACGCCCAACCTTCCCTCTCTTTGTCGGGCTTATAATCAGCTAAGGAAGGTGTAAAGGCGTGCTCCGGACCACGTGTGTGGTTGGCGAGAGTTTTACCGCTGAACCACCGACGCACACGCAGTGATAATTAGACGGTAGAAACTGAAATCTGGCCTGGAGATGATGGGTCAGGCATACATTGAGGAGGCCGTTGAATAACATCGTACTCCGGGTCACTGAGTAGTGAAACCCCAACGGGAAATGACGAGTGGGTCGTCACTACAAGGATGATATGAAGGAGATCGTGTGAATTGGAGGAGATGAGAGATTGTGGGCAGTCGTGGGGTCACCCAGCTGAAGAGGAGAGCAGAAAATAGAACAGAGTGGGGAGATGTGTTGTTGAAGCTAGCCCTATGTTCCACTGGGAACCCAAGGGAATAATAATAGTGATCTGCCTTGTATTGGTTAAGCTGTTAGACCTAGTAGCTGACCACATCTCACTTTCACTTCAAACTCTGAGAGTTTTTTTTTCTAGCTGTCGTGTAAATAAGTAGTGATGAGCTGTGACCCGATCGGATTCTCTCTTACACCAATCTAAGTTATTGGGGAAGAAAATTATACGGCTTTTTTACTTGTAATGAATATTCAAATGTTCTTTGAAATTGGTGACGAATTTGATTAGAGGACAAGGATAAATACTACATGAATTACTGTCGGTATGACAAGAATATTGTGTGTAGCCAATCTCAGAGTCGACATCTGCTACATGATTGACTTAGCAGTCAACAAAGATTTTTTACTGGCTTCAGCGTTTATTTCTTTTACATGATTATAAGCACAAACTGAACATCACTCACTTTTTTCAATAATTTATATGAGGTCTGAAGTGTTATCTTGACTCTGAGACTGGGGCAGGTAGTTGTCTTGACGAACTACTCCCTAAGCCTTTGGTGTTTGAAGTTTGATCTTCAAGGCAGTACAACGATGTCAATAGGTGCCATTCCCATGGTTTCTGGTGACTGAAAGAGGCTCATACGTGGTGCGATCTCTTTGGATTTTGTAGTTCATGTGCCACATAGGTTTGGGATCGGGGTTTCCCAGCCGGCCCAGATGGACCTTCATCGCCAAACATCCACATTAGCCTTTTTTCTTTCGAGAAAAAAACTGGTCTCAATTGTATGATGGTGATGAATAGGATTTATCTGACAGAGGGTATGAATGTGTGGACATATGTCAGGGCATTTCGAGAGGAGGACTGGAGTTAACCGAACTTCTGCCATACCTGGGTCGTTCATGATGAGTTTAGGTCAAATGAAGCTAGTTTATTATTATCGACTTTTCAAGAAGTCAAACTAGGAAAATAGAGATGCACACTTTAAGTGTTGTTATCGAAGTTCCACGCTTAACTTTTAACAATCTCACCTTCATGAGTTTGTTGTTTGGACTCCTCTCTGCCTGCTTCAGTGTAAAGGTGACTGCTTAGTACCACCAGCTGTCATAAGTGAAAATGAACTTTCATATACCTGGATGTAACCCTCTCTCCAACCTTACCGAACAAGCTGGATTCAGGGAAAGTAAATCATGTGCGGATCAAATTACGACGTTACGCATCATCCTTGAACAGGGATTAGAATGACAGTCAACTGTATTATTATTATTATTATTATTATTGTTCCCTTGGGTTCCTAGTGGAACATAGGGCTTCAACTGCACGTCTCCACTTGCTTCTGTCTTGTGCTGTTCTTTTCACTTGCGTCCATGTTATTCCATACTGTTTCATCTCCTCCTCACACGATCTCCTCCATGTCACCCTTGGACGTCCCACTGCTCGCCGCTTCCCTTTCGGGTTCCACTCGAGCACTGGCTTGACGCGCGATGTCACTCAACGGCCTCCTCAGCGAGTGTCCAATCCATCTCCACTTCCTCCTGCATATTTGTTGGGCGATTGGTTCCTGTTTCGTTTGTTCCCATAGCTTCTTGTTTGTGATTCTTTCTGGCCATCTAATCTTCAGTATGGAGCGAAGACAGTTGTTGATAAAGGTCTGCAACCTGTTGAAAATATTCTTGGTGACCCGCCAAGTTTCTGATCCGTAAAGCAAAATTGACTGACAGTCAACTGTGTCTACCATCAACTTCATCGATTTTTGAAAAAAGCCTTGCATAGAGTTAGTTGGCCGCCAAGTAGTTTGGAAGTCGCTGCAATATTATGAAGTACAGTGCCCGAAACCGTTATCAGCTTCATTCAACAGATATATATATGATGGTACTATGTGTCAAGTAATTCACAACGGAAATTTCAGCGATGACTTTGAAGTGAAGACAGAACTAAGACAAGGCTGTCTACTATCATCGATGCTATTCCTTATTTGGGTGGACTTAATCAATCAGAAGACTGTGGGGAGCTAGAAACCAAAGATACGTTGGATCAATAAGAAAACTGTCTGTCTGTCTGGGTTCAACATAGAACTTCGCACCGAAGTGCAGCAGATCCAGTTGCCACGTTCCAAATAGCACACAAAGGTAGACAGGGAAATGAGTGAAGAGAATCAATAGTGTTTTGACAAGTATAAGGGTGAAACAGAATGAGTAATGGTAGAAAGGACTATGAAAGATTACACAAGAGACTGAATACATCTGCGTAAGCCATTGACAACGATTTTGAGCCATGTCACCTATTGTCTCCAGCCACCATTGATTCTTAGAGTCCCGAGGGCGGGCCCCAACCTGGAAGTCTGTATCTCCCTGCCTGACTCAGTTTAACTGTCAAGGATTTCATGGATTGATTGATGCGATGTTTTTGTTTGGCCACTACTTACTCTTTTCCAACCTGCACCTATATCAGCTAGTAATGCCCGTTGGGTGGGGGAAGCGATGGTTAGGCATGAGCAGGACGTGACCTAGTCATCTCAATCTATGTAACTTTATAGCCTCGTCGATTGATTTTCCCTCTTTGCCCAACACTCTACGCCTAACGTCAACATTACTTACCTTATTATACTACCTAACGTGAGAAAGAGATCGTAGACATCTATGATCGAAAACAGAAAAACTGCAGAGGATCTGGACTTTACGCGTGATCTATGTCCAGTATCACATAAACCTGGAGAACTACAGACAAAAACCGACAATTTGAAAAGAGAGGCAGCAGAGAGATAGGAGTTCAAGTGAGCATGGAAAGATGGCAAAGTTGATGAAGAGATACCCCCCCCCGACCAACACCAAGAAGAAGAAGCACCAATAATGCACCATCAACGGGAGACAATCAAAGGAAGTCAATTCTTTCGCTTATCCAGGCATTATTATGTTAAATGGAGATCAGTTGGGTAACACTAAGTGTTATACGTCTGTCGACTAGTTTATCTAATTTTAAAAGAGGCGAAGAGTTAATCTTTTCAGCGATCTCATTCTCCAGCTGTACAATCGCATATATATATATATATATATATATATATAAAGCGGCAATCGGATAGAACCTAAAGTAAAATATTCAAGTATTGGTTTTGTAGGGATTTTTGTTTGATTGCTTGGAGGATTTCATCATGAGCTGACATCAGTTCGAGAACCATTGGAAAACCTGGGAGTACTGGATAGCTGTTTCGTCCTAGTTTGGGAGTCTTCATCAGTGCGCACCCATCCATAAGGTTCTGGGTTCCAATCCCGGTGGGTGCATACTGCTGAAGAGTCCTAAACGAGGCTGAAAAAACAGCTGTCCAGTACTCCCAGCTGGTTTTCCAGTGGTTCTCCAACTGATGTCAGCTCATCATGAAATCCTCCATAAAATTAAATAAGCAAATTGAATGACGTAATGTGATTGAAGGGATTGAGTAGAATTCAACTGAAATTGGAGGAGTGTCAAGTTAACAAGGGCGTCGTATCTATTGTTAGGACAAATAAGGTCTATTGTACACTTAATGAACTGAACACAAACCTCTTTTGTATACACAGCGTTCAAGATTTAACATGTGATGAATTGCCATAGTGCTTCTGCACTTTTAAGAAGCTTGATTCTTACATATTCTGTAGATAACTTTGAAGCTCGGTGTCCAGATTCGATCAGGTATTCTAGGATAGACCTACCGTATAGGCGACATAACTAGCTCCACACAAGCAGGTGAATTGATAGATGCACATGAAATAAGAACAGCAGTGGTAGCTTATCTTTCACGTTCATGCGAATCATTGGTTTCGTGGAGAAAGTTTTGTTGAAGTTCATCTGCGGAGTAGGTTTTCTTCAATGAGCAGAATAGGTGGTTTTTCAGTATTTCTGCTGATGCTGCTGCTGCCTATGAGTCTCCAATGAATTGAAGATTGAAGTAGAGAAGTCTTTCAGAGACAGAAAGTGTGGACAGTTTTAGCGAATAGAATGATATCGTTCATTGTCTTTTCTCTTTAATAATAATAATAATTTGCTTTATTCCAAAACAGTACTTGTGATACAGAATGAAATTCTCAGCATTTCCACTACAGTATTGCATCCAGTTAGTACATTATCAATAAATAGAATTCCACATAGATTAAGGAAATCTCAGTTCATTATGACAACAATACATTGGCATGTCAGTAGCAAAGGTAAAGCTGAACAGTGTTAGAAGGTGTTAGAAAAGTGGGAGCTGTCCTATTAACTGGCGTAAGCGAGAGAAAGAAACAAAGCAGATCATAACGGAAAAAAGAGAGAGAGAGAAAAGGAAAAGAAAGAGAATGTTGTACCTATAAATGATATTAGTTGGAAAGACGAGATCCAGTTGTACCACTTACTATTTAATGAATTATAGGTGTCACGCCTAATGCTTTCTTTATCGTACAGAACACGAGCTAAGTAGGGTATGGTTGAGTTTTTTGTACTTGCTGGTGCGAACATATAGTTTTCTATATAGGCTTCTGGTTTTTTTGCCTGATGAGATGCAAGGGCAGAGTTGTGAGTGAAGAGGGTGGTGTGAGTTAGATAAAATGGATTTAGCCCATTTTTCACATGAGTCCAAGTGCCTGTCTGTCGACCAGAATATTAACAAGTTGGTTAAGTGGCACATTGCTTACCCTGCTGACAACCTTTAACATCCTGCGTAATATGTTATAGTCTTTCTTCAGTAACCCTGGAAAAACTAAGGGGGAACAATAGAGAATAATAGGCAGAATGCGAGAATTAACGAATTGTTATCGTATCTAATTTTTACTTTTAGACTGTTGAAAATAGTATGTATCGTGCACCAATCTATCCGCATACACTTTCCAATACTGATTTCTTATTAATACGTAATCGTAATGGGATTAGTATACGTCGGATAGCCAATGCATTTACTGTTGGTCAAGAAGTACCCCTAATGGAAGTCCCTGGTCCAAATTCAAAACGTGCTAACAATTTTGTACGTGATTTTCTACAAGTATTCATCCTGCGCTTATTCCTACGTAGTACAGATGAACCGAAACGTATTAAAATGGAAGAGATTCGTAAAGCTTTTCCAAATCATTCAGAAAGTAGTGTCAGGAAACGATTGAAAATCTGTGCTGATTTTAAACGTACTGGTATGCTGTGTCTCTTTTTAAAAAAAGTATTTTGTTCATTTATTCTGGATAATTTTTCATCATAAGTGAGTGAGTGAGTGAGTGAGTGAGTGAGTGAGTGAGTGAGTGAGTGAGTGAGTGAGTGAGTGAGTGAGTGAGTGAGTGAGTGAGTGAGTGAGTGAGTGAGTGAGTGAGTGAGTGAGTGAGTGAGTGAGTGAGTGAGTGAGTGAGTGAGTGAGTGAGTGAGTGAGTGAGTGAGTGAGTGAGTGAGTGAGTGAGTGAGTGAGTGAGTGAGTGAGTGAGTGAGTGAGTGAGTGAGTGAGTGAGTGAGTGAGTGAGTGAGTGAGTGAGTGAGTGAGTGAGTGAGTGAGTGAGTGAGTGAGTGAGTGAGTGAGTGAGTGAGTGAGTGAGTGAGTGAGTGAGTGAGTGAGTGAGTGAGTGAGTGAGTGAGTGAGTGAGTGAGTGAGTGAGTGAGTGAGTGAGTGAGTGAGTGAGTGAGTGAGTGAGTGAGTGAGTGAGTGAGTGAGTGAGTGAGTGAGTGAGTGAGTGAGTGAGTGAGTGAGTGAGTGAAATAATAAATAACTTACTTTTTATGATATATTGATTACTGTATAGGAACGCATGAGGGTAAGTAAAAGTGTATGGTAGTTGTTTAGGAACTATTTACACTTTTCCATTAATTATTAATCCCTTTGGTTTGGAGTGGAGGATAAGGCTTCAATAGAACATCTCCATATTGCTCGATTCTGTGCAATCCTCTTTATCTGGTTCCACGTTTTCCCATACTCCCTCATCTCCTCCCCGCACGATATCACCTATGGACAGCCAACTCGTCCTTTCTCATTCGTGTTCCACTCGAGGGCCTGGGGAGGGGTGGCGCAAAGTCACTCAACAGTCTCCTCAGCATGTATCCGATCGATTTCCATTCGTATTTTCTTTGAAATACTTGTTAGGCAGGCGATGGGTTGTTCCTCGGTTCATTGCTAGATTTCCTTGCTGCTACCTCTTTCTGGCCAGCCATTTGATCTTTACTATGGTACGAAGGCAGCTGTAGATTAACGTCTGGTGACGCGTTCACTAAGTCCCTGAAGCATATGAAAGTACTGACATCAGTGTTGAAAATTCGAATCTTGTTCTGTATGATGATTAGTACGTTAGATTTTCACACTGATTTCAGGTTGACGAAGCTCTGTTTCGCTCATCCGATGCTGCTTCCTAGATAAGTGAAATAAGTGATTCCCATCAAATCTCTTTCATTGATACTGATTGATGCTTGTTTTTATTGTTGTCGGACAGTGATCACCTGCATCACCTCAGTCTTTTCCATGTTCTCTTTGAGTCCTACTCTCCCTGTCAGCTTCTTCTGCCGATTTGTCACTTTTTGCCTGTAGTTCTTCAAGTTTGTATGACATTGGACATGAATATCACCCTCATAGTATAGATCCTCTAAAGTCTACTTATAGTCCCAAAGCACATCTGACTTCTTGCTCCCTACTTACGGTCTTCCACATGATCTCTAGTCCATCAAAATCAGGAAATATCGTGGGTGATAGCAATGGGCAGTCTTGTCTTACTCCTGTCTTCACTTCAAAGTCGTCGCTGAGATTCCCGTTGAGTGATTATCTTCATAGAAGTTTTCTTTTACATATTGTCGAAAATGCCTTCTGAAGCCTGTCATTCATTCATTCATTCATTTGAAGAATAACTTTCTCAGTTTATGCACTGGTAGACCAGTCGTCTATGGCCTTACGATCTACTTCCTTATATCATTTTGCATTGCTCAATAGGATATTAAGCTCAGTCCACTGAACTGGTCTTTCATATTCCAGTCTATGAGACACACTTATTGTTTGAAGGCTGGTAATGTCTGTCTGTCTGGATTCAACATAGAACTCGGCACCGAAGTGCAGCAGTTCCAGTTGCCACGTTCCAAATAGCACACAAAGGTAGACAGGGAAATGAGTGAAGAGAATCAATAGTGTTTTGACAAGTATAAGGGTGAAACAGAATGAGTAATGGTAGAAAGGAATATGAAAGATTACACAAGAGACTGAATACATCTGCGTAAGCCATTGACAACGATTTTGAGCCATGTCACCTATTGTCTCCAGACACCACTGATTCTTAGAGTCCCGAGGGCGGGCCCCAACCTGGAAGTCTGCATCTCCGTACATGACTCAGTTTAGCTGTCAAGGATTTCATGGATTGATTGATGCGATGTTTTTGTTTGGCCACTACTTACTCTTTTCCAACCTGCACCTATATCAGCTAGTAATGCCCGTTGGGTGGGGGAAGCGATGGTTAGGCATGAGCAGGACGTGACCTAGTCATCTCAATCTATGTAACTTTATAGCCTCGTCGATTGATTTTCCCTCTTTGCCCAACACTCTACGCCTAACCTAACGTCAACATTACTTATCTTATTTTTATACCATCTAACGTGAGAAAGAGATCGTAGATATCTATGATCAAAAGCCGTCAACCTTTTCATGTCTTCAACTCGTATTGGCCATGTTTCAGAGCCATAGAGAAGGACGGAGCGAACTGCTGAGCACTATACACGTGCCTTGGTTGATAGTCGGATGTCACGCCTACGCCAGAGACGGTGTAAGTTAGCGAAAGCAACCCGAGCTTTTTGGATCCGTGCTGAGATTTCGTCATCAATCAGTCCTTTGGTGCTGATACAACTTCCCAAATAGGTGAAGTGGTCAACATGTTCTATCACTTCACTCCCTTTCACTAACCTAGGGGTAGACGTAGGAGTTGCATTAGTAGAAGAAAGGCTAGATAATAGAGATGAAGATGAAGACAAAGATGAGTGAGGATTAGAGAGGTCTCGCGTGCAATTCGGATTGTGAGGGCGATTGTTACTTCCAGGCTGCCCACACCGTGGAAGCTGGTTGCGTGACCGCAGATCCCAGGGAACAATTGCTTGAGGTCGGTCACACGCGGCCTGTTTTTGTTTGTTCTTTTTCATTTGGTGTGTCTCAGTAGCATATTTATCACTTCTGCCCTGTGACACGGCAGCAGGAAGCGCGGTCGTTGTTAATCCGGGCCCCGACCTATCCGGCATGATATTTTGTGATTTTGTTTGAATCATAGTATTGGATTGAGTAACTACTTTTTGTCTAACCGCTATCCAAACAACCTTTCTGGCATGGTAGGACCTACAGGAACATAAGTTCCAGCCAGTATAGCTCGTTGGGTCATCATTGTGATATGCATGCCCGACCACCACGTCAAGGTAGCAGCTTTCGGTCGGAAAAAAATCTGTTGGGCTGGTGATGTGCTACCCAGTTACTTAAACTGAAGTCTGTGTGGCGGGATTCGAACCCGGGACGAACCCACTGACGACTGGCAGTCGACTGCTTAAGTCAGTGAACCATGTCTCCACCTTTATCTAGTTAAAGACATAGTAATATCACTCTATTCTCTCTTCAATGGGCTACTACTCAATCACAAGAAACTAGCCAATGCTACCGATTGCCTATTCTCTACTTGTAATGATGAATGCTGGCTGGATTCTATCAGTCAACTTTTCAGTATGATGATCACTAAGCTTCACCCTCATGAGGTGCACTTTCAACTGACGCCGTCAATTGGTAATTACAGCCAATCGACAGGTGTAGCCCTCAGCCTAGATTTTTTTTTACATGTTGGCAGTCGTCAGCAAGGCGAATCTGTGGTCACTATCGAAGCAATTCATGTGCTGTCCTTTTTGAGGGATTCGAACCCTAGCTCAACGGTGGCACAGTCACAGAAGTTACCACTGAACTGAACAACTAGTTCGGTTATATATTATGTATAAAAAAAGGTTATTTAAAAAAGGCTGAATACTTTAAATAGAAAATTGAATGCATCCTCTGTTTGGGGTGTTGTTACATAACAGGTTCTGATGCAAGTTGGTGGGTTCTACGCTCTGACTATCGATTACCATCAGAAGAGGAAGTCCGCTATCTTGTTTCACCAGAAGACTGTTGTGCACATTACAGTATGCTGGCGGCTGAATTACGTCTGAAAGATGCTGGTTACGGTGAAAAGTGTCTATTTGTTTTGGATGAAAATCAAGGCGAAGAAGAAGAAGATAAAGAAGGTCAAGTAAGTGACAGTAGTGTGTTTCTCTACCGCACCCCCACCCCCCTCTAGTGATTGTTCACTGTAACTGTAATTCTTCCCTTTTGTCTTTTTTTCATTCCTTTGAGTTCCGAGTGCAGCATAAAGCCGATAATGATGCTGAAGCTATCCTGAAGTTTCAGTAACTTTGGTGCTGTTTTTTTTGTACGTGAATTATTAGGTAACTAGCCTCACGCTTAACCCCCTCCCTACCTCTTTATCGAAATTATTTACCCTCTAAGTGAGGTTTAAGGAGTGCACCAGACAGGTAGTACATGCGTGATTGATTGGCGAACACTGTACTACTGATATATCAACTCAAACAACAAACTGGCTGAAGAAACAGCCAGAGAAGGCAAGAATCCAGATGAAGATAACCAGCCAACACCGCCACCACCAGCAACGGCAACAACAACCAGCACCAATCACCATCAACGGGAGAGATTTAACAGAGATTTCTGCCTGCCTTCACTTATCCGGCTAGGAAGCACGGTTTCAGCCACAGCCAGTGAGAATCGGAAAGGCAAGATACGCTTTCTTCAACCTGAAATCATTTTGGAAATATTCTGCGCTCCACTCCACCAAGAAACACGAAACCTAGGTGAGACTGGACTTCCTTTCGATTGTCACCTAGTGTGGTGAACTCATTAGAGACTAGAGACGCATAACACTAGTTAATGTCTAATCCAAGTACCTTTTAGGTTGTTAATTTACATACTATCTGTCTTATATTATACTGTTTGACTATTTCATAAGGCAGCGGAGCAACAACGTCAAGAGTTGTGAATTCCCATGTCTCCTAGTGACCAGAACGACATTAGTTCTTTTTGGAATCTGTTACTTTATTGTTCAGAATAGGTTTTGCATCATAGTTTCCCTAGTCCCCAAAGTGGACTTCAATGTCCATCAATCCGGGGATAGGCGCCGAATGTTGTCACTTTGCTCCTCACTTTTTTTAAGATTACGTTTCGTCACCGCGTGAAGGCAATGGGTATGAACGTGTAGCCAAATGATGAGGGGGAAGACCAGAGTGTACCCACCCTCGAGCATATAAGGCCATTCTTAGGTAGGTTGACACTTGTTATCTGTTCACGTCTGTTAGTCAGCCTGTTGCGTCGATCTACGTTATTTTTATAATAATAATAATAATAAAGTCTAACAGGAACACTGGAGATATGATTCACATAGGTCTTAGCATTAGATTTTTAGTCTATAGGTCCCTAGCTCGAGTCCCATTTCACTTAATTTAGCACGGGCTACGGAATAATACTATCAGGCCATACATGTAATAAGTGTAGCTCACACTCCCGTTCCACGTAAATCAGTTCAAACCATAAATATTAAACGAGCGACACTGTTAAAAATCCATCCAGAATTGCCTAAGTATCCTTGGAGAGTCAATTTGATTGTTATAGCCGGATGAATAAATCATAAAGGTAAGTAATAACGAGACTTAAGTCAATACAAGAACTGGCACGGAATTAGGCTCCTGTCCATCCCAAGCAAAATACTAAGCCGCATCATCCTGGAGAGAATCAAACAAGCCAACCTGGATGAAAAACTTCGACCGGAACAGACTGGATTCAGGAGAAACAAGTCATGTATTGATCAAATCGCCACACTACGGATCATCATTGAACAAAGTTTGGAATGGCAGTCACCTCTCTATCTTAACTTCATCGACTTTGAAAAGGCATTCAACAGCGTCGATCGAGAGTTGATTTGGCAACTACTTCGCTAATACAGGGTGCCACCGACAATTATACATCTCATCCAACAGCTGTACGACAATGCTGCATGTCAAGTAATCCACAACAGGAAACTTACGGAATCCTTCGAAATGAAGACGGGAGTAAGACAAGCTGGCTGCCTACTATCGCCAAAGATTTTCCTGATTGCAGTAAACTGGATAATGCGACAAACAGTGGGCAATGAGGAAACAGGCATAAAAATGACTCACACAAAACACTTGGAGGATCTGGACTTCGCCGATGGTGATATATGTCTGATTTTCCACAAACTGGTAGATATGCAAGTGAAAAGCGACAAGTTGGCAGAAGAAGCATCCAGAGAAGAGTGGTCTTCAGGTGAACATAGAGAAAAAACAGAGGTGATAAAGATTCCTGGGCAACACCACCACCAACAATAACAACAACAACAGACAACGATCGGCATAAATGGGATGAACCTGAAAGAAACAACCTCTTTTACCTACCTAGGAAGCATCGTTTCAACTACAGGCGGACGGAATTGACGAGGATATCAAAGCAAGAATCGGAAAAGCAAGACAAGCTTTCACTACTCTCAAGTCTGTGTGGAGGTCAACAGCACTCAGCATCAGAAATGACATCCGGATTTTCAACTCCAATGTGAAGTCAGTCAGTGCTACTATACGGATCAGAGACTTGCACTGCGCGTCATAAAGAGCATCTCAAACAAACTACAGACCTTCATTAACAGTTGTCTTCGCTCAATATCACTCAAGATCAGATGGCAAGAAGAGATCAGCAATAATGAGGGATCTCTGGGAGCGAACCAACCCATCAGGAACCGATTGTGAAACAAAAAGGCAGGAAGAAATGGAGATGGATTGGCCATACTCTGAGAGAACAAACCATCAAGTGACATCACTAGACAAGCCATTGCTCGAGTGGAACCCGAAAGGGAAGTGGCGAGTTGATCATGTGAAGAGGAGATGAAAACGTGTGGGCAGACTTGGAGCCAGGTGAAGACTCTAGCAGAGAACCGAACGCAATGGAGACGTGCGCGACTGAAGCCCTATGTTCCTCTAGTAATTAAAGGAAACAATAATAATAATAATTTGACTGAACACTTTCTTGACACAATTCTGTATTCATTCTGCATTATATTATCACTTTACTATAGCTGTGTGTGTGTTGTTTTTTTTTGCTGTACACTTAATTTTCAATTCATGCTTCATTATTCTCTCTCTCTCTCTCGGTGTTTCTAACACTCTTTAAGCCTAAAATGGAAGATGAGGTGAGAGCTGCACCATGGAATACAACACGAGCGTATTTAGCTTCACAACGTGGTGGTTGCTTCCTTGAATTACACGGAGCTGCTGATCCAACTGGTTGTGGTGAAGCTTTTTCCTATTCTAAAACATCAGCTAAACCTGGTGCATTATTTAGACAAGCCGGTGGGGAAGTGGCTAGAGGATTATTAAAAGGTAAACGTACTGTCACTGGAACTGATGCTGATTTGCGTAAACTGCATCTACGTGATGCACGTGCTTTATTACGTTCATTTGGGATTAGTGAAGCTGACTTGAAGACATTTAAACGGTGAGTGTAGACTATTGAAAGGATTTGCTGTAATGATTAATATCCTTCCGTCCCCCCCCCCCCTGAATATTTATTCTGTGTGTGAGTGTGCGTCTCTGTTAAGTTCATGCATTTATTCCCCTTGATGATATTGAATAAAGCAAGAACAACAGTGGTTTGTGCAGAATAATATGGTACCATCATTGCTTATTTTGTTGGCTTCTCATCAGCTGTTTACAGCCTAGATAAATTTTGAGGTTTACGTACAGAAAAGTTTTAACATACTTGCAAATTTTTTTACATGTTGACAGTTGACAAAAAGTTTCACAATAAGTGAACAGTGCTCAGAAATTTGTGCTTATATAGTTTTTTTACACAGGCAGTTCAAGTTTAAACAAAATAAATGTATGCATACAATGGTAAAGGAGTTAAGTAATAAAGACGAGAGATGCGTTAGATACAGAGTGACTAATAAATTAGGTAACAATGTGGATATGATAGAGAAGATTTGTAGCTCAGGTGGATGATTTTGATGTGGTTGTGTTCTCTGAGCTGGATAGTTAATTTGCGGGCTTGTGTATTTTGGGTCTACTGTAGAATCGGGGTAGGACTGGTTCACTGGATTTCATTCGCCATTGGTCTTGTTTTGTGATTTGTCCAGTTTTGGTAAGCTTGTTTAAGGTCCTTTGGATGCGGTTGTCCAGTGTTTGTATGGGATTTGTTGGGAGTTGTTGATACACATCCTCGTCTTTGAGTAGTTCTTCAGCTTTCTTGGTGTATTCTTCTCCGTCCATGATTACTGTTGTTCTTCCTTTGTCGGCTGGTAGAATGACGATGTCCTTCCTATTTTTCAGCTTTTTGAGGGCCTTTAGTTCTTGAGAGTTGAGTTGTGTGTGTTGTTTTTTCTGTTTTACCATTGGTACAATTGTTTGGCGTATCTCTTCCTGTGTTTCCTCCTTTAATTTTGATGATTTGAGTAATGATTCAAGAGCAGCGAAGAAATCAGTTTTCGAGGCATCTCCGGTGTTGTAGTTTATTCCTTTTTGTAGTAGTTGTTGTTCCATTTTTGATAGTGGTTGTTTTGATAGGTTGACTACGCAGTCTATAGGTGTATTGTCTGGTTGTTGTTTTCTAATCTTGGCTAGCTTGGTTTTGAGGACTCTTCGTCTTTGTTCTCTGTGTTTTCTACTTGACAATGTAATTGCGGTGATCAGCGTTGACAGGTGTTCCTGGTTGAGGGTTTTCTCTAGTTTTTCTTTTTGGACATCTATTATTTGTTGATATTTCTTGATCCGATAATGTGCGTCTGTAATCATTAATTTGACCATTCGCCTTCCACATTGTTCGGCCAATTTCCATCCCATTGGGCAGTTGACTGGTGGTTTGTATCTTACACTGGTCGGTAGGATTTGATGACGAAGGCATTCGTGGAGAAAGAATAATTGTTCTCTGGTGGATCCTTGCCTTTTGGCGAAGTCTTCCCACTTTCGAACAGAGAGAAGCGTTTCCCGCTCGTAAGATTTGGATATGATAGAGATAGGTTACAATGTACTGAGTTCAACTCAAATCATAGAAACAAGAGAAAAGCAAAATTACAGATTATAAAGGGGGGGTGAGGTTAAAGACAAAGATTACGTAATCAGATGAGAGAATAAAGACATTCAGTTACCAGGGCAAGGACACAATAAATCTAGTTTGAAGCGTTTGATAGAAATTGCTTCGGCAAACTTGAGGAGAATGGAACTCCTTTGTCTACTGATAATTTTAAAGGATTTCTCGATTTCTACCTCATGACCCGTGTCCATTGGATGACAGTCTAGGGGAGATGGCTAAACCCTGACTCCAAACCTCCAACAACTGGCGTATGAAGCTCACTGGAGCTCACCGGCAGACGTATGGACAAAGGGCTTGTTGGATGTCCTGGATGTCTGGCCCCATTCAAAAAGGCGTATGAACCGAACTCCGGTCACCGGCTGCCAATGGATAGTGGACTCCCTACTCCACTCCTACTGCCTTGTAGGTGACACTTGGTTGTGTAAAGGCTAGAGCTGCACTCTCAAACAAAAGGCCGAGCGATTCTGGGGACATGACTCGTACCAAATTCCCATGAAACTTCATGAACTCTCTTACAAACGCATCAGATCGCCGCGCCTGGGCAGCGATGATTCGAGATGTTCATGAAGCCGGCTCATCCTCCCGTAGAAGATAGCCGAAGTAAAGTAAAAGTAAGTAAGTGTCGAGAAGATGTCTAGTAATAGCGCTACTATAAGAGTTTGTTCCCTTGAGACGTAGGCTTTTTGGCACATGTTCTGAAAATCGAAGGTGTGTCGTTCTTTCTGTTCTCCCAATGTAACTGCTCCTGCAGATACACGTAAATCTGTATACACAGTTTGAGTTAACATGAGAAGGTTACCTATCGACTTTTAACTCCACCAAAGAGCATGTTGTTCGATGGACGGAAACCAACTTAGCTGCAGGATAGACTCTGGCTAATGACGTTCTCAGTCTTCTGTTGACCATTTCTGCAATGTTTTCACTTTTAAAATCTAGTTGAATGAAGACAGGCTTTTTTTCAACTGTGATTTGTTTGGTATTTGAGCCTTCACATCTTCCATATTTGTTAATGAATCTTTGAGGGTAACCGTTGTTTTTCAGCACCTTTTCGAGAATCATAAATTCTTCGTCTAGTTTCTCTGCAGAGCATATTCTCCTTGCTCTATAGTACAGAGTTTTGACTAGTGCTCGTTTATAGCTATGTAAGTATTGTCCATTCCATGTAGGCTTTCGGTAAATTGACCTCTGGAGATTACCATTTTCTGTTAAGTATTAGTTATATTGATTTAGGGATTGACTTGTTATCTGGGTACAGTCTCGTCCGTCGGCTTATTCTCATAGATGAAGACGCTGACTAAATGCAGAGTCTTAGGAACAACATCTTGAGGAAAAGTCTTTGAATGTTTGGCATACGATTCACTACTGTCAGGTCTAAGGTAACGCTGCAGGACTGGTGTGAAGTCGTAGAGTATGTTGACCACTGCACGTATTTGCGAAGGCTAATTGTCTTTGACTGCAGATGTTTGCGTTCGATTTTTCCCGTGTTAAGTGGTATAGTATTATGAGTAATATTGAAGTTAGGCGTCAAGTGCTTGGTATGGAGGGAAAATCAATCGATGAGGTTGTGAAGTTACATCGATTGAGATAGCTAGGACATGTGTTACGCATGCCTAGCCATCCATCCCCTTCCTCGACGAGCGATTTCAGCTGACATTGGACGGATCAGGTTGGAAAGGAGCTAATGGTGGTGAAACGAAAACATGACTTCATCAGTCAATAAAGTCCACAACAGTGAGTTTGAGCTAGCCAGCCATGTAGGGAGGTGTAGACTTCCTGATTGGCTGCTTAGGGTCCTCGGGATGGTAATAGCCAATTAGGGCTGGAGACAATTGGTGGTGATTTGGCTCAAAGTCGTTCTTATTGATGGCTGGATCAGATGCATTCACTCTTTGTCATATGTCATCGATTGAATTGTCTAGAACACATGATGCACCTGCCTTTCTCGACGACCAATATTACCTGATATTATTAGATTATTTCAGAAGAGAGTTAGGGGTGGTCAAACCAATACTTGTCACCAATCAATGAAATCTTTGATAGTTGGTTAGAGCCAACCGCCCAGGAAAGCGTTGTCTGTCTGTTTGGAGTCCGGTTGGGGATTATAAGATCCAATGGTTTGATGAGACTATCGGTTGTATGGCTCGTTCGAATCGTTTTCATCCATCCATTTGTAATAATGCTAAGCGGTCTGATTGGTGGTTGGTTCAAGGTCACTTGACTTTGGTGTCTTTTCTTTACTGTCACCGTACTTTCTAGCAGTGTTTTATGTTTGATCACCAGTTGACAAAAGTTGAAGAACCATTGGAAAACCATCAGGGAGTACTGGACAGCTGTTTCGTCCTAGCTCGGGACTCTTCATCAGCACGCATCCATTGGAGTTCAAATCAGCCATGGACCCGATCTAATGGCCCGTGGATTCAAACTTCAATCAACTCCCAAACTAGGACGAAACAGTCGGCCAGTACGCCCTGGGTATTTTTTGTATGGTCCCCTGATTGATATCAACAAGTGATCAAAAACTTATAACCAATCAAATTCCTGCAAAGCAACATTTGAAAACCAATGTTATATCTACAAAGTGACTAGGAAAACCAGTTCCTAATCTTAATCATTTGCTCAGTTACTTGTAAGATTACTGTCAAGTGATATAGTAATGACACTGCCGTCTATATATATAACTTTTTAATTCTTCTAATTTCTTTAGTTGGGAAATCATTGACATGGTTCGTTTCACATCGACTGAACGAGCTAAACAAGGCGAAGAAGAAGGTTCAGCAAAATTCGCTCGTGGTAATCGCTTATCAATGAGTGAACAAATTCGTTGTTATAAAGAAGAATGTCAGCGAATATTTGATCTACAAAATCGTGTCCTGTCGAATCCAGAACTGTTAAGCTCTGATGAAGAGATGAGCAGTGAAGATGATGAAGATGAAGTCACCGGGACTGATGGTGTTGGTGGTCATCGATCTACAGGGCTAGGTGGGCATAGTTCCAGTGGACCGAGTAATTCCATAGGCGGTGTACGTCTGTCCAGTCTATCGTCATCAGCTCGTTCTTATGCACAAGTTAGTCGTAATATGGAATCGTTAATGTCTAATCGGATAACATCTAAAGAGTTAGACAGTAAAGGTGATGATAAGGATCGAAGTAAACTGAAAAGAGCTTTAGAAGGCAGTGTAAGTTTTTGGTCACTTAGTTAATGTGTTTACTTTTTTTATATTATTTATTACTATTATCATTGGGAATAATAAAATAGACAGGGCAACTCTAAAGAATAGGAGCCCAAACCGAAAGGACCTACGAACGCACAAACGACCTTGATCGACCAATCAGGTGACTCTGTTGTTACTAGAAGTAATTATGGATGCTCTACACCTTTTGCGTTGTAAATTCGCTCCGGATCTTGTTTTTGATTACTGTTTGGATAACGGACTGATTGCAAGGTCGAAAATTTGTCAGTGTGGAGGTATACAAAAATACACAAACTGCATTGATGGGTTTGTGTACAGGTGTAATGAATGCAGCGAGAGGAGAAAATCAGTTCTAGAGGGTATGTCGTCACACAGACGAATGGAGCAGTTACGGTCAATCTCGGTCGAATCTCGGGTATATTCATCATGTAGTCAACCACACAAACGGTTTTCGCAATCCTTTGGATGGAACTCATACTAATTCAATCGAAAGTTTCTGGAGTCACCTAAAAATACGGATTAGATTGGTGAATGGATCTAGAAATCCAATGATATGCAGTTATCTTGATGAGTTTATGTATAGAACTTGGTTTAACATCAGTATGAAGACACCTATGAGAAACTGGGAGCTTTTTTGCAACATATACGAGAACGTTATCCAATGTAGCTATTTTTTACATTGCATTACTTTTATATAAACGATTTTCACAATTATGCACCGTTTTTTTGAGCCTTCTGATTGGTCTAAGTTGTCCTTGACAAGGTCGTTTGTGCGTTCGTAGGTCGTTTCTGTTTGGGCTCCTATTCTTTAGAGTTGCCAAAGACAGTTGTAGTGTAGAAAATTTTCTTTACGACGAAGTCATCCATCAACTAGACAGCTGTACATTCGTGTGTTTTTTATAATAAATGGGTGGGAAAGTTCCAGAATAATTTCCAGTCAAGGGTCAAATTACTAAAATTACAATTAGGAATTCAAATGCCATAATAAACAGGTGAATGGATAAAAAGCTCAAACAAAGTAGCATCATAATTACTGAGAGGATTGACATGTTGTGCAGTTAGGGATTAAATATGTAGAAATAACAAAATAGACAGGAAGGTCGGATATGAAAATATGGTAGTGTAAATAGGGATTAGGAAAAACTTAAAAATAACATGAATAATTAGGAAGTTTGGATAAGGAAGGCAACGGGGTGGTTACTAAAAGAATTACCTGTTTATGATGGCCATGGCAGGGACAAGGGTTGGACATATTTCTTTCGGATACATAGCGTGAGTTTGAGGTTTTGAATGGCTAGTGCCTCGGCTATGCCCAGATGTCTTAATTTTACTCCCTTTGATAGATTTGATCGAATCTTGTATATTATTTTGAAGGATTTTTCGAATGGCACTGAGTGTCCTGAATGGACCAGATGTTCTGTCACCGAGCTATATACACGTTTTCGTTCTCCTGTTACTAGCCAGGCTGGATAGTGTTCACGAGCGCGTTTTTAAAGTTGGCGCATGGTACGGCCAATGTACTCAGCTCCACATGAGCAAGTAAGCTGGTATATGCTCGTTGAAGTGGCCCAATGCGACAGCTTGTCTTTCGCGTTCTGGTTGAACAGTTTCTTGAAGGAAAACGTTAGTCGTAGGCTTGCACAAAATGTCAATCGTCTCAGTAATTATGATGCTACTTTGTTTGAGTTTTATCCGTCCTCCTGTTTATGATGGCATTTGAATTCCTAATTGTAATTTTATTAATTTGACGCTTGACTGGAAATTATTCTGGAACTTTCCCACCCATTTATTATAAAAAAAAAACACGAATATATAGCCTAGTTGATGACTTCGTCGAAAAAAAATTTTCTTCGCTGCAACTATTATCATTATTGATTTTTTTCGGCGTTACCTGAAAGAGACAGAAGGAACAGTAATTTAGCATGGCTGAAGTGCCTAGAAGACTACTTGAGGCTGGTCACACACACACAGCCTGTCTGAAGTTGCATTTGTATTAAGATCTTACCGCCACATTGTAAGTGGGAGTGTCAAATTTTCGGGGTCTACCTTTTCCAACTCCTTCGCCCAGTTCCTCAGAGAGGAGAGGCAGCACAGCTGGCGTCTTGATCATCCTAGGGAAACACCTTCCTGCCGTTACATCCCTTTTGTCCAGCAGTTCAACATCACCCGCAGACCCCCTCAACAACCTACACTATGATAGTAATTGCTTTCAGTCTAACCGCTATCGAAACGATCTTTCTGGCATAGTATGCATGACCTGAAGGAACATTGGTTCCAGCTAGTGTAGTTCTCTGGTTAGTTGTGATATGCAAACCTGATCACGTCGTTAAGGTAGCAGAAAACACTAAGGGGAAGCAACAATGAACAATAGGTAAGATTCAAGAGTTAGCACACTGTAAAAGTAGACGTTTAGTGATACCTGATTGTTGTCTCAACTTCCTTATGTTGAAGGTTAGGCGGAACATATTCTTCGAAATCGACAAGATATGGGATCACTGACAAAGAAAGGTGAGAAGATTGAAGTATTCCAAAGTATTGAATACTTGACTTAGTCTGCATTTAACTACCCTCTATGCTACAAGCATCTTGTGAACGGAAAAAGTCGTGTAGATCACGTTTATGCCTGACGGTGAATTTAACTGTCTGGCATTTAGAAGGATTTAAGGTAAAACCATTTCTCTTAAACCACTAGTCGATGTTTAACAGACAGCTATGTAGTTTGGAGCAGTCAGATCGGAGGAAGTAACTGGCAACGAAACAGTCAAACCATCAGCATATTTTGACGAAGTTGATTTCACCTGAAAGAGATGAGTCATGTAAGATGAAAGAAAAAAACGAACAGAGGAGAACAACACCTTGAGGAACACCGGCTTCAGTAAGCAAGTCAGAGAAAGATTTGTCTGATTGTACAGTATACTGCATACTGTTAGAGAAATAAGAATGCAACCAGTCATCACTCCGGGACTGGTGTCAAGGAAAGCTTATTTAACAGAAGACATCCGGGTACAGAGCCAAAAAGCGGATGTTTAGTGACGGAAGGTACATCGAACATATTTAGCTCTTTAGTCAAAACTAGAAACTTATTTGTAATAGTTCAGATTTGGCTCATTGGCTTAAACACACGATTTTGAGCCATTGCGTCGCATTTTCGAATCCCCCTTCATCTACTAAAGTTAGTCCGGCCACGTAGAATGGTTAGCTGTCATATATTGAGTATGGTTCATTTGCCAGTTGCATGGAAATGCAAATTGTTATCGTTGTTGTTGAGTAACACTCACACTTACTTTGAAAATTTTGACTGCATGTCATATCCCCTCTGACACACACACCTGCGTCATGCAGTTTTGAATCTAATGGCTTCACTATTAACCTAATGTTTTCACTATTGACCCATTCATTATAAAATCTAATTATTCAGACATTTGAGTTTGTAGGAATTTCGTCATGAACCACCATGAGGCACTGAACAACTGCCTCGTCTTTAGTGTGGAACTCTTCAGCGGTGTGTACTCCTAAAGGGCCTCCAAAGCCTCAGGATGGTCGGGGGTGGGTGACTTGCGCTGCGGGTTGGCCACCCTTCCGCACACCTCTTGAAATGCTCCCATATGACCGGACGTCTTACATAGCCTCTCCTGAGGAAGTCCTACTCACTGCCTTCACGTGCCGGAGGTGTTTTTCACCAAAGGGAGAGGGCGAAAGCGGATGCCCGGCGCTCTTCACCGGGTTGACTGTCCATTGGATGACAGTCTAGGGGAGATGGCTAAGCCCTGATTCCAAACCTCCAACGACTGGCGTATGAAGCTCACTGGAGCTCACTGGCAGACGTATGAATAAAGGGCTTGTTGGATGTCTGGCCCCATTCAAAAAGGTGTATGAACCGAACTCCGGTCACCGGCTGCCAATGGATAGTGGACTCCCTACTCCACTCCTACTGCCTTGTAGGTGACACTTGGTTGTGTAAAGGCTAGAGCTGCACTCTCAAACAAAAGGCCGAGCGATTCTGGGGACATGACTCGTACCAAATTCCCATGAAACTTCATGAACTCTCTTACAAACGCATCAGATCGCCGCGCCTGGGCAGCGATGATTCGAGATGTTCATGAAGCCGGCTCATCCTCCCGTAGAAGATAGCCGAAGTAAAGTAAAAAGTATGTACTCCTGAAGTAACTGAATAGTCAACGGTGGGTGTAGCCTTGTAACCTGAAGGTTAGGTCTTGAATCCAACCTCTGGTAAGATCGTTGATGTGAACTGCCTAAGAGAATCCCTAGCTAAAGACGAGAGAGCTGTACATTCCTCAGTGGGACTCCCTGACCCATGTCGGTTTATCACTGATATCTACATTAAAAAACTGCACCAGGTTTACGTATTGATACTTGCCTATCCTGTAGATATAATAATTTTTATAAATAACATTGTAACTATTTTCAATTGAATTTTATAATTTAACTTCCCTTTTTCAATTTAAATACCATTAAAGGATTCATTACCAGGAACAAAACGACCACGTAAAACGAATCAGTTACAGCTGAAAGAGGCTGACTTATCCAGTACAGAATGCAATGAAGGCAGTACAAGTGGGAATACAGTGTATGATGCTAGTGCTACTGCCGCTGGAACAATTCTTGACTTACAACCACCATGGCCAAATGCCAATAAGAAAATGTTACGCATAATGCGTACTTATTCAGAAGACGGGCATCAGTACACACGAACGGAATTAGTACCATGGTCACCGGTTGTAGAAATCTACTTGAAAATTCGTCAAACACGTGATGATGATTTTATTCATAGCTTTGTTGACTCAGATGATCACTTTCGCGAGCAACAGAAGAAAGAGAAACGAAGATTACAGGTATTATTGAAATGTTATAATTCCTTTTTTTTATAAATGATTGTATTATACGTACTTGTGTAATGCATTATTTATGAAAGTGTTTCGGTGGCTCCTTCAGCTGAAGTATTTGACTGTCGGTAGACTGATCATCTTACATTCCTGCCTACTTTTCGTCTGCACTAGAAACGGAATATTAGGTGGCTTTCATGCCTCCTAATACATAAATCATCTGCAATTAATAATATTCTCTGAGCTGGTTGGTTTAGTTGTGGAGCTTCCGTCGTCCTTCTGGACAATATCCCCCTTCAGCGCAATTTTTAGCATAAAGTGAACTGATTTAAATTTTTTCCATGAGCGATAGATAGAATTGCGTCTCCCGGTAACCATCTTTACATATGTATTGACCATTTTCTATTGACTTGGATTTTAAACCTTCTGGTCACATGATTTACTTTTTATTAGTTGGTATATTTGGTCTATATTAACGTGTTTGTTAATTGCATTTTCGTTTGGGTACTAGGTTTCTAGGAATTATCTGTCTCTTTTGGTGCTTCCTCCGTCTGAGGTTTCGACATTATACCAATCTAACTTATGTCCATAATTGCCTATATGCATTGATACTAAAGAATACATATCGTGTCTTTTCACAGCTGATTTTTGTTCCTGGATTCTGATTCGAAGGGGATGCCCACATTGTTGTCCGATCTAATGTCTGTTACGGTTCAGACAATTTATTTTGTAAATGGTATTAATTTGATCTCCTTTTTCTGTTGGATCTTTCGGTTTGCACAATATCGAATTAAGTGATTTGACTGGCTTGTGTGCTATATCTATATCAAACGGTTTCAGTATTCTAGCTGTTATTTCAGAGATATTTTTCATGTAGGGTAGGATGAATTTTCTTGCGGTCTTTGATGATGGTTTCTTGTTGGTGTTGTGATTCGATTTTAAACACTTTGATGAAATTTTGTGGATAACTATTCTTTTTGAAAACCGTTTCTGGTTGTTTTTCTTCCATTCTTTTAAACAATGTCTGCACACAGTTTCTTTTGTGAGTGAATAATTGGATTATTGCTAGTATAGTTGAGTATTTGATCTGTGTGCGTTGATTTTCTACATACTTGTGTTTCTAAATCTCCTGTGTTGGTTCTCCTCTTGATTAAGACATCTAAAAATGGGATTTTGTAATCTAATTCTTCTTCTCTTGTGAATTTTTAAATGTCTTCAAATATGTTGTTTATTTAATTTATGGGTATATTCTAAATCATTTCTCATAATTATTACAAATGTATCATCAACGTAACGTACCTGTCCAGATTTTTGGTTTAATTACAGGTAGAGCTATTAATTCTAATCTTTACATAACAGCTTCAGCTATGAATCCTGATATGGGCAATAATCCCATTGGTGTTCCTTTTATCTGTTCGTATATTTGAGTATTGAATTGGAAGTATGTTGTAAGGCATAATTCTATTATGAGTTCTATCCAAGTTAAACATCACTGCGTTTTTATGTTTTCATCACTATAGAGTATTTGTTGCATAGTTTCTGTTATGCTATTTTTGGACTAATTGAAGTATTAAATCATCTGTTCGATATTGGTAAGCGGTGTTGTAGCTTACTCTGAAATACCCAAAACATGTGAAGTATTGGTGTAATGTGACTGAAGATCTCAGAAAGCAACTAACTACATGAGACTGACTGATCACGCATTTCCTTTGAAATGCATTGTGAAGTTGTTTTCCGAATGAAGACATTATTATTATTCTCTTGGGTTCCTAGTGAAACATAAGGCTTCAACAGAACAGCACATGTTCGTTCCATCCAGTCCCCCTTAGTTGGCTTCACGATTGCCTATATGTTTTCATCTCTTGCTTACACGATCTTCATCTCACTCAACTTGTCGTTTTCCATGAGGATTCTCAACTCTAGGGCCTAGCATGTGATGACACCGAACAGTCTTCGCAGAGTATGCTCAATCCATCACCACTTTCTTCTGCGGCATATTAGTTAGGCCGTGAGTTTTTGGTTGGTTCGTTCCCAGAGTCCGCTGTTGGCCATCTGATCTTTAGTATGGAACGGAAAAGGCAGTTGTTGACACAAGTCTGAAGCCTATTCGCCATGCCTACCGTTCGTGAAAGGCCAAGTCTCTCTGAACCATGTGGCAGCACTGACTGACTGACTTTGATATTAGTGTTGCAGATTTTAGGTTAGTGAAGATATGTCTACCGCTGAACCACCTATGCTTGATTACCGGACAGTTGTTTCGTCCCCATTCGAGACTCTTCATCAGTACACATCCACCGGGGTTTAAACCCCAAGAACTTCCGATTACAAGGTGGTGAGCTCGTAGATCACTACTCAACCACTGTCACCCGATACAGAGATTTCACTGATCTCACCTTCACAGTAATCCCAATAACCAATAGCAGCGTTATTCCGGACAATATGTTTGCAGTAGAATACATAATTTTTAGTATATTACTTATTGCACAATATTTAATCCTTGTATATAGGAGTTCCAAGTAAATTAGTAATCAATTTAATTCAACATCCAATTAATTCCTCATGATATTCCCATGCCGCTTTTCATTACTCTTTGAGATATGTACTCAACCGTAAGTTAAATGCTAATTTTTTTTTTTTAAAATGTACGTCAGTAAATGTTGGGTGGTTTGAGCATGTAAGTGGAGAGAGAAGTTTAGGCATCAAATTGAGTGGAAATTTAAGTAGACCGCCATAATCAAGCGACTATTGATTTTATTTAAACTACCACACTGAATTTACATTGAATCTTGTTTAAAATACACTTGATTCTATGTAAAAGAATAAAAATGTGTGTTTCTAATTTTGTTTTCCCCTTTTTCCAAAACAAAAACAGGATCAATTACGTCGTCTTCGTAAACAACAACAAATTATCCGAGAACGTGGTGGTGTTGGCAGTGGAGGGGTTATGCCCGGTATGAAGTCTTCATTAGGATTGGGCAATAAAGCGAATCGACATAGACGGCATAAAACACTGACAGAGGCGTTGATTAAAATGCGTTGTGGTGCATGCGGTCAAATGGGTTAGAAAAATAACTCTTTTTTTTTAAATTTTTTTCATATCGTTTTTTTTATACTTATTCGTATGATTGTTATTACTATTATGGCACTCCCTTGGATTCCGAATGGAGCATAGGGCCTTTACAGCACATCTGCGCGCCACACTGTTGTCTGCAGTCCCCCCTCTTTATCTGTCTGTCTCCACCCTTGAAAAGGTGATTAACTCGTCGCTTATCATTCAGGTATCCTCTCGAGGACACCTGAAGTGTGATACCTCATCCCTCTCCATGGCTTTCTGCACTATTTTTGGGCAATAGGTTCTTGATTCGTTAGTTACAGAAACTTCAGATTACTGAAAGGTACTTGACTGACTGGCTGGTTCTAACGTGGAATTTGCACTGATATGCAGCAGTTCGAGTTGACACACTCCCTTCATTCAGTACACAAAGCAGCAGAAGAAAGTAAAAAGAGATTCAAAACAGAGACATGAGGCAAAAAGAATATTTATATCGAAGAACAATATAGTTTTATTGAGCATTATATATCACAAGGAGTGGATGCATCTGCGCCACCAATTGTCTCCAGTCTTCATTGGTTCTTACCATCACGAGGACCCTAACCAGCCAGTCAGGAAGTCTACACCTTCCTGCGTGACTGGCTGGCTGGCTTAAACTAACTGTTTTGGATTTCACTGACTGATGAAGCCATGTTTTGACCTTGGTATTATACTCAAAGTAGAAGAAGGGGAATTTTCCATCGGAATCGCTAAGATGCATTGGCGATGCAAAGTATACAGAAGCTTACCTTTTTCCGGGAGGCTTCTTTTGACTTTCCATGAACTATCCTTGCTTACTGAATGGTCAGTGCTGAATATTTGTGTTCAATTATTGTACCACTTATTGATCCATTGTTACCTTTCTGCAGTCAGACGAGATGATTTGCCTTTGACTCTTTTAGAGAAAACACACATCTAATGATCTATTTATCTCGTTCCACTGACGAGCTTCTGGCTGACACTTCAAAGAAGAGAATATCAAACTCCGTAAAAAAAAACACTCTTCCCTCCCATATTACGATTGGTATTCTCTTGGTGACCAGTGTACTCCAATAACTGTAAAAACATAAACTATCGCATTTGACCACTTCTATGTGTGTATCTAACAATTCACTTGCTCACGTGGAGCGCGAATTATATAGGCAGTTCAATGTGTGTTTTATGTGAAAGAGTCAAAGAACATTATCCCCACTAGGCTACAGAAAGATAACAATTGAGTACAAACCAACAGTCATTTTCAAGTAAATCAGTGGATGGTGATTAGCAGTAGAACCCAGGACAATGTGCATTTCTTCCTGTTTTGGGACTCGTCAGTGAGTGAATGTACCTACGTCCCCCAATGAGTGATTGATTGTGTACCCACTGAGACTCGGACTCAGCGCCCATAGTTTCAAAAGCCAAAGCATTATCCACTAAACCACTCTTGGGCCATGAGAGTCATCCCTGTCTTTTGATTGGACCGAAGTGCTCGTTCTCAAGTTGATTGGAATGCTGGAATAGCTCCAGATGACGAGTCCTAAATAGGACGAAGTTCGCATCCTGGATTCCACTGCTAGTCACTACCACCATCCACCAATAATTTACTTCAAGTTAAAAAATTGGACATCGTCAAAGCATCTGCACAAAGAGCTGACAAGTAAACCTCAGGCCCCCAAGCACTTCGGGTCAAAGTTCTACAATTGCGTCCCATGGGATACGAACGCACGAGTGATCTTGAGTCGACCAATCAGAAAAATGGAGGATTTTTGCATTAAAAAATTACGTATATTTACATTTAAAAAAAAACACATTAAACAGGGTATTTTTGTCTAATATGAGATAAAAAGATGTCCCAATTATAATGGGGAGTGTCAGCTCTTAACTTAAACCAATTCCTATACATGTATTCATCTAGGTGACTAAAAGTAACTTGATTTTGAGAGACGTTTATAGCTCTGATTGTATTTTTTAGTCTTCCCCAGAAACCTTCGATTGAATTAGTATGAGTACCGGTTCTAGGAGCGATGAAGTCATATCCCAAATCGGATAATCGGATATGCTGCCCATTCATCCGTGTGAATGGTAGTGCCTGGCAAGACGAGCCGCTGAATAATAGGGAGGAGTGCATCAGCACTCCTATTTCGAATAAGTTCAATAAATCCTTTCCAAATTTTGGTGTCGTAAATTCCCAATACCCAAACGTTATTTGCTCCAGAACGTCCCCGATTGTATTTCTTCCTCATAAAGACCGTTTCGTCGATATGAACGACAACACCGACTCCTCCCAAAACTTGCGTAATACTGTTCATTTTCCATGATGCCAAATTTAGACAAAATTGGAACCATTGCACAGTAGACGTTAACGTGTTTTCTGTCTGATCTCACCCCGGACATTAAAATCCAGTAATGGCACAGAAACAGTATATATTCGTCAAGGACAGTTTCGATTTTTCAAAGAAAGTTCCTAGAAGATAATTAACTGAGAGAGGGTCACTTACCAGTACGAACACTTATTTGTTTCCTACACTCTGTACATCTAAATATATATATATATCCATCAATGACCTGAGAATATACGGTTGCAGGTTCATTGAAGCACCAAAGCTACAACATATACTAGAACGTCCTATCAATCCATTATCCAGGCAGTATTGAAATACGTGATCTGGGTGAAATTTACATCTGAGCCGACGAACACCATTCATCATTTTTGCGCTAGAATAATGGTAAGTTTCCTCAACCAACGACTAGCAAGCCTTCATAGGTCATTTGAACGTTCGCACTCCTGGGACGCTATTGTTGAACTTCGCCCACTTCGGTCCAATCGATGAACAGGAGAGTCGAAATTGAATTATTAATAAATAAACAGTTATTTTGTTCTCGTTTAAAATGAATAACAGATGATTAACTATTTTCCTATTATTCTTATCATTATTTAGGTCATATGCGTACTAATAAAGAGTGTCCAATGTATGGACGTGGTGGCGGTAGTACCTCTGCATCTCTACAGAATGATGTAGGTGTCCGAAGAACAACAACAACATCAACTACAGAACGTGGTCAACTACGTTCACAAACCTCTCTGCGTAATCTATCGCGTTCAATTGATGACTTGGGCAATACAAAGCTAGACGATAGAGGAGAATTAAGCTTCTTAGAGGCTAGTTGTTATACTGGTCGAAAATTAGAACCTGAAACGATAGCAGCAGCACAAGCATTAGCCTCTCGACCTGTATGTGAATTGTTAGCAGAACAAGAAGAAGAAGAAGAAGCAGAAAAGGCTAATTATGGTCATGGTACGGAGAATCTTGATGATAGACATCATAGCAAAGATTCAGAGGATTTTGATGAATCATCTATGCATAGTGCTCTTGGAGAGAATGATATGACGGTTAGTATTATTTTACTTAAATTATTGTACTCTTCTTTTTGTATCCTTTCACTCATTATCTAAATTATTATTATGATTATTATTATTTCCTTTAATTCCTAGAGGAACATAGGGCTTCAGCCGCGCGTCTCCATTGCGTTCGGTTCTCTGCTAGAGTTTTCATCTGGCTCCAAGTCTGCCCTCCACATGCTTTCATCTCCTCTTCACATGACCTCCTCCAAGTCACCCTTGGATGACTAACTCGAGGGCTTGTCTAGTGATGTCACTTGATAGTTTCCTCAGAGTATGGCCAATCCATCTCCATTTCTTCCTGCTTATTTGTTGCACAATCGGTTCCTGCTGGGTTGGTTCGCTCCCAGAGATCTCTGTTGTTGATCTTTTCTGGCCATCTGATCTTGAGTATTGAGCAAAGACAACTGTTAATGAAGGTCTGTATTTTGTTTGAGATGCTCTTTATGACGCACCAAGTCTTTGATCCGTACAGTAAGTAGCACTGACTGACATCACATTGGAGTTGAAAATCCGGATTTTATTTTTGATGCTGAATGCTGTTGACCTCCACACAGACTTGAGAGTAATGAAAGCTTGCCTTGCTTTCCCGATCCTCGCTTTGATATCCTCGTCAGTTCTCTTCGCCTGTAGTTGAAACGATGCTTCCCAGGTAGGTAGGTAAAAGCGGTTGTTTCTTTCAGGTTCCTCTCACTTATGCTGATTGTTGTGTGTTGTTGTTGCTGGTGTTGTTCTTGTCCAGGAATCTTCATCACCTCTGTCTTCTCTATGTTCACCTGAAGTCCTATCTTTGATGCTCCTTCTGCTAACTTGTTGCTTTTCGCTTGCATATCTTCTAGTTTATGGGAAATCAGAAATATATCATCGGCAAAGTCCAGATCCTCCAAGTTTTTCGTTAGGATCCATTTTATTCCTGTTTCCTTCCTGCCCGCCGCCGTCTGTCGCATTATCCAGTCTAAATTGATGTGTGTTATATTTGTCCGTCTAAGTCATACTATTTTACTTATTTAAAAAACACAAAACCTGGTATAATATGCCACCAAGATGATGTGCAACACAATAAAAATAGTAATAAAACAACAACTGTAACAACAGAAGACAAGGGTCAGGCAACATATCATTTATTGAGGAAATCAAGAGATATTTATATATTTTTATGTACATTATTGTTATCAGAGAAACAGCGTCTTCTGATTGGTTGTTTTCTCGCTGAAGGTTATTCTGTCATCTCTTTGTGGCCATTTCTTTGAAGGTCAGACCATATATATATATATACGAATCGTATCCGCCCACGCAGTCTGCTGTGATTGGTTGTTGAGTTAATCTTTGTTCTTGTTTGTTTTTTTCTCATGACCAAGATTTGGGACGTAAACATTGACGTCAATTGTTGTCTACCAATTTTGGTTAGCAGACAGCTCTCACCACACAACTGAAGTCGAGGATCAATAAGGAATTATATTTATAACAAGACTAAAACAGCATTCGTCGAATTATTGTCACAAAGGCGAAGAAAGGCTTGAATGAAACCCAGCCTACTCTTCGTGAATCAACTCACGTGTTTTTTCACGGCTCGTGAAGCAAGACAGCAGCCGATATTTTAGACGCCGCTGGTAGCAAACTGATCCCCCTATGACTGTCACATGTGTTATTACCTCGATCCTTTTTAAAGATAGGGGTGATAATGACTTCGTTCTACATTGATGGTATACCCTCAGTCTCCCATACCTTCCTGAATAATCCAGTTAGTGCCATTACGAGAGTCTCACCACCATCTTTAAAAAGAGCCGGGGTTTGGTTGTCTGAGCCGGGTATCTTATGGCGTCTCAACATTTGGAGTTCCTCTCTGACCTCTGCTTCGATTGGCGAGTCGGTGTTGACCGGCCAAAGAGCACTGTAGCTGATGACGGTGGATGCTGGTACTGATGGTCTGCTAAACTGCTTCTCAAAGTACTCTGCCTAGAGTTCCAGGAGTCTTTTCAGGCTGGTAATTGGTGTGTCATCTGCCTCGCAAATTGTCTCGCTAACACTCTGTTTCTTGCTGCTGGTGACTCGGATAAGCTGGAACAGCTTTCAGCTATTACCATATGCAACTGCTGACTCCATATCACACGCACGAACTGACCACCAGGCTGCGCAATTCTTATGTAAACACTGTTTAATCTTGCATGTAAGCGTCTTTTGCATGTTGTTGTACCCCCGCTGCCTGCTGGAATGGACCAATGTTCACCTAGAAGTTGCAAAGAACTTGCAGAAATCCAGTGATGTTTAGCGGAACATTCTTTTAAGCCTAAAGTGACTTCACTCGCCATTTGCATGGAGCCTTGCAGATGTAGCCAATGTCGAAATATACTTCTTGGATGGTTGCTAGCTAGCTTTGATTGTAACTCAGCCTGTTATTTCAAAGAGGTAGCAGTTTGCTCAAATCAACATGTAGATGACGCCGTTTATGAGCCCCACCAAATTGCAAGACGAGCCTGGCAAACACAACTAAAGCACCATTGGAGACCAGGCATGCGTTCCAGAAGGAGCGGCCTTCCTGTATATGCATCCTCGCTATCTGAAGCTGACAGAAATATGATGAGTCGGAGTTCAGACTTGATTTGTAGAGGGAGGTTGCGCTACGGCGATAGCTGTGCCGGAAGTTGGCGCTGGCTATACATAGGTTGTGTGATCTGCGCAGAGCTGCAAAAGACAGTCCCCATTATCTGACCTGAAGCCATGAAAACTCCACTGATTACATAGATGACTCTCCTCTGCGTCTATACTCCCAGATCAGCTACGCCGGATGCCGACGTCACAGGGTCTCGGGATAGGCGCAGCTAGTAAACACAATTCTAACTTTTATATGGAGAAGATATTCGAAGTACTTTACTGGGATTTTGCATGTGGGTCTCCGAAATGCAGCAGGCATTGATAGTGAGGTTTTCCAATGTTCTTACCAAACTTGCCTGTTGTGCGATTTGTATCAGTGTCTCAACATTGTAGATGGCAAGCTTGTTCGCGGCATGCGATTTCAGGTTATCTGTGTTCCATGTCGCACTGAGGATAACCATTTTGAAGGCTACTCGCTCACATCTCGAAATGGCAAAGATAGTTCGAGAATTCAGACAAAGGGGAAAAGGCTGACGAAATTGAAGATGCCAAGGATAGCAAAAGTAAAATACAAGAGTCTATGTATAAAAATAGGGTTGAAAAGAACTATGTTACTTGAAGTATCATTATTGTTAGAGAACATTGTAATGAGTGTGCGATTAGTTTTACTGCTAGTTCGTTTTTTCTCATTTCATTAATTGTGTGACAGCTGAGATACTGCCCGGATGTCCAGACTGAAGCAGGTGGTGTGTGTCTAGTCCGCAGTGTAGCGGAGTAGTGTCGGGTTCATACACCATTTGATCCGACTAGATTCTCTACCCCCAAAGTAACTACTTTTAGTTTGACCACTATCCAAACAACCTTCCTGGCATGGTAGGACCTGTGGGGACATAGGTCCCAGCCACTGTAGCTTGTTAGGTCACTGCAGTGTTCATGTTTGACCACCACGAAAAGCCTGCTGTTGTCGACCGGGTTTTAAGTCAGCGGAACAGTTATATCATAGCAGTGACCTTGTCTTTGCATAGGAATGATGTCCATCCTTGAGAAAATACAGTGACTATAACCACGTAAACCAGTTGATCAACGCGATCGGCTTCTATTAGTTTTCCTTTACACCACCGGAGAGTGGAAGATTTGGTTTCATCGATGTTTTTTTCTTTTGGCGTTCATGAATGCAAACGAAGACAAAGGTGATGTCCTCTTTGGTCAATAGATAGTGTTTAATCTCAATACAATGTAATCTATTTTATGTGATAACTTTGGTTTTGACTCTTCTTTTGTTCTCGGATCTTTTTGATCCACATAGTATGGAGTGAAGAAACTGTATATGGGTTTGTGGGCAACATCTACTCCAATGAGGTTTAGATATTCGTAGACTTCTTCACTAACAGATATCAGTGATTTGGTCTTGTAGATATTTTCACCCTACTGATAATTATTGTAAAACTAAATTAAAGGAGCATTCTCAGCTTTTCAGTCCAATGTAACCAATCGCTGGGGAATACATAGTAACAACTGACCACTATTGCCTAATAGATCGCTTCCATGGCCCAGTAACCGCCTAGTAGATAGATAAGGCTTTCGTCTTTGAAACGATGGTGACTAGTTTCCAATCTCAGTGGAAACGCTTATCACTCATCAGGAATACACAGGTACGTCCAGGTGAAGAGTCCCGAATGGGACGAAATTCACCTCCTAGAGTCTACTGCTAGCTTCCATCAACCAGTTAGAATAACATTTTTATAATTTGATCCCTTGAACTGGAAAATAACCGCGTTGCTTACTCGTCATTGGCTCATTTTTGTCTAATCGTTACCTATGCCACAGAAGATTTTGGTGAAAGTTGTTGGGGACTTTTGTTTTTGAATACATCGAATGTTTTTAAAAAAAGAAAACAACTGAATGTCACTTAGCAACAATATTTTCGGGGTTTACTCCATGTCTTTTAGAGCAAGTATTTAGTGTCTTATTTACTAGGTATATAATTTTTCTTAAGCACATACTCAGTTGGACTTAAGTACCACTTTAAAAAAATACCAAATATCATTTCATGACTGCGAAGTCAAACCAACAGATCGGGGTCATTTAGGTTATGGTATTATATAGAGATTTAGCCAGAGCTAAAATGAATGACCCCTTTGCTAAGCGAAATAATCTGGAAAATAGATCGACCATTGGAGTGCATTCATTTGCATGAAAGTAACATGGTAAGGTAGAATGAGAGGTGGTTAGGCAAAGTTAAACTTTCGACACCACTAACAATCAATCAGCAAACGACCTTCAACGGACCAATCACATTAAAGAGGCATTTATTGTAAATGGAAACGTATATTTATAGAAAAAAGCATAAAAAGAAAGGATAAAACGGTTACAGGGAGTGTCTTTCCCGAACATGTGAGAGAAACATCTCCCAGTTAAGCATCGGACTGTCAATGGAAAAGTCACACCACATTCTGTACATATATTCATCTAAATGACTATAAATGAGATCCATTTATAGCCCTTATCCGATTTTTTAATCGGCCCCAAAATCCTTCAATAGAATTTGAATGAGTCCTCGTAACTGGATCCACAAAATCACTTGAATGGTTGACTCTGTGATGAATATATCCCAGAGATGACAGGGAATTATAACCTTTCCATTCGTCCGTGTGTATTATTGACCCCCGTTTTACAAGTCTCGTAGTAATAGGTATTAGAGTAGTCGCCTTTCTATCTGCTATTCTTTCAACGAATCCTTTTCGGAGGGAAGTGTCGTATAAACCTATTACCCAAATATTATTCGCTCGCTGGCGACCATGGCTGTATTTCCTTTTCAGCAACACAGTTTCATCCACGTGCACGACAATGTCATCTCCGCCCAACAACGATGTGATCTTCTCCATTTTCCAAGAAGCAATATTCCTGCAATGCTGGTACCATTGAACTGTTGAGACGAGGCTGTTCTCCGTCTCGGCAGCTGCGGCTCTCACTTGCTGTTTCAATACCCAATAGTTGCAGATATATAAAATTTGCGTCAAGGAGAGGTGTGACCTTGCAAAAAGACTTCCTTCAGCTTACCCTCTCTAATGCTAACACGCTTCAAGCATATAGCACAACGATGGACAAATCCATCAGTTGACCTACTATAGCTTCTTAAAGTCATGATACCACTACACGCACAAGTTCGCTCCTTCCGAAGCAACCCTAAATCCAGGCATTACTGGAAAACACTGTCCTCCTCGAATTGCAATCGTAACCTTGTAAAGGCACGCATTTGAAATGCATCAAGCGCTATACAACATTGAACTACATTCGTGAATCTCATTGGATAATTTGACGTCATTCGCTGATTGGTAGTTAGTGGTGATTAGAGTTTAACTTGGCCGGTGGTTAACCACTGACTCTTTGTTTATCGAATCAGCATGAAGCGTGTGCAATCGAAATGACGTAACACATACATATCCTGGACATATGGGGAATTACAATAATACATCAGGAGGCTGATGTAAGGCTGTAAAAATCAAGTCAAGAAGTCATGTCAATGCATTGATATGACAATTGTGAGCAACAAATTGTCCTCAGAATGTCGTCTAATTAATAACACTGTATCAACATTGTTTTTTTTTTATTACTTCACGTTCCCAGTGGAACATAGGGCTTCAGGCTAGAGGCTTGAAGTTTCTGTAGCAGTGGTGGTTATTTTTACAGAATGGGGTTGATAGCCTCATACCGAACCTTTCCTCTTTACCAGCTTTATTTCTGGTTTAGAGAGGTGAAGGAGTGCGTCGGTGGCCGGTGATCGAACCTCGAACCAAATGAGGCGTGGTCGGCGAGCGTCCTAACCGCTGTACCACCGACGCATTTTGTATTATATACAAAATGAACTTATCTCATAGGAAATTATACTTTACCACACAGTCTCTGAAATCCTTCTCCTACATATTTTCTACTTTAGGTTGAAGGAACTAAGCTAAAACTTCACTCTGGTTTAACGAAATACATTAAAGAACAAAATCGTCGTAATCTAAAGCTGAAAATACGTCGTCAGTTGTTAGATCGTTTGGATGCTGCAGCTGCTGTTGTCCAGTCGGCGGTTAATTCAAGTCGACGTGGAGCAATGGGTGCTGGTCGTGGTGGTGGTGGAAGAAATCGACGCTCCAGTATGGGTATTAATGATGATGACTTTCCGACAAGTATCAAACATCGTGGTAATCGACGGCGTATTGATCCTCGTGTTGCGCTGAATCATATTTTTGAAGGAATCTATAAGGTGATTTATAAGTCGTTTATTTGAATTATTTTGGTCTTACGTTCTTGTTTATTTATTGAATCGTAAAATTGGTTCATTCTGGGCACCAAGAGGTGCACTATACGAAGCCGTATAGATTGTGCGGGGATGGTTGTCTTAAGGTGTCACTCCCTCCCCGAGTATTGAACTTGAAGTCTGATCCACGACACAGTGGAACAGCGTCAGGAGCTACCTTCCCATGGTTACCAGTGGTGAAATCAGGCTCATACACCATTCTTTTCGTTCCGATTCTGGAGACCATGTATACCACAGGTTTGGAATGACGGTTTCCCAGCACCCCGTGTGCTCTGTTCTGTTTTCGACATAGAACTTTGCACCGATGTGTAGCAGTTTGAGTCGCCACACTCCCTTCATGTAGCACACAAAGCAAGAGAAGAAAGTAAAATGAGATCCAAAAGAGATAGATAATCAACAGAGATATCAGGCAGAAAGAATAGTAAAATCGAAGAATAAAATATTTTTATTGGGTAGTATAAGTCACAAGGAGTGGATGCATCACCCCCAACCATTGAGAAAGATTTTGAGCCATATCACCAATTCTCCCCAACGCTCATTACGTGTTTACCGTCACGAGGATCGCAACCAGTCAGGAAGTCTACACATTCCTACGTGGCCTAGACTAACTGTTGTAGATTTCATTGACTGGTGCCATGTTTTGGTTTGACCGCCGCTAGCTCTTTTCCAGCCTGGCCCTATATCAGCTAACATTACCCGTTGAGGAAGGCGATGACTAGGCATACGTAACTCTTGTCCTAACCATCTCAGTCGATGTAATTTCACAGTCTCGTCGATTGATTTCCCGTCCTTACCTAGCACTCGACTGAGGCCTAACCTCAATATTGCTCACCTTATTATACCATTTAACACACACGGGAGATAGAACCCAGACACCTGTGATCAAAGACAGCTAGCCTTTTCATGTCTTCTGCTCTCAATGGCCAGGTCTCACAGCCATAAAGGAGGACGGAGCGGACTCCTGAGCAGTACACACGTCCTTTGGTTGATAGCCAGATATCACGTCTACGCCAGAGGCGGCGTAAACTTGTATATGCAAAACTAGCCCTCTGTATCCGTGTTGAGATTTCGTCAGAGATCAACCCGTTGGCGTTGGTTGATGCAACTTCCCAAATAAGTGAAGTGGTCAACGTGTTCTACCACTTCACTCCCTATTTCTAAGCTACGAGTCAATGTAGTCCAGTCAGTCCTTTAGCATCATCTTACATTTGACAGCATGTCAAACATTCGTAGATTGCAGCTCAAGGTGTTCAGAAGACTCTGCATTTTGTCAGCATCCTCGCCTAGAAGGACTATATCATCTGCATATTCTAAGTCAACGAGATTATTCAAACCCTGGTAGCAAGTCAATCCCTGAGTCTCTGAAGTGAGTTGGAGTTAAGTCCATTAGTACATCTATGATGAAATTGAATAGAAACGCCCCATATGTAGATCTGCATGTCCACCTGTCCGGTTATTAGTGCCAGACTTTCGGTTTCACCCTTTCTTTTTTTCTACGAGAAACACCACCGCCGCGTGAAAGCAGTGAATAGGATTTACCAGGTGGAGACTGTGGAGGAGTAGTCACACAAGATCATTTCAAAAGGAAGACCCTCCCTTGGTCCACTTACTCGATAGAAGTCTAAATTAAGGTACACTGTAAACTATAATCTTTACTGTAACTCCTCCTAAAGGTGTGTCTTATCAACATTATTGCCTCAGAGTGTACATTCATACACTGGTAAAACCTACTTCCTTGTTGCATTATGGCAATAGTAAGTACTTTGAATAGGTTTTACCAACAGGTTAGTTAAATCAAGGTGGTATAAATGAACTAGATGCCTGGCTATATCACTTGTTTTGAATAGGATTGAGGTCATTAGAAAAAGTATCTGAATTAATTGAGTTCATTGAGCCAGTTGCTAGGTAGTAACTAATCCCATACGTCTAATCCTTGGTGTTGGTGCAGACTGAATTCCACCAGTCAAGTTTGCAATGTCGCCATCATGATTGATAGATAGTTGACTCACCATCACTCACTGCACTCTGAATTTTTGTTAGATGAACCTATGTTTCGCACTTGTTAGCACTCGTCAGCAAGGCGTACTCGTAATCTTCTTCTGAGATTCGAACCCGGGTCACCCGGTGCTGCGGGGTCAATGACGTGTTACGAGTAGTGAGCTATTAGGACTCACCAGCGCGATCTTCTGTAGGACGGTAGTGGATACTTTGAGTGAATGTATTCTTCAATAAATCATACCTTTAGTATTGTTATTATCATAGATAATGTCTACCTTGTGAGATTGTTTTGTCTATTCCCACTATTTTAAGCATGTCTAGGCTTTACTTAATTTAGTTCTATTTTTTTTCCTGCTATTGTTTTTTTCTTTAAATTCATCTCTCCAGGGTCTTACTCAAATACCCGGTTATAAAATATTTATGCATCCAGTGAAAGAGAAAGATTTTCCTAATTATTATTCACAAATTGATACTCCAATGGATTTATCTCAGATACGTATGAAAATCAATGAGAATAGTTATGCTACACGTGAAGAATTCCTATCTGATATCCGATTAATTTATACTAATTCTTCAAAATTCAATGGTAAGCAGTATATAGTTCGTTTATACTGTTTTGTTCGTTTGTTTGTGCGTGTGTGTCTGTGCCTTCCACTTTATAACATCTGTGTCATTGTATAGTAATTTGGATTGTTCCGTATATTGTTGAATGCTAAGATCTAACTATCTACTTAGTGTTGTGCGCGTAGCTTTAACGCCTTTTTATCCCTTCATCATTTCTTGGATGATGTGATGAATAAGCAGTGTATTGGTTTCTGCTTCGATATTTGATGAGTTTATAAAGATCCTTCCATAAAACACCAAAACATCAAGTATTGGTTTATAGTGATGTAACTGACTTCTCTGACTTGACCAGTAGGGTCCAACACATTGACCGTGTACGCAATGAGTGAGTGAGTGAGTGAGTGAGTGAGTGAGTGAGTGAGTGAGTGAGTGAGTGAGTGAGTGAGTGAGTGAGTGAGTGAGTGAGTGAGTGAGTGAGTGAGTGAGTGAGTGAGTGAGTGAGTGAGTGAGTGAGTGAGTGAGTGAGTGAGTGAGTGAGTGAGTGAGTGAGTGAGTGAGTGAGTGAGTGAGTGAGTGAGTGAGTGAGTGAGTGAGTGAGTGAGTGAGTGAGTGAGTGAGTGAGTGAGTGAGTGAGTGAGTGAGTGAGTGAGTGAGTGAGTGAGTGAGTGAGTGAGTGAGTGAGTGAGTGAGTGAGTGAGTGAGTGAGTGAGTGAGTGAGTGAGTGAGTGAGTGAGTGAGTGAGTGAGTGAGTGAGTGAGTGAGTGAGTGAGTGAGTGAGTGAGTGAGTGAGTGAGTGAGTGAGTGAGTGAGTGAGTGAGTGAGTGAGTGAGTGTTAATATGCTCACCTGTTAAACTGGAAGATTCCAAGTTCAGTTATAGGCAGTGGGGGTGGGAGTGGGACTGTGGGTAGATCTTGGTTCTCCATGGTTTTCTTTTACTGGTGTTGGTACTTGATGAAATCTAACTGGAAAATGTTATTCACTTTTGTGAAATGCAAACTAAGTTCTTCAAGATTAGATCAGTCTGATAAACACACGAAGACTGATTCCGGCTAGCTCCGATTATGTTGCCGATCGAAAGCTGCTCAAACGCTAACTGACAAAATGTATTTGCAACGACCATGAACAGTGGTACATGACAAAGGCAGAAGAGATGGAAAAGTCATCAGCAATAAGTGGCGAAAGGCAAATAATAAGTGTAAAAATCTCTGAGAAAAATGGAACCATAATTCGCTCTCAGGATAGACGACTGGGACGTTGGAAAGAATATTTCAGAGGAGCAATTTAATTGACCTACAACTACGCTCACCTTACCCAGCATCCAACATCTCCCTGAATGGGATATAGACACCGGTCCTCCGTCCCTAACTGAGGTTACAAAAGGTGTCAATAATCTTAAACGAGGCAAAGCAGCGGGACCTGATGAAATCACTCCAGAGGTGTTTAAGGTTGGTAGAGATAGTTTACTGTCTGGGTTAACTAAGGTATTAGATAACGTCTGCGTACTGCTCAGTAGTTCGTTCCATCCCCCTTATGGCTGTGAAACATGGCTATTGAAAGTGGAAGAAACAGGAGGGCCAGTTGTCTTTGATCATAGGTGTCCGCTTTCCATCTCTTGTATTAAGCGGCATAATAGGGTTAGTAATATTGAAGTTAGGCGTCAAGTGCTAGTGGTATGGAGGGAAAATCAGTCGACAAGGTTGTGAAGTTACATCGATTGAGATAGTTAGGACATGTGTTACTCATGCCTAGCCAGCCATCGCCTTCCTCGACGGGTGACAATGTTAGCTGACATAGGATCGATGTGGTTGGAAAAGAGCTAGCACATGGTGGTCAAACCAAAACATGGCTTCATCAGTCAATGAAATCCACAGCAGGCAATCACTTTACTCCATACAATGTAAGCCAAAAGACCCAATAAGGAGTTCACTAAGACAGTTGTATGGTATTCGCTGGTCACTGTACTATGCATCACGAATTGGCAGAAGTTGGGATACCATGGAACATTGCATCGTGGCCCAATGGTTGAATAGTAGTCTATGAGCTCGCCTCGTAACCAGAATGTCCTAGGTTTGAACCCCGGTGGGTGAGAGTGGGTACTGATGAAGAGTCCTAAATTAGGACGAAACAGCTTTGCTTTCCCAATATTTCTCGAGTTGATATCAGCTCGTGATAACACCTGTAATCAATCAAATCCCTGCACTCCAACTCTTTAAAAGTAGATAATTTGAGAATCATTATAGTCTACAAGCCGAGCTTGTAGACTATAAGATGCTGAGTTCGAACCCTGAGCTAGGACAAAATAGTTGTGCAGTTCTCCCCAGCCCCCCAGGTTTTCCAATGGTTCTTTAACCTATTTCAGATGAAAACCAACACTTGAATGAATTGGTTTAGCTGAGAGTATCCAACAAACAGTAAATACAGCATTCCCCAATATATATATATATATATATATATATATATATATATGGCTAAGTTAAACTTTAAGCACCACTAACTACCAATCAGCGAATGACCTCGAATGGTCCAATGAGGTCCATGCACATGAATTCAAGGTTGTATTCCGCTTTATTTGTATCAAATGCCTGCTCTAACGAAGTTACGCTTGCAGTTCGATCGAGATAAGGTTTTGCAGTTATGCCCGGGAGGATTTGTTCATGTGAAAGTGTCATGAGTTTAAAAAAGCTTTAGCAGGTCAATTGATGGATATGTCCGTCGTTGTGCAATTTGCTTGAGACGAGTTAGTATTAGGGAAGGTAAGCTGATGATTTTAATATTTCGTAGGAACATTTTTTGCTAGGTCGCATTTCTCCCTAACCCAGATTTTGTATATTTGTAATTACTGAGTTTTAAAACAGCCTGTGAGAGGCTCAGCCTCTGAAACTGAAAATAGCCTCGTGTCAGCAGTTCAGTGGTACCAGCAGTGCAGAGACATTGCCTCACGGGAAATGGATGGAATTACTTCGTTGTTAGGCAGAGAGGGTGTCGTCGTACACGTGGGCGAAACTGTATTATAGAAGAAAAAATACACTCATGGTCCTGAGTGAGCCAACAATGTTTCGGTAATCGGTTTATATGACACCTCCCTGCAGAAAGGATTCGTGGAGAGAATAGCAGACAGGAAGTCCACAACCTTAGTACCTATTATATATGTCCAAACCAAGTTCACTTTTAACGGTTAGTACCTATTGTAACTCGACTGGTGAACCAGGGATCCATAGTACGTACTGATGAGTAGAAAGGTTATAACTCTCTGTCATCTTTTGGATATATTCATCATAGAGTGAACCATTCTAGTGATTTTGTCGATCCCATTACGGGGACACACGCAAATTCTATAGAAGGATTTTGGGGAAGATTGAAAAGTAGGATTAGGGCTATAAATGGATCTCAAAAAGATCTCATTAATAGTCATTTGGATGAATATATATGTACATAATGTGGTGTAACTTTTCTGTTGACACTCCTCTGATGAACTGGGAGATGTTTCTGCCACATGTTAGACAGAGATACCCTATGTAACAGTTTTATGCTTTTTCCATAAATATAAGTTTTCCATAATCAAAATGCCCTCTTTCATGTGATTGGTTCGTTGAAGGTCGTTCGCTAATTGGTAGTTAGTGGTGCTTAAAGTTTAACTTTACCATATATATATATATATATATACATATATATATATATATACTCATTTTTATAACGTGAACAGTATTTTATGTTTTTGTGTGTTTGCTTATCTCTTATGACTTCCTTCTCTCTTTGACCCTTTATCATCATTTTCCATTCTAGGTCGTTATAGTGCCTATACAGAGACAGCTATGAAAATGTGTTCCCATGTAATGGAACAATTTTGTCATAAAGAATTAAAATTAATGCGATTAGAGTCACTGGTGAATCCTCTACTGGATGAAGATGATCTTGTCGGTTTAAGTTATCTTCTGCAACAGGCTATTGAAGCTATGCGTAGTGTTGAGCATAGTCGACCATTTCATATACCGGTGGATAAACGACGATATCCTGTAAGTGGTTCATTATTAACATTATTACTGTTAATATTCTCTTGGTTTCATGTAGTGGAACATACGGCTACAACAGCACATCCCCGTTTCATGCTGTTCGCTGCAGTCCTTCGTTAGCTAGCACCACAATTGCCCGTAAACTTTCATCGCGTTTTCATAGGATCTTTTTCTCTCTCATCTCATTTCCTATTTGGGTCCCGCTTGGGGATCTGCCTGGTGCTTGATGTCACCTAGCATGGTCTCCTCAGTGTATTATACCCAACCTTTCTTTCCATTTCTTTTGGCATATTTATTGGGCAACAGATTCCTTCGTTGGTCCGTTCACAGAGAGCTCCCCGTATCGCTTATTCCCTTTTCTGACCATGTGATCCTTAGCATGAAGCCAATTTGACGGCTGTTGATACAAGTCTAAAGGCTATCAGAAATGCTTTTCGTAGCGCTACAACTCTCTGAATCATTTTAAAAAAAAGAGACACTTGTGCTCATTAAAGTCAAAATCTAACAGTTAATGATTGATGAAAGGTGTATATGCCTTTTTGTGTGGTTAAATTAGAACCAATCACACATCTTTTTAATATACTTATGCGTTGAAGTTTCTGTAGCAATTTGGTAAAGTTTTGGGGGTGGAGTTGATAGCACCACGCCCCAACCCTCCCTCTTTATCCGGGCTTTGGACCGGCTAGAAAACTAGCGAGCTAGTAATCTAGGCGATGTTAAGATGTGTGATTGGTTCGAATGATCCTCAATGGAAAACTCAGCGAGGCGTTTGGAGTAAACACAGGAGTGCTTATTGTCACCAATGGTATTCCTAATTGTGGTGGACTGGATTATGCGTCAGACAGTGCGAAACGAGAAGACAGGGATATCTTGCACCGAAATGAAGAACTTAAAAGACCTGGATTTCGCGGGTGATTTATGTTTGATGTCACACAAAATCGAAGACTTACAAGCGAAAAACGACAAACTGGTCAAAGAAGAAGCAAAGACAGGACTCCAGGTGGACATAGACAAGACGAAAGTTATGAAAATAACCAACCAACAACAGCAACAGCAGCAGCAACATCCAGTGCCAATCACCATCAACGGGAGGGATTTGAAAGAGGTTACTTCATTCACTTATCTAGCTAGGGAACATTGTCTCAACTACAGGCACACGGAACGGACGAGGATGTCAAATGGAGAATCGGGAAGGCAAGAAACACATTCACCAACCTGAAACCAATCTGGAAATCTTCCGCTGTCACTCAGCATCAACAACAAAATTCGGATTTCCAATATACAAACGTCAAGTCAGTCAGTTCTTCTATACGGGGATCAGAAACTTACTTGGCGGGTCACAAAGAATATTTCCAACAGCCTGTTGTAGACATTTATCAACAATTGTCTTCGCTCAATACTACTCAAGATCAGATCGCTAGCCAGAAAAGATCAGCAGCAGAGATCTCTGGTAATGAGCGAACCAACCAGGAACCGATTGTGAAACAAATAGGCAGGAAGAAATGGAGATGGATTGGCCATACTCTGAGGAAACAATGCATCAAGTGACATCACTAGACAAGCCATCGCTCGAGTGGAACCCGAAATGGAAGCGGCGGCGAGTTGGTCGTCAGTGCAAGGGTGACTTGGAGGAGGTCATGTGAAGAGGAGATGAAAACGTGTGGGCAGACATGGAGCGAGGTGAAAACTTTAGCAGAGAACCGAAGGCGATGGAGACGTTTGGCTGAAGCCCTATGTTCCTCTAGGAATTAGGGGAAACAATAATAATAAAATAATGATAAGGCAACGTCGTCATTTGATCTTAAACAGGACCGAATCGTCTCTCTTTCGGCGACCTTTCTCCTTCATTTTCTCCTTGAAGTGTGCCGCACAGCGCCAGTCTGTAAGCTAATTAAAAGTTCGCGATTTGAGTTTATGTTACGATCCAAGAAACAGAGAAAAGTGGTAGATTAACTATGATGAATGACCGGAATAACACGCTGAGGAGATTGACTATCGACTGACATCACGCGCCAGGTCAGTTCCAGTGCTTGAGTGGAACTCGAATGGGAAGCAACGAGGCGGGTGTTGTTTCTAAGCTGAGGAAGTCGCTTGGAAAGGAGGTGAGAGTTTATGGGGGAATTATGAAGCCAGTCAGCTATACAGGACTGAAGAGAACTAGATGATGGAGTGTAGATGTCAAGTTAAAGTCCTATATGTTACACTTGGAGCGTAAATTAATAACACTGACACAGTAGTTTTAGCAGGCCTCCAGAAAATTAAAGTACTTCAAGACGTTTAGTCTTACATGAACTAATCTCAGCATAGGGCTACTTTTTTGCATGAGAAGATAGTGAAATATAGCGCGTCAAAGATGTATTTGAATTCGTAGACAAAATCAAAGATATTAATATCAAGGACAAAATCATGATATCTCTGGACATACCATCTTTATTCACAAATGTACCTCTAGTAACAAACCGCTAACTACATATGTGAACAAGCGGATAACCAGTCGATAAACATTGGCATCCGTACTGAAATCCTAAAAGAATTGTTATTAAGGTGTACCATGAATGTAAACTTCAAATTTGACGGCACGCTTTACAGACAAGTGGACGGGGTGGCAATGGGCTCCCCATTGGGTCCCATTCGGGCTGATTTCTTTCTCAGTGAGCTAGAAAATGGACCTCTGAACAACCTTATCAGTAAGCTCTCATTTTATTGCCGGTATATGGATGACACCTTCATTCTGTGTGATAATGATTCGGATAGGAGTACAATAATTACTGAATTCAATGAAGTACATTCAGCTATGAAATTCACATGCGAAGACGAATCCCAAGAGAGAATTGCCTTCCTGGATGTCCTACTTACAAGAAAACCAGATGGTAGCATAAAAAGAAATTTGCATAGAAAAAGTACTTGGACAGGACAATATACACATTTTCACAGCTTCGTTCCTCTCAAGTACAAAAGAAATTTAGTGAAGACCCTCAGCCACAGAGTTAGAGCTATATGCTCAGAAGAAGTAATTGAAGATGAATTAAGCATTGTATATGATACTTTGATCGAAAATGGCTATCCCGACAAATTTATCAAGAAACAAATGACAAAGAAAGCGGAAAAGGACTACTCACTATCCGTAAACAAGAAGCCTTTATATATACGACTACAATTCATGGGCGATATACCAAGTGAGATAATTACGAAGAAATTGAGAAAATCAGTTCAAAGAACTTTTAATGCTGGCGAACTACACGTATTATTCTCTACACGACCGATGGTGCTACCTCGACTGAAAGATGAAGTACCTAGACTAGCCACTTCAAATTGTATCTATCAATTCAACTGCGCTTGTGGAGTGAGTTATATTGGCCGTTGCTCTAGGAACTTGATTTTTCGTGGCTCGAGAACATCTCCCACTATGGCTAAGTAAAGGTGTAGTTAAAACCATTAACAGTTCGATATTGGACCATCTGGTGCAAACCGGCCGGCCACAAAGCCAGCCAGCATTGAAGAATCCTTCTCTATCATCTACCGGGTGCCTAATAAATTGCCAAAAACATCGAAGCACCGCATGCTCCAAACAGCAGAGGCTATTGCAATTCGCCTCAAACAACCAGTGCTTTGTGTTCAAAAGAAGCAAGTCCAGCCCCTACTACTGCCCTGACTCTCAGTAGAGACTATAAACTCATGAATTTGTACTATTACCTTTCCTAATTCTTCTGACATTCAGTTTATTTTATGTTGATGCTGTTCAGCTGTAATCTACCAATATTATTGATTTGATGTTATTTAAACATTAATGTCGTTCATAAGACTAATTCATTCATTCATTATAATGTATATATAATTGTAGAACCTGATGATGAAGTTATCGGAAAGAGTACTCTTTGTTCAGTATCCTTTCTTTTATATTCGTATAAATAAGAAGACAAATTTAGCCTTCAAACGATGCTGAGCCTTTCAATCTGATTGATTATTCTTGTTAAGCAATCTTCATTGTCAATTTTTTTTCTAAAATATGTGTAATTGTGAAAGAATGTGACATCCGGTAATGGTCAGAATAACGAATAAGTGTTTCATGTCTATGAAATTCGTAAATCTCTCTCGCTTTGACGCCATCTTTGAAGTGTCAAACGACAGGTGTGTGTGCGAGTGCGAGTGCATGTTGTGTAGCAGTTTTTTCTATCCTTCTGAATGGCTGTGAAGCATAGCTATTAGAAATGGAAGATATTTCAGAGGCTAACTATCTTCAAGCATTGATATCTGCACTGCACTCCTCCCCGTGTTACGTGATATAGTATGATGATTAATATTAAGGTTGGGAAGGCAAGTCGATCGATGAAACTGCTAAGCTTCGTGTGTTTATTCATGCCAAGCCACCTCTTTCCACACTGCGAAATATTGGTCTACTTAAGGTGGTTAGGCTGGAGAAGAGGAGTTAGCGGGAGGTCAAATCAAAATCTGGCATCAATTCTTGAAGTTTTTAACCGTTGGCTTGAGCCAACCACTTACGGAGGTGTAGACTGCTGTCTGGCTAGAGTCATCGAGAAATATTCACCAGTGTTCCCTTTTGCAAATTCTGATTGTTCATATTAATATCTGTGTTAAACTTTGGCACTGTGGTAGAAAGTAATTCCTTATTAGTTTGTTTATTAGATGTATCACACAGTGAAACAGCATTATTTACTGGATGACGTCTCGAACAGAATTTATTGTACAGTGAATGTGTCATCTACATACCTCCACCATACTTTTGGAGTGGGGGTGAACGTTTCAATTGCTATGTTTTCCTACCTACTTAGAACACAAGATATAGATAGATTTTTCGAACACATTAACTCAAAGGTGGAGGCAATTCAATTCGCCGCCTATGAATTGGAAAGTCAGGAAGGGCAACTGCCAATGTTAGATTGTAGTGTAAAAAGGAAGAAGATTGGAAGTTAAACATTACAGGAAACTCACAGATTCAAACAGATATTTGGATTTCCGATTATCCCATCCTATGTCGGTAAAAATAGGATTGGTGAAATGTTTAAGTGACAGAGCACAAAAACTAAGTAGTAGCAAGGAAAATCTAAAACAAGAACTGATACACATAAAAGAAGCCTTGAAACTTAATAACTACCCTGATAAATTAGTCAAGAAATATGTAGGGAAATGTGAAAATGAAATAAATAATGATAGTAGTGATAGTGATAATAATAATAATAATGGTAACATTAATGACGACATGCATGTCAAATATGCGCAATCTAAATCATCAGTAGTACTTCCACCCAAAGAAGGAACCTCAGAAACCTTACACAGAATTCATAACAATGCAAGCAGGAATAAAAGTGGCTAGCATTCAAACCAACCACAAACTCAGTTAGAAACAAGCTTTGTCTGTTGAAGGATCAATCCTGTGTAGCCTTTAAAACAAAACAATTTAGTTTATCTAATACCCTGCTGGAATGATTGTCAGGTCAAATACATAGGTCAAACTAGTAGAACAGGGGCGGTCAGTCAGACTAGCCGAGCATAAAACCCTCGCAAAATTTAGATCAGTTGACCCGAATAAAATAAGAAATCTAGAGAATAGTTCAACTATAGCACTCACTAAATGCAACTACACACAATCATACAATAGGATGGGATGTAAAAGGGTGGAGGGAGAGATTGATAACAGAAGCTTTGTTTATCGAATCAACCGCAAATACGTGTAATAGGAATGATTCAACACCTGTCCAGCTGGACATCTGGAAAATTCTACTACCCCAACGACGACAAATAGGAGAAGACAAAGTCAACTATAAAACTGAAGTTTCGAAGTCTTGTGATTATAATTGCTGATATGATTATGAACAGCAATAAATTGTGTTTGAAACTTTGTCATCCAGTAAATAATACTGTTTCATCACTGTGTGTGATACATCTAATAAACAAACTAATATCTAATTGTTCACATCATAATATGTGACATACCTGAGACCTTAACTGGAAATCAAGAAAGTTAACATAGTTGCATCATTGGTGCGAGCACTTGGATAGGACTCCTCACATCAACCAATAGTCCTTGCTAGTCGGACCTCCTTGGCTCGTTTGGTGGCAATCTCATCAACCAGAACTCAAGCTTTTTGAACTGAATCGAACTGGGTACACGGCTGATGAGTATTAGTCATTTCCAACTACTCATATATATTCATCAGTAGTACATAACATCATACAGGGGTATACAGTTTTGTATTATCCTTAATATTTTTTATAGTATCAGTAGGCTAAGAAATCTTTGTTCTCATGATAAAACATTTCTCAATATTGATTTATTGATTTATTTAATTTTTTAACATTTAGGATTATTATAAAATTATCAGTAATCCAATGGATTTATCAACGCTTGAAAAATTAGTTAAAGAAAATCGATTTCATTCACGTGATGAATTTTTCGAACGGACAGAATTAATTCTAACCAATTGTATTACATTCAATGGTACTGAAAGTCCATTAACAGAGATTGCACAAAAAATGCTACAAGCTGCACGTACACGTTTAGAACAAGATAAAGAGACATTAGATACACTTGAAGCGAATATACGTAGGTGAGTAAAAAAAAATAAAAGATGTTTGTTTTTTTTTCTTCTATTGTCGTCTTGATTTGATTAATACTCAGCAAGTATGAATGCACTTGCATTCCCAGGACCCAATTTCCAACCCCCCCCCCCAACACCTTACAAGAGTTACTACTCTTTGTAGAGATTCGATTTGTTTCAAGAAGGTAGAATTTATGGGCGCTGGCCTTTGAGTCGGACTGAATGATCTGTGAGCCTGTCTTATAACCTGTCTGTCTGTTTTCTACATAGAACTTTACACATATGTGCGACTGCCGTCCAAGTCGCCACACTCCATGTAGCACACAAAGCAAGAGAAGAAAGTAGAAGAAATGCATATTAGAGACAGTTAACAGAGGTTTGAGACAAAGGAATAGTAATAACGAAGAACAAAACATTTTCATTAGAAATCATAAGTCACAAGGAGGGGATGCATCTGCGCCAGCCATCACTGAGAACGATTTTGAGCCATGTCACCAATTGTTTCCAACCATTGGATTTTACCGTCCCGAGGACCCCAACCAGGAAGTCTACACCTTCCTACATGGCCTAGACTAACTGTTGTAGATTTCATTGACTGGTGCCATGTTTTGGTTTGACCACCACTGGCTCTTTTCCAGCCTGATCCTATGTCAGCTAACATTGCCTGTCGGTCGAGGAAGGCGATGACTAGGCATACGTAACAAATGTCCTAACCATCTCACTCAGTCGATGTAATTTCACAGCCTTGTCTATTGATTTCCCCTCCTCACCTAGCACTCGACCAACTCCTAACCTCAATATTGCTCACCTTATCATACTACTTCACACGGGAGATAGAACGCAGACACCTATGATCAAAGACAGCTAATCATAGGTGTCTGCCTTATAACCAGAGGAAGGTCCCAAGTTCGAACTAGGATGGAGGAAACAGCTGTCTAGTACTCCTCCATTGGGGTTTTTACCGATGGTTCTCTAACTGACATCAATCCTCTGGCCAACACCCTTTCTTTTCAAACGCCAAAACCGGTGATAATTTCATCAAATAAGAAATCGAGTTTCAATGAGAGGACACTATGATTCATTGGGGATATATCTTGGATTCCATTGCTGTGCGCTGACCCACCATCAACCGAATAACATTAGTGTTAACTATCAGACGTCATCAAAGCATTCTTACTAAGCAGGTGACATGTGAATAGAGAACGAGGATTTCTGTCCGCTATGTGAATATCAATCAACAGAAGACACTAAATAACCTGAACCTTTTTTTTGTCTTATCAGCTGTTGGTTTGCAGGTATTAGATTGATTACAGGCTTCATCACGCTCTGATACCAGTTAGTTAATTAATCACTGGAAACTGGAAAGCTGTTTCGTCCTAGTATTTCGGGACTCCTCATCAGCGGTGTGCCCCACTGGGTTGAAACTGAGGACCCTTCGGTTACAAGGTTACCATCCAACCACTGGAACCCCCGGTATACTGTCATCCGTTAATGGATTTCTAATGAGGAGTCGCAACCGGCGGTGTCTACCGAGTCAGGTAAGAGGACGGCCACCTGTCGATGAAATTGGTTGTTCCGTCGCACCAAATATATATATAGTGAATTGGCAGAAGTTGAAATTCATGGGCCATTGGTTTGAGTATCAGTCCCTAAACGACGTACGAGTTCATATTAATATATGTGTAAAACTTGGGCACTGTGGTAATTCCATATTAGTTTGTTTATTAGATATATCACACAGTGAAACAGTATTATTTATTGGTGTACGTTTTGAACAAAATTTATTGTTCATAATCATATCAATTATGATATTGATATTCACTTATGCATGTCTATAAAATGCCATTCTTGTACTTCAGAATTCAACCTCAGCTTTAAGTCAAATTTCCGTGTCGTCACATACACTATGCTATAGGTTTCACTCTTCCAGAAAAGTCGGTTACCTAGAAGCGGTTACCAGCATACAAGGAAGTTGCCTACACTGTAATTGAGGACCTATGAACAGATAGGTATGCGAAAACAGCAAGATGTTTTTTTCATGTGACTGAACTGGACTGGCTGGACTGGACTACATCGACTCACCCTTAGCTTAAAGATAGGGAATGACTGAAATAGTTGGAAAGTTATATCACCACAAACGGGTTGGTTGTTAACAAAATTTCAGCATGGATACAGAAGACTTCTTTGACATTTACCAGCCAACTTACTCCATCTCTTGCTTAGTAGATGTGGTATGCGGCTGGTTGTCGACCAAAGGATGAGGGTACTACCAAGCTGCGCATGCCTAACCATCGCCTCCCCCCGACGGCCATTACTAGCTGATATAGGTAGGTGTGGGTTGGAAAAGAGTAAGTGGTGGCCAAACAAAAACATCGCATCAATCAATCCATGAAATCCTTGACAGTTAAACTGAGTCAGGTATGGAGGGAGATGCAGACTTCCGGGTTGGGGCCCTCGGGACTCTAAGAATCAATGGCGGCTGGAGACAATAGGTGGTAACATGGCTCAAAATCGTTGTCAATGGCTTACGCAGATGTATTCAGTCTCTTGTGTAATCTTTCATATTCCTTTCTACCATTACTCATTCTGTTTCACTCCTGTACTTGTCAAAACTCTATTGATTCTCTTCACTCATCTTCTTGTCTACCTTAGTGTGCTATTTGGAACGTGGTAACTCGAACTGCTGCACTTCGGTTCCAAGTTCTATGTTGAATACAGACAGAGACAGACAGACTCACCAAACACCTCCATAATTCATGTAGTGCTAACAGTCTACTTTTCTGAAAAATAATAGGCCTTGTCAATTTAATTTAATTTTAGTCTTCCCGTTGATTGATTAGGTCGAAATGTTCAGCGTCTGTTGTGACATGTCGGCTGTTAGTGCGGACGCTTCAACGATGTCTGAGGACTGATGATTAACATGAAGTAATTTGGTTGGTGGATGAATGGTACTGAGTTCGAGCCTTAATGGGAACATCATTACTTACTCACTCACTGACTCATTCACTGACTCACTCACCGGGTGAATTGTGGGTACATCCACTTGCTGATGAGTCCCGAATAGGACGAAGTACACATTGTCCTGAATTCCACTGCTAGTCTCCATTAATTGTTTTCTAAACAATAATCATTGATCGGGTTGTCTTTTGTTTTCCTTCTTCTTTCTTGTAGTAGTCATCTTGGAAATGAATCACAAAGTTGTCCAAATGATTCTAATTCTCTCCTATTAGAAGATGAACAACAGCAACAACAAAAAGCCGCCAATTCAAAATCTAAATTACTGAAGCGTAGACTATCACCGTTAAAATCGGTTAGTAAAGAAGAGAAACAAGAAGCAGGAGGAGAAGGAGAACAGGAAGAAGTTAAGAAAAAGTTGCTTGGATCAATCGAGAAGGACGACGCCTTCCCTCAGCATCACCATGATGTTAGTTTCACTAGTTCTGATGATCAAACCATAACAGCTGAGAAATCAATGACAAGCAAACCAGTAGATAGTGGTGGATGTGGTCGATTATTACGTCAACGATCAAGTGGAGCTTGGTATGGTGTTGACCTAGACTATGATGATGATGATGAATCCGACGAAGATGGTGGTAATGCTGCTGGAAGTGACAACGATGATGATGGTGATGCTGATACTGATGACGACGATAAGTATGCGCATAATAAACCAACATCCTCTGCTAAACGAATGCCTATTCGTGGTGGTAGTGGTAGTCGTAGTACGACGTCAAAACAATGGACGACAACAACAACACAAGTAGATGACGATGATGAAAGCAATGAATTACTATACACATCAAAATCGAATCAGTCGATGTCTAAACTTCAAGATTCTGAACATACAGAAGATTCAAGTAAGTTATCGTTTGATAAAATTAAATAATTAGGTTTGGTGAGACGACTGTCTGACATTATCTCTGGTTGTTGTAGATCATTATCGATGTGCTGTAATCGATAGTGATTTAGGATTGTTTTGTTGTGATTTGAACTGGCGGTCACCACCAGTGTTCTATCGGTTGAGCAGTTACTGGACCCAAATGAGTGAATCAGTTCACCGTTTCACTGCAGCCACACCATGCTGTTGATAAAAGTCTACAGAAACCTGTTGTGGATGCTTTCTGTGATATACCAAGTCTCTGGAAGCACTGGCTGACTTGACATAAGTGTATTGAAAATCTAAATCTTGTTCCTTTAAACATCCATATCACATTTAGAATGAACGAGGCAAGTTTTGGAAAATAGTTTAGGCTTGTAGTAAACAGTACTTGTCATTCCCCAAGTAGGTGATATCAAGAAATACCCTATCCTGAAATATGGTGAATACTTCTTATTTGTTGTTTGCAAAATCACACTACTGATATTCATTTTAAGTAGTGTAATTCATTTTTGCAAATTATTTCGTCCTAACAATGTATGCCATGCATATATGATTATGATTCACCTCTAAACAGGTAAGCAGCCATATTTCGGTTATTTTATCAGAATTTAATCACGGGTTTATCAGTGGGTATACCCGGTTCGATTCAGTTTCAGAGAGCTGAATTAGTTCAAACCACTCGAATCTTACGATGATTGTAATGACGACATATTCAGAATTATAGAGTTTTTTCAATTTGGAGAAGTCAGGATTTTCTGAGTGTAGAGCAGAATTGTACTCACTAATTAGTAACAATCTACTGACTAACAGTGAAATGAAGTTGAACTATAATATGGTCTTAGAGCTCCCGAAAAACATGAAGTAGGGTGGTAGGTACGTCATCTTGGGGGCGGTTATACGAGGCCTCCTTGAAATGATTCTCGGAGTTAAGTTGAGGTGTACAATTTTCGAGGTCGACCTTTACCCGCCCCCTCTCGTCACTACCCAGAGCAGAGAGAGAAGTAGCGTAGCTGGCTTCCTGATCATCTGACGGAAGCGCCTTAACACTGCTGCTACATTCCTACTCACCAGCAATACAACTCGCCCAAAGACCCCTGCCAACATAGCGTAAATAGCTTACTCTATGGTGGTCCCTGCTTTCAGTCTAACCTCTATCATAAACATTTGTTCGTCTAGCCAGGCCAATGTGGCTCTTCAAATCATTTCAATATATAACAAACCGGGATCATCAACGTGATGATGGCAGCAACTATCAGTTGTCTGGGTTGTCTGAATTTGCATATAATTAAAATCAAATAAAATGCCAATAGGTGGTGGTGATGGTCGTGGCTTGATTAACAGCAGATTTCTTATCTAATTACACTCTACTTCAATTATAGTATTATTACTAGAGACAGCGAGAGAGAGAGAGCTTTATTGATTATCACTTGGCGACCACATTTAGCATTCCTATAATATTCTATAATCACAGAATAGTGAAACATCTCTCTCTGTGTACATTAACTAGTTTTTGGAACAGTTGTATTTTTTTATGTTTCTTCTTGTGGTATTCTTTGTGTTTTTGTCGTGTCTGTTCTTTCGGTGTGTGTGTGTGTGTATGTGTTTGTAATAAAACTATTTTGAAAGTTATTGATAGTCTACAAAAAAAATAGTTAAGAGATTAATAATGCTAATCAACAAAATAAGGCTGTATCACGAGGATTTGTCATTTGTGTGTCTGCATTATTACTACTGTGAAAAGTGTGTATGCGCGAAGGGCTGTTTTTTAAATGTTAGTATTAACAGTGTAATGTAATGTAATGTAATAATAATAACAATAATAATAAAGTAATTCATACTTATTGGGAAGGTATAGCACATAGCAAAATAGCTTCATTCATCACATATCATTCACATACACGCGGTGGTAGGTATCCAGTTTTTATAAAGTGTCGTGTGTGTTTTTCTCATGGAAATCAAATTATTATCTGTGAGAAGAATGGTCTGCACATGAATGTATTCACTGGACTTTTATTGACTGTTCGGTGTTTCAATGAAATATGGTGTGTGTTTTTTAAGATTTGTGTGTTTACCATAAATGGACTCACACAAAAAACTTGGAGGATCTGGACTTCGCCGATGATGGCATATGTCTGATTTCCCACAAACTGGAAGATATGCAAGTGAAAAGCAACAAGTTGGCAGAAGAAGCATCAAAGATAGGACTTCAGGTGAACATGGAGAAGACAGAGGTGACGAAGATTCCCGGGCAACACCACCAACAGCCACAACAACAACAACAGACAACAATCAGCATCAATTGGAGGAACCTGAAAGAAACTACCTCTTTTACCTACCTGGGAAACATCGTCTCAACTAAAGGCGGAACTGACGAGGATATCAAAGCAAGAATCGGGAAAGCAAGACAAGCTTTCACTACTCTCAAGTCTGTGTGGAGGTCAACAGTCAGCACTCAGCATCAAAAATAAGATCCGGATTTTCAACTCCAATGTGAAGTCAGTGCTACTCACTACACGGATCAGAGACTTGCACTGCGCGTCATAAAGAGCACATCAAACAAACTACAGACCTTCATTAACAGTTGTCTTCGCTCAATACTCAAGATCAGATGACCAGCCAGAAAAGATCAGCAACAGAGATCTCTGGCATTGAGCGAACCAACACAGCAGGAACCGATTTTGAAACAAATAGACAGGAAGAAATGGAAATGGATTTTGCGTACTCTGAGGAAACCATCAAGTGAGTGACATCACTAGACAAGCCATTGCTCGAGTGGAACCCGAAAGGGAAGCGACGAGTTGGTCGTCAGTGCAAGGGTGACTTGGAGGAGGTTATGTGAAGAGGAGATGAAAGCGTGTGGGTAGACATGGAGCCAGATGAAGACTCTAGCAGAGAACCGGACGCAATGGAGACGCATGGCTGAAGCCGTATGTTCCTCTAGGAATTAAAGGAAACAATAATAATAATGTTGAAAAAAAAGGAAAGAAGAAATAGATATTCACCCAGCAGTTGTCTTCACGTGGTGGTCGGCCTTCTATATCGTATTTAACCACCGACAAGTTAGCTGTCTGTCTGTCTGTCCGTTTTCGACATAGAACTTTGCACCGATGTGCAGCATTTCATGTCGCCACAACTGCTGGAGGCCGGTCACACGTGGCCTGTTTTTGTTTGCTCTTTTTTGTTTAGTGTGTCTCAGTAGCATATTTATCACTTGTGCCCTGTGACGACACGGCAGTAGGAAGCGCGGTCGTTGTTAATCCGGGCCCCGACCCATCCGGCATGATATTTTGTGAATTTGTTTGAAGCATAGTATTAGATTGGGTAGCTTAGCTGCTTTTTATCTAACCGCTATCCAAACAACCTTTCTGGCATGGTAGGACCTACAGGAACATAAGTTCCAGCCAGTGTAGCTCGTTGGGTCATCATTGTGATATGCAAGCCCGACCACCACGTCAAGGTAGCAGCTATCAGTCGGGCGACAAGTTAGCTACACTGACTGGAAATAATGTACCTGAAGAGTTCTACCGTGACAGAAATGTTGTTCGGATAGTGGTCAGTCTGAAAGCAGTGTGTCCATCGTTATGTTTGTTTGGCTTAGGGTGACGTCATACTACTCTGGCGAATAGAGAGATGTAACAACAGGTGAGGTTTTTCCGTCTGTTGACCAAGAAGCCAAGTATGCTGCCTCTACTCTCTGACGACGGAGGGGATGGTTAGAAAAGGTTAACGCTGAAAATTTCACTCTCCGGATTACCTAATGGTGGTGGTCCGTCGCCTGCGATAAGATATTAATACCGATGCAACTCCAGAAACCACCCTCAAGCAATTGTTGTTGGAGCTCTTAAGTTGTGCAATACTAATACTTTTTCTTTGGTGTTCCATGGTACTTCATGAAGAAACTAACTTTCACAGTGTGTGCAGCCAGCAAGTAGTAACCGGCCACACATTTACATGAGCCCATGAAGCTTTCTTGGTCATCCTCTCCCTTATCGATTTTATTACAGACATCGTATAATTCATATTTTGGGTTTTGTAAGGTTTTCGATATAACAAACAAAACAAGAACCAATCGCCCAACAAATATACAAGAGATGGATTGGACACTCGCTGAAGAGGCTGCTGGGTGACATCGCGCGTCAGGCCAACGCTCGAGTGGAACCCGAAAGGGAAGTGGAGAGTGGGACGTCAGTGCAAGGGTGACATGGAGGAGATCGTGTGAAGAAGAGTTGAAACAGTATGGACTAACATGGATGCAGGTGAAAAGTATAGCAAAGACAGAAGCAAATGGAGACGCGTAGTTGAAGCCCTATGTTCCACTAGGAACCCAAGGGAACAATAATAATAAGGTTTTCGATATAGGCTGTGTCACAGAAAATAATATTAGTTAAAGAATCACTTAAAACCAAGAAGTTGTTTCCTGTTAGTTTGGAACTCTCTAACAGAATGCATTATCTGGTCCCACTAAAGATTAGATCTGAAACTCAGGTTACAAAGGCAACCTGTCAACAATTCCTCCAGTTGGTTTGGAATTCAAAGTCTTGTGAGAATGCTGACTTTTTGACGAAAACAAAATCTCTATTTAAAAAATGGACAAAGACACTGATAAAATACAGAATCTAATGAATATCTTGAGCTACCTCCATCTTCGATTTTTTGACATTTGATTTGCTGCTGTCAAATGTAAGATGATGGATGCTACACAGGACTGGACTACATTGGCTCCATCCTAGGTTAAAGATGGGCAGGAATGAAGTGGTTGTTGGAGCGTGCTGACCAATTCACTTATTATTTGGGAAGTTGCATCGGACCCAATTAGCTTATCGTTGACGAAATGTCAGTATGGATACAGAAGGCTCTTTTGGCGTACGTAAGCCAACTTGCACCATCTCTGGCTTAGTAGACGTGATATCCGGCTGGCTGGCTGGCCGTCGACTAAAGGACGTCTGTACTGCATGGAGGTCCGCCGTGTCCTTCTTTCCTGATGTGCTAGGTAAGGAGGGAAAGTCAATCTACGAGGTTGTGAAGTTACACCGACTGAGTGAGATGGTTAGGACATGTGTTACGCATGCCTAGCCACCGATCGCCTTCCTCAACGAGCAATGTTAGCTGACATAGGATGGATCAGGCTAGAAAAGAGCTTCTGATGGTAAAACGAAAACAAGGCCTCATCAGTCAATGAAATCCACAACAGTTAGTTTAAGTCGACCAGCCATGTAGAGAGATGTAGACTGCTGGTTTCATAAAAATTTAACAAAACTCACTATATGATCCAACTAAGGATTGTTTGACTTAGGACTGTCAGCTTACAGGACTCATCTGTCAACTATTCATTCACACTTGGTTTGAAATTCAAAGTCGTGTGGATACCGAATTCTTTACGAAATCTATATTCAGAATAATCAAAATAAGTACAAAACTTGAAATCCCAATTATCAATTTATTATTGTTATTTTATTATTGTTCCCTTGGGTTCCTAGTGGAACATAGGGCTTCAACTGCACGTCTCCACTTGCTTCTGTCTTCTGCTCTACTTTTCACCTGAATCCATGTTAGTCCATACTGTTTCAACTCTTCTTCACACGATCTCCTCCATGTCACCCTTCCACTGACGTCTCACTCGATGCTTCCCTTTCGGGTTCCACTCGAGCACTGGCCTGACACGCGATGTCACCCAGCGGTCTCCTCAGTGAGTGTCCAATCCATCTCCACGTCCTCCTGCATATTTGTTGAGCGATTGGTTCTTGTTTTGTTTGTTTGTTTGTTCCCATAGTTTCTTGTTGGTGATTCTTTCCGGCCATCTAATCTTCAGTAGTATAGAGCGAAGACAGTTGTTGATAAAGGTCCGCCAAGTTTCTGATCCGTATAGAAGAACTGACTTGACGTTTGTATATTGAAAATCCGAATTTTGTTGTTGATGCTGAGTTGAGTGACGAAGATTTCCAGATTGGTTTCAGGTTGATGAATGTGTTTCTCGCCTTTCGGATTCTCGATTTGACATCTTTGTCCATTCCTCCTGTAGTTGAGACAACGCTCCCTAGATAAGTGAATGAAGTAACCTCTTTCAAATCCCTCCCGTTGATGGTGGTTAGCGCTGGATGTTGCTGCTGCTGCTGTTGTTGAATGGTTATTTTCATAACCTCCGTCTTGTCTATGTTCACCTGGAGTAGTCCTGTCTTTGCTGCTTCTTCGACCAGTTTGTCTTGTTTAGCTTGTAAGTCTTCGATTTAGTGTGACATCAAACATAAATCATCCACGCGCGAAATCCAGGTCTTCTAGGTTCTTCACGTCGGTCCAGGATATCCCTCTCTTCTCGTTTCCCACTGTCTGACGCATAATCCAGTCCACCACAATTAGGAATATCATTGGTGATAATAAGCACCCTTGTCTGACTCCTGTGTTTACTCCAAACGCCTCGCTGAGTTTTCCGTTGTGGATCACTTGACATGTGCCGTTGTCGTACAGCTGTTGAATAAGGTTGATGAATATTTGGGGTACGCCGTAGTACTCGAGTAGGATGATGCGACTCAGAACTTTACTTGGCGTTGACAGGAGCATGATTTCTCGCCAGTTCTTGCAGAGTCCTAAGTCGCCCTTCTTTGGTGACTTTCTTTGTTTGGGGGTTAAACAGTGCTACTTAGTTACTCCGCGAAGCAGAATTCGAACGCATAACCACCCTCCAGGTGGTTATGCGTTCGAATTGGTAGTCAAGAACGCCTAGACACAGACTATGATGCGATGATGCAGAGCTCCAATAAACGCAACTTTTATTTTTTTCTATTTTTATTCTTCTTCTTTACCAATAGACTATACAGAAGAAGGTAATGTTCTTGATGAGAATTCTTCATTTTATGATTGGAATAGTCAAGAGGCGATTAGCCGAACTATTGTTGCTGCTGCCGACAATAATTCTCTCAGACAAACTGGACATAATCTAAGTGAAGCAAGCTCTCCGACAAGTGAGCATACAGTTGAGGAGGAAGAAGAAGAGGATGAGGAAGACAATATTGATCGACATGACAATGATGATCACAGTAACCATGGTTATGATGATGATAATGATGATTCTCAACAAATCAATGATTGGAACCAGTTCACCAGGGGAAGTAATGTCGAAGAAGGCGATGGCGATGGCGATGATTATCATGGTGGAGTGTTAGATTTTCGTTCTCAACAAGATAAATTTCCTACTTATATTGATGAAGACACTCGTGTAAGTCTGCTTGGAAAGATATTATTGTCATTATTATTTATTTATCGATTTATTCATTTCTGGCATTCCGACTGGAATATAGGGCCTCCATTGCACTCGGTCGTCTGTCATCAATTTCAGTCGCATGCACGACTTATCACCCCGGGACACACATATACCCCAACTCGTTGCTTTCTTATTTATAGTTCCACTTAAAAGCCTGATGTGTGTGGTGTGTTGTGTTACTTGTGAAGGTTAGATTAGAAATAGGAAGTGAAGTGGTAGAGCACGTTGACTAATTCACTTATTTGGGAATAACAATCAGCCAGCACCAACGGGTTGATCTCTGACGAAATCTCAGCACCGATACAGAGGGCTAGTTTCGCATATGCCAGTTTACGCCGTCTCTGGCTTAGTTGACGTGATATCCGGCTATCGACCAAAGGGCAGGTGTACTGCTCAGCAGTCCACTCCGTCCTCCGTTATGGCTGTCAGACCTGGCCATTGAGAGTGGAAGACATGAAAAGATTAGCTGTCTTTGATCATAGGTGTCTGCGTTCTATCTCCCGTGTGAAATGGTATAATGAGGTGAGCAATATTGAGGTTAGGCATCGGTCGAGTGCTAGGTAAGGAGGGGAAATCAATCGACAAGACTGTGAAATTACATCGACTGAGATGGTTAGGACATGTGTTACGTATGCCTAGTCATCGCCTTCCTCGACCGAAAGGCAATGTTAGCTGATATAGGGTGAGGCTGGAAAGGAGCTAGCGGCGGTCAAACGAAAACGTGGCACCAGTCAATGAAATCCACAACAGTTAGTCTAGGCCACGTAGGGAAGTGTAGACTTCCTGGTTGGGGTCCTTGGGACGGCGAAAACCAATGGCGGCTGGAGAAAATTGGTGATATGACTCAAAATCGTTCTCAATGGATGGGCGCAGATGCATCCACTCCTTGTGATTTATGATTTCCAATGAAACTGTTTTGTTCTTCGTTATGACTATACCTTTGTCTCACACCTCTGTTTACTGTCTATATTATGCATTTCTTCTCTTACTTTGTGTGCTACATGGAGTGTGGTGACTTGAACTGCCGCACATATGTGCAAAGTTCTATGTCGAAAACAGGCAGACTTGTGAAGATCTCCTCAGGTCTCAGCATATCCACATTTCTATTTCACATTCTGCATATTTATTGGGTGATCTCTGCCACACTTTTTTTTGTTACTTACCCTCCTTCCCGCCTGGTTATTCATTGTTAGGCGAAGGCAGTCGTTGTTGTCGTTGATGAGATTCTGTAGCTGGTTGGAGATGCCTTCTTTTTTGTGATACACCAAACAGTATGTTAAAAATTTGGATCTCCACACCGAGTTCAAAGCATCTTAAATGACTAACTCACTGACTGGTTTCAACATAAGAACTTTGCACAGATGTGCAGCAGTTCGAGTTGCCACACTCCCTACTCCGTGTAGCACACAAAGCAAGAGAATAGAGTAAAGAAAAATTCAAAAAGGGGGAGATTACAAACAGAAGTGTTAATGGGGGAAAAAGAATAGTTTTATAGCATATCACGAATGACAAAGAGTGAATGTATCTGCACCAGCTATCAATGAGAACGATTTTCAGCCATATCACCATCAATTGTCTCCAGCCCCCATCGGTTTTTACCATCCTGAGGACCCCAACCGGTAAGTAAGTCAGTAAGTCTGCACCTCACTACGTGACTGGCTGGCTAGCTGGCTGGCTTAAACTGACTTTTGTGGATTTCATTGCTATTCGCTTGTGTTCCTATGGGAATGTAGGGCTTCAACAGCCCATGTCAATTTCATTGCGTTTTCTGCTCTACGATTGTCGATAAAATGTCATCTCCTGTATGCACCGCTCAGAGCTATGCGCAACTTGTCAATTTCCCATTCGTGTTCCACTCGAGCCTCTGGCCTGGTGTGTGATGATGATTTTGATGATGACTTCATTCAACGGTCTCCCCTGAGCGTGTATTGTATCCACTCTACATGTTTTGTCGACGTCTTAATTGGACAATAGATAGTTGTCTATTGGTGGTCATCTTAACCAATTGTAACGACACGATGTTTTTTATTTTTCATCGTTACAATTTTACTACTTGTAAGTAGCATAGATTACATACATGACAAAAAAGATAAATTCGAGGATAACTAGCTAGCTCATTTATTCCCTATGGTGTGCGTGTGTGTGTGTGTGTGTGTTCTAACAATTAGTTCAAGGGAAATTTCCAGACACTCTCTTCATTTATTTATCTCTATCTGCATGTTGTTTTCGGTTGCTCTTTCTGTTTTCCATCTTTATTCAGTAGACAGACAGCTGGACAGACAGATAGATAAAGGAAGTGGGGTTTTCAGACAATGCCTTGTCTGTATACGATATATACTTAGCGTTGATGATTGTCCATATGTTTCTCAGTAGTCTATTTCAGATTAAGAAATGAAGAGTCCTAATTATTATTGTTGTCGTTATTCCTTTCCGTCATCTAAACCGAGTTGTCTTCATCAATATATCGGTGACATTTTTAAATCTCAGAGATATATATAAACTTGGTGTGTGTGTGTGTGTGTGATATCCGATTAACAAACTGAAACGCAAACTCACATAGGCATTTTTTATTGCACACTAGTCAGTAACTAGTGTAATGTGTCTAGTCCTATCTTCGGTGCAGACTGAATTCTATCAGTCATGTTTGCAATGTGGCCACCATGCTAGGTGGCTCGCCATTACGGTGTACTGTGAATTGTTGGTATCAGATGGTTGCAGGCCACCTAGTGGCATAATGGCCATATTGTAAACCTGACTGATAGAATTCAGTCTGCAGCGAAGATAGGACTAGACACATTACACTAGTTACTGACTAGTGCGCAGTCAAAAATATCCAATACAGTCCTACAGGAGGTCAATCGCGAGTCTGAATAGCTCAGTGGTAACGTCTCTGACTGCAGCACTCACTGGGTGACTCAGGTTCGAATCTCAGAAGGGACATCAGTTCCTTCAAGGTTGCAGATACGCCCTGCTGACTAGTGAGTGCCAACTAGCACGAAACCTGGGTCCAAGAATCCCCTGCCGATTGTTTCCAACTGTCTAATATCAGCTATCAAACGCCTAAAACCCGATTGACGTATTCACAATGAAGCAGTTATCAGTCTTTCGTTGCCATGAAGGGCGAGTAGTGTTGAAGATACTCCAGCTAGGAGGAAGCAGTTGTACATCCCTCCCTGGTTTCCAATGGTTCCCTACACGATACCAGTTTGTGATATAACCTGAAACCGATTAAACGCATGCAAATCGCCACTTGGAAAGTCAGTGGTTTGACCAGAGGATGTGCTTTATCATTCATTCCTCATTTGTAGGTATTGGATACCTCGATTCCCCCCGTTTGATAGACCTGTTAGGGGAGGATGCTGAACACCTTGAGCTGCAATCTTCGTATGTTTGGTATGCGATTCACCCCTATAAAATGCAACAGGCTGCTACAGGACTGACTGGACTACGTCAACTCCTAGCTTAGTGATAGGGAGTGAAGTGATAGAACGTGTTGACCACTTCACCTATTTGGGAAGTTGTATCAGCACCAATGGATTGATTGGTGACGAAATCTCAGCACGGATCCAAAAAGCTCGAGCTGCTTTCGCTAACTTACACCATCTCCGGCGTAGGCGTGACATCCGGCTATCAACCAAGGGACATGTGTACTGCTCAGCGGTTCGCTCCGTCTTTCTCTATGGCTCTGAAACATGGCCAATACGAGTTGAAGACATGAAAAGGTTGACTGTTTTTGATCATAGTTGTGTACGATCTCTTTCTCACGTTAGGTGGCATAATAAGGCGTAGAGTGTTGGGCAAAGAGGGAAAATCAATCGAAGAGGCTATAAAGTTACATAGATTGAGATGGCTAGGTCACGTGCTGCGCATACCTAACCACCACCTCCGCCAACGGGCATCACTAGCTGACATAGGTGCAGGTTGGAAAAGAGTAAGTGGTGGCCAAACAAACACATGGCCTCATCAATCCATGAAATCCCTGACAGTTAAACTGAGTCAGGTAGGGGGGGGAGATGGAGACTTCCGGGTTGGCGCCCGCCCCCTGGGGACTCTAAGAATCAATGGTGGCTGGAGACAATAGGTGACATGGCTCAAAATCGTTGTCAATGGCTTATGTAGATGTATTCAGTCTCTGTAATCTTTCATATTCCTTTCTACCATTACTCATTCTGTTTCACTCTTATACTTGTCAAAACTCTATTGATTCTCTTCACTCATCTTCTTGTCTACCTTTGTGTACGTGGTAACTGGAACTGCTGCGCTTCGAGGCCAAGTTCTATGTTGAATCCAGGCGGACAGACAGACATGTAAATGAACTACTGATAAATCTTATTAGTGCCACACACCACAGCATGTCAGCCACATTGCAAACTTGACTGACGACAGAATCCAGTCTGCACCCCAACACCAAAAAAGGACTAGACGCATAACAACATTAGCGACTGACTGACTGCCTAGTGTTCTTCAATCAACGTTGTATGTGTGTATATATACTAATCAGTTGAAGTTTGCATCACACCTTGCATTTAGAATCTTTGTCTAATCAATCATCTCTGAATTTCGTTCTGATGACTATTCATCGTCAAACATGTTTGAACAAGATCTAACTTCTCATTTATATTCCGCTTTTCTTTGTTTTATTAATTTCCCTGAAGAAGTTTTGACCAGTTTATTTATAGAATGCAACATTAAAAAAACATTTATTTGATTGTTACTGACTTTTACAGGGATTTACACTTTTTTTTCTTTTCACTTGATGGTACTCACTGTTTTCCCGCACTGTGTGTGGTATAGATCAAATCTTGATCAGAGTTCATGTATCCTCTTTATTTTACTTATTTTCTGATTTTGACTTTACTAGACCTTAGGAATATTGTCATGAACAACATCAAATTATTAGTTTCAAGAACCGTTGAAAATCAAAGAGTTTCCTTGGATAGCTTTTTGTTTTATTCCTTTACATTCCCAGTGGAACATAGGGCTTCAAGCTAGAGGTTCGAAGTTTCTGTAGCTGTGGTGATTATTTTTACAGGATGGGGTTGCTAGCCTCATACCCAACCTTCCCTCTTTACCAGTGTTACTACTGGCTTAGCGAGGTGAGGTGAAGGAGTGCGTCGGTGGCTGGGATCGAACCGCTGACCACCTACGTGGCGAGCACTCTACCGCTCTACCACCGACGCTCAAATTAGTGTCATGTATAGAATAATTCATAAGATGTATGCAACCTGTAAAGGATGTGCAGTTATAGGATCAGTGGGCAAATAGAATAAACATAAAAACATTGCGTAACATTCTGTCTGAAGTTTGATAACCTAGAATTTAACGTTGCAAGCGAGAATTAATTTAGAATGACTAGTGGAACAAGAGTAATAATACCTTGGACAGTTAAAAGTGAGAGTAGTAATAGTAACAATTGACTTAATAAGGAAGAGTATACAAATTAAATGGACAAAAATGAAAAAATGAAGAATTGTTACAGCCAAAATATGATTCGGGATTACCATACCTTAGCATAGAGGGATTAAGACCATGAAAGTTGGAGGGGATGAACGAACTTTTTCTGTACACAGAGATCTGGCTTTTCTGTTTTGATAGCCAAATCTTCAGCAATACAGATGAGTTGGGTACGTAGGGATTTGGGTAAATTACTCTTTTCCTTGTAGATGACTTTAAAGGTGGAGACTGCAGAGATAGAGTGATCATTATCAACCAGATGTTCATTGACCGCACTTCTTATTGCTCCACTCCCCCCTCTTCGTGACTACCATGCAGGATAGTGTTCTTCCACTTTGTTGTATAAAACTCGAATCAAGTCATTAAAAGAAGGATCCCACAGTCCCATGGAAAGGACATTCCCTACTGCATCATTGAGAATGGCGTTTTTCAGTCGACCATTACTGCTCAATAGCCTGAAGGACAAGATCCCGCCAGTTGACCAAATCTATGTGCATCTATTAATTCACCTGTTCTTGTGGAGCTAGGCATATCTGTCGTTCAACTCAATGTTTGTTTAATGATGTCAGCAGCTAAGCACCTTTGAATTCCAATCTAATGTACAGCATTCTCTTGGCTACCTATGTTAAGTCACATTTCATAGGTTTTGATTGTATATCGTGGTCTATAAAACCTGACGAAAATGTGTTTTCTAATAGAATCTTTTTTAGAAGATTTAACTCTTCCACCACATTATCACGACCATATATGCGCCGAATGTTTAATGGCAAGTGTGACTGGATCAGGTTTCGGTTTCGACCAATTCCCTCACTGGATGCAATTTCTTAAAAAAATAAAAAACCATATTCATATACGATTGTAAAGCTGGATAATAAATTCATTGTTGAGAAGAGTTTCTTTGCTGAAAAATAATTACCACCTTGAATCTCCTCCTCCTGCGTCATCGTCGGTGGCACAGTGGTTAGGACTCTCGCCGACCATGCACATGGTCTGGGGCTCGATCCCCTGCCGACGCACACCCGATATCTATGGTCGGACTGCAAAATTTGGGCTACCGATATCCATGCTGAAAATTCCATACTTGTACTGAAAAGACGGTGTGGCATCAAGCTGTAATCAAAAGAAAATAGAAAATAAGAATAATTTAATTGAATTTTAGATTTTCCCGTCGATTGATGAGTGGACCGAAGTGCTCGGTCTCACGTTGACATGTCTGCTTCTTGTGCAGATGCTTCGACGATGTCTGCGCATGTAGTTATAAGTTAATTAATTGGTGGATGGTGACTAGCAGTGGAATCCAGTACAAGGCGCATTTCGTCCTATTTGGGATGTACCTGCATTTCTCAGTGAGTGATGACGTTTTCACCACAGAGGCTCTAACCCAGTGCCCATAGTTTCAAGCTCTAAAGCGTTATTCACTGCATAAGAAGCCGACATGTCAACCTGAGACCGAGAGAGCACTTCGGTCCAATCAGTCGACGGAAAAATCTAAAATTGAATTAAATAATTAACATGACCCATTGCACAGGAGGTGGTTAGCTGTCGTGGCCCAAGTGGTCTAGTGGATAACGCCTTGAAGTTTGAAACTATAGGCACTGGGTTCAAGCCTCGGTGATGGGAACATCATCACTCACTTAGAAATGCAGGTACATCCACTGGCTGACGAGTCCCAAATAGGACGAAATGCGCTTTATCCTGGATTCCACTACTAGTCACCATCCACCAATTAAATAAGAATAATAATTGTATCTATGTAAACGTATGCATATATAAACACGAGTGTACAGCTTCTCTTTGAGAATGAAGTCGTCGAAAAAAAACATATCGGTTTGCTGCTGAACATTTCTCGTTCTTTTCTCTATTGAATTATGCACTTATCTACTATTTGTGTGTGTGTGCGTGGGTGTTTGCATTTCACTGAGGAAAATATCCTGTTTATTTTGAGAAATCACAAATCTCTTGACATTATTTCTATGCTTTTGTGTTTACTTCTTTTTCTATTTGTTTATTGTTATTGTAACCTCTCGTTCTTGTTGTTGTCGCTGTTGTTATTCTACTTTATTATACCAGTAGTACATCAAAAATGTTTGGAAAACAGGCTATAACCACCACTGGCATGGTGTTTTCTTTTCTAATAGTAATGATAATAATAATAATAACAATAACAATAAAAGAGGTCAAGGTTGTATCACAACTAAACACAAACACACTTCAATATGAATAAGGATTATGATATATATGGTTCAGTCGATTAATTTTCTTCATGATGGATAAATACTACTGATTATGATGAGTACTTGTAAATTGTTGTTGTGAATTGGCAAAAGTTAGAATTCAAGTGTTGGTTTGTAGGGATTTTGATTGATTGGTTACAGGATTTCATCATGAGCTGACATTGGTTAGAGAACCAGTGGAAAACCAGCCACAGGGAATACTGCCAGACAGCTGTTTCCTACGTCCCACTAGCTTGGGACTCTTCAGCAGTACGCATCCACCGGGGGGGAAGGGTTCGAACCCAGGACCTTCTGGTTACAAGGTTAGCGAGCTCGTAGACCATTAAGCCACACTCACTGGGACCCGATCCAATGGCCAGTCAGTTCATGAATTCTAACTTCTGCCAATTCACGACATAGCGCGACCATTTCGCACTGTCTTCTTCAGTGAGTTACTGCCTCATTTTCAACCTGCTGTTTCACCCTAGTTTGGAAGTCATTGACAGTATGCACCTACTGGTGATAATTGAACCCAGGATCTTTCAGTAACAAAACGACCTCATAGACAATTTAGCCATTGGGACTAAACTCAATGGCCCATAAATTATTATTATCATTATTATTATTATTACTATTATGATTCATAATTAATTGAACTTATATGTCTACGGGCTAAAAAATGTCTACTTTCGTTAGCTTTAAATTCCTGATGCTCGCTAGTGACTTCCTACAGGATGCAGTTTCCTGGAGTTCTAGCGAGAAGTTGTGAATAATGAGGTCCATCCAGTCGGGAGTGAGGATGGATTTCCACACCGATGACATTGGTTGGTGGTCGCGCTAAATGCATCACGAATTGCTAGAAGTTAGAATACATGGGCTGGCCATTGAATCGGGTCCCATTGGCTGAATGGTATACGAGCTAGCTTGCCTTTTAACTGGAAGGTCCTGGGTTTGAACCCTACGTAGTGGGTGGTGCGTACTTCCGATGATTCCCAAACTAGGACGGAGGAAATAGCTGTCTGGCAGTACTCTCTGGTTTTTCAGTGATTCTCTAACTGATATCATTTCGTGGTCATACTCGTATTATTTAATATTATTATTATTATTAATGGTCCACCTAGTGAATACTTGTGTTATTCACTCTGACGATTGGTGCTTGGTCGGTTGGGTTGGAGTGGATTAGATTGATTGTAAAATGTTGAAATGTCAAAGGGTTTCACGCAGTATCAATTTCAGCATCAATTCAATGTTTCCACAGGATTTTCATCATGAGCTGACATTAGTTAGAGAACCATAGGAAACAAAGGGTACTGGACTACTGTTTCGTCTCACTAGTTGGGGACTCTTCATCAGTACGCACCCACCCCAATTGGCTTCGAACCCAGGACCTTCTGGTTACAAGGCTAGCGAGCTCGTAGACCATTAAGCCACTGGGACCCGATCCAATGGCCAACCCATGAATTCTAACTTCTGCCAATTCACGACATAGCGCAACTCCTAGCCAATGTCATCTGTGGCGAGTATTTGTCCTCACACCAGCCGACCTGCTGCACCCCGGTGGGTGCGTACTGATGAAGAGTCCCAAACTAGGACGAAACGGTTGCCCAGTACTAATGTCAGTGCATGATGAAAATCATGTAACCAATCAAATCCCTACAACCCGACACTTGAATTCATTGTTTTGTTTTATTAAAGCACTTTAATATATGTTATAAATAACCCGCTTTATGAATAGGTTTTCTTTTTCACAAAATGTATGAATGTCATTCATGAAAAGTGTGTATATTTACCATAATATTGTTGTGTAAATAGTATGCGTGTGTGTGTGTGTGTAGGTGTTTATTCATTCAGCAATGCCTTTCATCCATCGTACTTATTTACATGCCTTTACTGTGCTTCAGACAATCTACCCTTCCTTTACCACCTCGTATATATGGATGGCATAGAGAGTCATCACATAAATTAAATTAAATGGTAATTCAAACAATATGAGGTCAAGGTCATCATAATTGTGATGATGAAATATTTCGTTTGAATGTGAATAAGGTAGCCGATTCATCATTATCATCATTCTTTGTGTTATCATTACACATTTTTATTTTTCTCTTTGCTCTAATCTACTTTGTTTTGGTTTGGTTTTGTTTGTTTTGTTTTGTTAAACCATCATTTCATTATTTATTTATTTATCTATTTATTTATTTATTTATTTTCTTTAAAACAAACTTGTTATTTATGTCGTTTGCGAAAACCGGTTGTCTATTTATGCCTCTTGGCCTTGTATGACCTTGATGCCTTCATTTATTCGTTGATTGATTATGATGACCTTCACGTATGTGCATATATCCCATTAGTCTGAGATGTACATTATTATTATGACTGGTCGGAGTGCTGTTTAAAATATTGTGCGTGTGTGTCTGCTATGTCTGTGTGTATGTGTGACCTTAACTTGATAGCGCATATATATTGCTGTATAATAAATACAAACACTTCACGATGCTTTAAAAAAAATGAAATCAGCCCCGCCCACTCATACACACACACGCACACATACACACACACAATTGCACACTTGCTCTTTCTGCCTCATTCTCCCTCTGTAGCTGTAATTAATTTGACCTCCTACAAATGTGATACATATGTATATATAGATATATAAATGATTTAATAGTGTGAAATAAATCCCCCTATTATAATGTGATTTAAAAGTAAATCTAAACGAAAAAATATTCTGCACAAACCACTTTCGTTCTTGCTTTATTCAAACGAAAAAATACTTGAATATTAATGAGATTCTCACTGGCGACTGGCCCTATTCAGGTAAGTAGGTAGTTACCTGGGCTGGTTCTAGTGGGAAGTCGTGACCAGTAGGGTGCAGCAGGTCGGCTGGTGTGAAGACAAATACTCGCCAAAGATGACACTGGCTAGGGGTCGCGCTATAAATCGTGAATTGGCAGAAGTTAGAATTCATGGGCTGGCCACTGGATCGGCTCCAGTGGCTTAATGGTCTAGCCTTGCAACCAGAAGATCCCGGGTTCGAACCCAGTTGGGGTGGGTGCTTACTGCCGAAGAGTGTCAAACTAGTGGGGCGAAACAGCTGTCTGGCAGTACTTCCTGTGGTTGGTTTTCCACTGGTTCTCTAACCAATGTCAGCTCATAATGAAATCCTGTAACCAATCAATCAAAATCCCTACAAACCAATACTTGAAAAATATTCTTTTCCAGTACATCCTTCTCTTCAGGTTCTTATAAAATTATAATTTAATTGAACTTTAAATTTTCCCGTCGATTGATGATTGGATCGAATTGCTCCGTCCCAGGTTGACATGTCGACTTCTTGTGCAGATGCTTCGACGATGTCTGGGCATGTAATCAGAAGTTAATTAATTGGTGGATGGTGACTAGCAGTGGAATCCAGAACAACTCGCATTTCGTCCTATTTCGGACTCGTCAACTGGTTGGCGTATCTGCTTTCCCCCCAAATTCAATTAAATAATTAATATGACCCGTTGCACAAGAGGTGGCTAGCTGTCGTGGACCAAGTAGTGTAGTGGGTAACGCTTTGGTGTTTGAAACTATAGGCACTGGGTTCGAGCCTCGGTGGTGGGAACATCATCACTCAATGACTGGGGAATGCAGGTACATCCATCTGGTTGACGAGTCCCAAATAGGACGAAATGCGCATCCTGGTGGATTCCACTGCTAGTCACCATCCACCTATGAAATGATAATATTTGTTGGTGTTACAATCATGATAGCCAGTTATAGAGGCATATTCCATTTCAACTGTTCCTGTGATACGATTAGGCAGGTTTGTCTACAGGTTCGAGAACATTTTACCAGTTTGGTTCAGTAAGGGGGGAGGGGAATTAAATGCTATAAAAATCTCGATTCTATCACACATGGTCGATACTGGACATCACATCGACGTCAACACAGCCTTCAGGGTTATATTACCGAATTCCGAAGTCGTTATCATGTATAGTTCGCCTACATCTCCTTCCTACATTATAGCTGAAGCTGTTGCAACAAGATCGACTAAATCGGAACGGATTAAAGTTTCTTCTTCTCACTAAGACTATCTCTTCCCCTTACCCCTTTTGAGTTGTTTTTCTTTTGCTTCGCTTATTATTACGATTATTATTATTATTATTATTATCACTATTCGTTAGAGGTCGGTCGGTCGGTTTTCGGCATAGAACTTTGCACCGATGTGTGGCAGTTCGAGTCGCCACACTCCATGTAGCACACAAAGCAAGAGAAAAAAGTAGGAGAAACGCATAATATAGACAGTAAACAGAGGTGTGAGACAAAGGTATAGTAATAACGAAGAACAAAACAGTTTAATTGGAAATCATAAGTGGTTCTCTATTCGTTAGAGAACCACTGCAAAATCAGGGAGTACTGCCAGACATCTTTTTTCATCCGTCCTAGTGCTTGGGGCTCATTGGCAGTACGCACCGCTCACTACTGGAGGGGGGGTTCCAACCCAGGACTTTCCAGTTAAAAGGCAAGCTGGCTCGTATACCATTCAGCCACTGGTACCCGATTTAATGGCCAGCCCATGTATTCTAACTTCTAGCAATTCGTGATGCATTTAGCGCGACCACCAACCACTGTCATCGGTGTGAAATCCATCCTCACTCCCGACTGGATAGACCCCACTTTGGAAATTTCTATTTATACTATCCGGACTTATCATTAGTGGTATTATCTATTTTCTCAATATATGCCTCCACTTGTTTCATTTCATGACGAATGAACTTCTCATTGCAGTTCTCTTCAATACATACCATTCTGTACTAACCACTCACCTGACACCTTTTATAACCTTCAATTGACTTGCCATTTTTTCCTACCACACACTAGATGAATGTGTTATGGCTAATCATCACCATTGTCTCCCATTTTACAATATTTTGTAACTGAATTCAGCATAGCACATTTGTCATACAAGTTTGACTTGCACATTAAGAAAGGAATATTATGAGCTGCATTCGCATGGTTATCGACGACTAAAACAGGTTCATCACACATAATTCGTTCCTTTCAGGTTGTAGAATCCATGCGTTAAGATTCTCCAACTCCCCTAGGCGGTGAACCTTTATATAGTGGATCTATTCAATGAGAAGTGTTGAACATTTGCTCTTACTCTTTCACATTTGTAGGAACTTTCTTCCTGTACCAATGGGAAAGGAGTAAATGCGGTTTACCTGGCCTTATTGTGTGCTTATATTGTTAGTTAGGTGAACAGAATTGAGCGGGTGGTTGTGTGTGTGTGTGTGTGTGTATTTTTCTCTGTGGTTACAGGACTGGATTGTACACTGACTCCTTGTTTAGAAATAGGGAGTGAAGTGGTTGGTGGAGCATGCTGACCACTTCACTTATTTGGGAAGTACCATCAGCCCCAAAGGGCGTGTGTACTGCTCAGCAGTCTGCTCCGTCCTCCTTCATGGCTGTGAGACCTGGCCATCGAGAGTGGAAGAAATGAAAAGATTAGCTGTCTTTGATCATAGGTGTCTGCGTCCAATCTCCCGTGTGAAGTGGTATAATAAGGTGAGCAATATTGAGGTGAGGCATCGGTCGAGTGCTAGGTAAGGAGGGGAAATCAATCGACGAGGGTGTGAATTTACATCGACTGAAATGGTTAGGACATGTGTTACGTATGCCTAGCCATCTATCGCCTTCCTCGACAGACAATGCTAGCTGACAAAGGGTCAGGTTGGAAAAGAGCTAGTGGCGGTCAAACCAAAACATGGCACCAGTCAATGAAATCTACAACAGTTAGTTTAAGCCACGTAAGAAGGTGTAGAGTGGCTTCCTGACTGGTTGGGGTCCTCGGGACGGTAAAAACCAATGGTTGGAAACAATTGGTGACATGGCTCAAAATCGTTCTCAATGGATGGGCGCAGATGCATCCACTCCTTGTGATTTATGATTTCCAATGAAACTGTTTTGTTCTTCGTCATTACTACTCCTTTGTCTCACACCTCAACTTACTGTCTCTATTATGCATTTCTTTTTACTTTCTTTTCTTGCTTTGTGTGCTACATGGAGGGAGTGTGGCGATTTAAACTGCCGTACATGTGTGCAAAGTTCTATGTAGAAAACAGACAGACAGTCAGACAGTGGTTTTCCCATTCATCTTGAGTTGTTTGTATTTACTGTGATCTCTTTCTTGATTTTTCTTTTTGTTAGTTTTCTCTAGGTAATGCAGATATGCCAGGATCAATCACCGGTGTTGGTGTTGGTGTTGTTGGTGGTGATGTTAATACAGTCGGTGGTCATTTGGATTATTCTCAGCTAGATTTAAATGATAATGATGATGATGATTTAGTTGCAAAAGACTTACAGTTGACTGATTCAGATGATGACAGTTGTTTATCTGGTCAAGGCGGAGAATTATGCACTGATGAGAATGATGGTGTTGGTCTAGTAAGTTGCACTGTAAGTGTATATATGTATGTGTATGTGTGTGTGTGTGTGCGTATGGTTGTGACACTTTTTCTTCTTTACATTTTTATTCTGTGCTAAATACTCTGGATGCTGGCGGAGGGGTAACGGATGAGATTTCCAACCGTAAAATGAAGGCTAGGGTGGCATACATCAACTTGAGCCACCTCTGGGGCGCCATCGCGACGTCAGCCTGGCTGTCAAAGGTCGGGTATACAATGTTTCCGTGCGGGCGGGCTGTCTTGCTCTACGCCTGTGAAACCTGGCCTCCCAGGAGCTGAGGATGTGTGGCGGCTGTGCGTATCCGATCATTGCTGTCTCCGCAGGATTGTTTGCGTTCGATGGCATTATCGCGTGAGTAATTCTGAGGTTCGGCGGCGTGTGTTTGAACACAGTGGAGATCAGCATTCACTGAGTGTCGTCATCTGGAAACACCGGCTCCGGTGGCTTGGACATGTGCTACGAATGTCATCCCAGAGGCTTCCGTACAGGTCTCTGTGACGTGGCGTCATGGGATGAAGGATGTTTGTGCTAGATTAGCACCGGTTGGTTGGTGACGACTCCCTGGTTGGGGTCCATGAGACAGCCCGAATCGGTGGCTCGAAACGTTATCGGATATGGCCAAGAATCGCTGTCATCAATGGCGAACGTGTTGCAATTTCCTTCTTTCTCCCCTTTCCAATGATAGTTGACGAATACTGTTTGAACTTGTTAAGTATGACTGTTTTCCTTCCAGATGAAGTTGTTTACCCGTTCTCTACTTATATTTTTCACTTTTGATCTGTGTTGTTTTATTATTTATTGTGTGGCGCATCCTTCTTGGTGCCATATTGAACCAAGTTTTTTCTGCGTTTAAATAAAATACTTATAGATATATGGTCAAAATGAAGTGAATAATGAGGCTTTAAACTCTCACTGGTTGACTACTAACCAGTTCAGTGCTGATTAGTTGGTTGGTTGCTTGGATGGATGGATGGACCAACTAGGCTGTCTACACCTCCCTCCCTCTACATAGTTAGCTGAGACCCAGTACTCGAAGACTTCATGGATTGATTCCAGATTTCGTTTCGATCATCCTTAACTCTGTATTTTTGTCAACCTATGTCAATAAAGACTGCCAGTCGAGGAAGGCGATGGCTTGGCATACGCAACTGTGGTTGATATGCAATTCCATACTAAGAGTGAGGATTAGAGAGGTTTCGCGTGCATTTCGGATTGTGAGGGCGATTGTTACTTCCCGGCTGCCCACACCGTGGAAGTTGGTTGCGTGACCGCAGAGCCCAGGGGACAACTGCTTGAAGCCGGTCACATGCGGCCTGTTTTTGTTTGTTCTTTTTTATTTGGTGTGTCTCAGTAGCATATTTATCACTTCTGCCCTGAAAAACGGCATCAGGAAGCGCGGTCGTTGTTAATCCGGGCCCCGACCGATCCGGCATGATATTTTGTGGATTTGTTTGAGTCATAGCATTGGATTGGGTAACTGCTTTTTGTCTAACCGCTATCCAAACAACCTTTCTGGCATGGTAGGACCTCAAGCGACATAAGTCTCAGCCAGTATAGCTTGTTGGGTCATAGCGGTGTTCAAGCCCGACCATCACGTCAAGGTAGCAGCTTTCGGTCGGGCTAAGATATCACACACAGAGTAGCATTTCCATACAAAGAACCAGCTTCAGAAAGCCTAAGCAGAATTCTTAACAACGCAGGAATAAAAGTGGTAATCGAACCCACAAACACTCACTTAAAAAAACAGATTATGTTGGTTAAAAGACCCTATAGAGCCTATTAAACAAATAATAATTTACAAGTATTAGTTTTGTAGGGATTTTGTTTGATTAGTTGGAGAGTTTCATCATGCGCTGACATCAGTTAAACGACCATCTCGAAGAAGACATTGTGAAGTGGTCGCGCTATGTCATGAATTTTTCAGAAGTTAGAATTCATCGACTGACTGTTCTACGAGCTTGTTAGCCTTGTAACCAGAAGGTCCTGAGTTCGACCCCCTATGGTGGGTGAGTGCTGTTGAGGAGTCACAAAACTGGGACGGAGGAAAAGGCCGTCCAATGGTTCTCTAACTGATGTCAGCTAAAAATAATAATTTAGTTTATCTAATACCCTGCAATGACTGTCAGGTCAAATATATACAAAGCAGTGCAGTAAAACTGAGTCAATCAGACTAGTGGAGTACAAAAACCTAGCGAGGTAATCTAGATTAATTGAGCCTAATAAGCTTAAGAAGTCTGGAGAATAGGTCAGCCATAGCACTACATGCTGTTACACACAACCATACAATAGAATACGATAAGATGACAGTTTGAAAATCTAATACAATAGGATGGAGTGATCAAGGTTGATAACGAACACGAACAACAGAAGTGATTCTACACCTGGACATCTGGAAAATTCTACTACCCCTACGAAGCGAATGTGAAGGAATAAAGAAAACCATTATGACGAAAGTTTCGAATATCACACAGTGATGATGATACAGTATTAACAACTGGATGACAAGATTTCGAGCACAATTTATTCCTGGTCATAATCATATCAAGGTACTCACTTACACAACTTTGTTGCTTCGTTTATATACATAAGTAAAAATTGATTATACACATTATTATTATCATTATTGTTCCCTTGGGTTCCTAGTGGAACATAGGGCTTCAGCTGCACGTCTCCACTTGCTTCTATCTTCTACTGTACTTTTCACTTGCATCCATGTTAGTCCATACTGTTTCAACTCCTCTTCACACGATCTCCTCCATGTCACCCTTGCACTCACGTCCCATTTGCAGCTTCCCTTTCGGGTTCCACTCGAGGACTGGCCTGACGCGTGATGTCACCCAGCGAGTGGCCTCCTCAGCGAGTGTCCAATCCATCTTCACTTTCTCCTGCATATTTGTTGAGTGATTGGTTCTTGTTTTGTTTCTTCCCATAGTTTCTTGTTGGTGATTCTTTCCGGCCATCTGATCTTGAGTAGTGTAGAGCGAAGACAGTTGTTGATAAAGGTCTGCAACAAGCTGTTGTAAATATTCTTTGTGACCCACCAAGTTTCTGATCCGTATAGAAGAACTGACTGACTTGACGTTTGTATTAAAAATCCGAATTTCAACGCTTCTGTAACTGTTGATGCTGTTGTTATTGTTGTTGGTTGGTTGGTTATTTTCATAACCTTCGTCTTGTCTATGTTCACCTGGAGTGCTGTCTTTGCTTCTTCTTTGACCAGTTTGTCGTTTTTCGCTTGTAATTCTTCGATTTTGTGTGACATCAAACATAAATCATCCACGCGCGAAATCCAGGTCTTCTAGGTTCTTCACGTCTAACATCAAATAAAATGTTCAAATACATATATACATATTTTGTTTGGAATGAAATGACGACGCCTCTGCCTTTGTTTATCCCTTCATTACGTGCGTCATCCACTGTTGCCATCATAGGGCACATTGGTGAATACAGACGACATACATTCGGGCGTATCGTGTATTAATGCTTCACCTATAATTCTCCAATTTCTTCCACATACTTGAAACTATCTTTCAAGCTGTTTCATGAATCTGTTGTGTACGGCTGTAAACGTCGTGCCAGCCATTTCCTGGTGGATTGGTTTGAATAATCAAGACAAACCGATAACCGTAGTAAGTGACAAGCCATCCGTGTGATTCTTAGGCAGGCCATATAACCTCGGTGTCACCGTACCGACAGTTTTTCTTTTTTAGTATTCCATATAAAACTGATGAAATTTTTTGTCTTGTTGTTTCAACTTTTCAATGATTCTGTTAACTGGATTTCATATTAGATAAGATTGTTTTAGATATCACACGGAGGTTATGAAAATAACCAACCAACAACAACAGCAGCAGCAGCAACATCCAGCGCCAATCACCATCAACGGGAGGGATTTGAAAGAGGTCACTTCATTCACTTATCTAGGGAGCATTGTCTCAACTACAGGAGGAACGGACGGACGAGGATGTCAAATCGAGAATCGGGAAGGCGAGAAACACATTCATCAACCTGAAACCAATCTGGAAATCTTCCGCTGTCACTCAGCATCAACAACAAAGTGATTCGGATTTTCAATACAAACGTCAAGTCAGTCAGTTCTTCTATACGGATCAGAAACTTGGCCAGTGTGTCACAAAGAATATTTACAACAGCCTGTTGCAGACCTTCATCAACAACTGTCTTCGCTCAATACTACTGAAGATCAGATGGCCTGAAAGAATCACCAACAAGAAACTATGGGAACAGACAAAACAAGAACCAATCACTCAACAAATATGCAGGAGAAAGTGGAGATTGTTCGGATACTCTCTGAGGAGGAGGCCGCTGGGTGACATCACGCGTCAGGCCAGTCCTCGAGTGGAACCCGAAAGGGAAGCTGCAAATGGGACGTGAGTGCAAGGGTGACATGGAGGAGATCGTGTGAAGAGGAGTTGAAACAGTATGGACTAACATGGATGCAAGTGAAAAGTACAGTAGAAGATAGAAGCAAGTGGAGACGTGCAGCTGAAGCCCTATGTTCCACTAGGAACCCAAGGAAACAATGATGATAATAATAATGATAATTTTAGTCACATTTCGTCTTATGTATATATGTATATTTTCTCTCTTTCCGTCTCTCCAACTTCTTGTTGTTGTTTGTTGTCACTTTCCATATATTTCCGGTATAGGTGACGCGTTGCGTCATATCGATTATATGTATGTGGTGTTGAATCGATAAACAAAGCTTCAGTGATTAACCTTTCTGTGCGTCGGTGGCGTAGCGGTTAGGACTGTCGCCGGCCATGCACATGGTCCAGTGTTCGACCCCCTACCGACGCACACCCGATATCAATGGCCGGCCTGTAAAATTTGGGCTACTGATACCACATACCGAAAATTCCATACTTGTACAAAAAATACGGTGCGGAATCAAGCTATAATAATTGAAAAAAACAACCTTATTACTTTTTAATACTCTCACCTTGTCCCACCCTATCTCTGTGTGATTACACGCAAGTGAATGCAGTGCAATGGCTCATGTATATAAACGAAGCAAAAAAATTGTGTGAGTACCTTGATATGATTATGAGCAGCAATAAATTGTGCTCGAAACCTTGTCATCCAGTTTTTAATACTGCATCATTATCACTGTGTGTGTGCGGTATTTAAAAATAAACTTATCTAATATGGAATTACACATTCTACCACCACAGTGCTCAAGTTCTATGCCCAATGACAAAGGGGGTGACATGAAGTAGAAGAACATTTGTAACAAGTTATGCATCGATCAAATTGCAACACTAAGGATCATCATTGAACAGAGCTTGGAATGGCAGTCAACTCTCTAACTCACTCAGCTTCACCGACTTTGAAAAGGCCTTCATCTGACAGCGTTGATCGAGAGGTGACTTGGAAACTACAGTTACACATCTTATCCAACAGTTGTACGATAATGTTGCATGCCAATGCAGTAGACTGGATAGTGCCACAGACAGCGGTGGGCAGCGAGGAAACAGGCATAAAATGGACCCACACAAAGAATTTGGAGGATTTGGACTTCGTCGATGATGATACATGTCTGATTTCCCACAAACTGGAAGATATGCAAGTGAAAAGCAACAAGTTGGCGATAGAAGAAGCATCCAGAGAAGATAGGAAGGACTTCAGGTGAACATAGAGAAAACAGATGTAGGTGATGATGAAGATTCCTGGCCAACAGCAACAACAACAGACAACAATCAGCATAAATGGGAAAAATCTGAAAGAAGCAATCTCCTTCACCTACCTACCTACCTACGTGGGAAGCATCGTTTCAACTACAGGCGGACGGAACTGATGAGGATATCAAGGCAGTGAGGATCGGGAAAGCAAGGCAAGCTTTCATTACTCTCAAGTCTGTATGGAGATCAACAGCACTCATCATGAAAAACAAGATCTGGATTTTTAACTCCAATGTGAAGTCAATCAGTGCTACTCACTATACGGATGAGAGACTTGGCGCCACGCCGCGTCACGAATTGCACTTCGAACAAACTACAGAGCTTCATCAACAGCTCTCTTCGCTCAATACTTGGCTCAAGACCAGATGGCCGGTCGTAAAAGATCAGCAACAGGGATTTCTGGGAGCCGACCAACCCAGCAGGAACCGATTATGCAACAAGTATGCAAGAAGAAATGGAGGTAGGTGGATTCTATTGGCCATACTCTGAGAAAGCAAACTGTCATCAAGTGAGTGGCATCACACGCCAGGCCATCGGTCGAGTGGAACCCGAACGGGAAGCGGCGAGTTGGTTGTCAATGAGAGGGTGTGGTGACATGGAGGTGATAAAAGCACGTAGGGTCAGACGTGGAGTCAGGTGAACACATTGGCAGAGAAGCGAACGTAATGGAGACGTGAGCGGCTGAAGCCCTATGTTCCTCTAGGAACTAAAGGAAATAATAATAATAATAATAACACTGCCCAAATTCTTCACTTACATTCACCAAAGTTTCGAAGTCGTATCGTTACAATTGATGACATGATTGTGAACAATAATGTGAATTATTCATTATAAATTATTTAAATTAATCCCAGCGTGTTAAGAAAAACAAAACAAGATTTTTCTGAACGTTTCGCTGTGTAAGCCACAGCAGCTTCAGCAGCAATCTGACTCGGCGCTCAAATTATTCCAGGAAGTTCGTAACACCTACGGCCTGGAAACCTATAATAATGTGAATTGTATTCATAACGTTTTCATCCAGCAAATAATAATAATATTACTAAACTCTGATATCCAACAAAGCCAGTCGAAATTCCAAGTTAGAATGAAGACTAGTCATTCAATAGTACCTTTGTCTGTTTATTGATTTATTTCTCCATTTCTTTATTATTATTATTGTTGTTGTTGTTCTTGTATCCACGTCTTTGTGTAACATCCAGACGCGTCAAGTATTTTGTTCGATAATTTATTTGTTTAAAACTTTTTGTTGTTTACACGTGTGTGTCTGATTCTTACCCCCAGATTGCTGACTAGGCTGATGTCTGTCTCAAATTCACTTAATTAGACTTTTTTGGTGACTATCGCCTCAAGGTTTTTTTTTAGCAAAATGTTCTTTTACAAAGTAACTAGGGTATATTATTGTTTCCTTCAATTCCTAGAGGAACATAGGGCTTCAACCGTGCGTCTCCATTGCTTTCGGTTCTCTGCTAGAGTCTTCACCTGGCTCCATGTCTGCCCACACGTTTTCATCTCCTCTTCACATGACCTCCTCCAAGTCAATCACCCTCGCACTGACGAACAACTCGCCGCTTCCCTCTCGAGTTCCACTCGAGCAATGGCTTGTCTAGTGATGTCACTTGATGGATTGTTTCCTCAGAGTATGGCCAATCCATCTCCATTTCTTCCTGCCTATTTGTTTCACAATCGGTTCCTGGTTGGTTCGCTCATTGCCAGAGATCCCTGTTGCTGATCTTTTCTGGCTAGCCATCTGATCTTGAGTATTGAGCGTTTGTTTGAAATGCTCTGTATGACGCGCCAAGTCTCTGATCCGTATAGTAGCACTGACTGACTTCACATTGGAGTTGAAAATCCGGATCTTATTTTTGATTCTGAGTGTTGTTGACCTCCACACAGACTTGGGAGTAATGAAGGTTTGTCTTCCTTTCCCGATCCTTGCTTTGGTATCCTCGTCAGTTCCGCCTGTAGGTAATACGATGCTTCCCAGGTAGGTAGGTAAAGGAGGTTGTTTCTTTCAGGTTCCTCCCATTTATGCTGGCTGATTGTTGTCTGTTGTTGTTGCTGTTGGCCTGGAATCTTCATCACCTCTGTTTTCTCAATGTTCACCTGAAGTCCTTCCTATCTTCTCTGGATGCTTCTTCTATCGCCAACTTGTTGCTTTTCACTTGCATATCTTCCAGTTTGTGGGAAATCAGACATATATCATCATCGGTGAAGTCCAGATCCTCCAAGTTTTTTGTGTAGCTCCATTTTATGCCTGTTCCCTCATTGCATGCTCACCTATACGAGTCTGGTTGAGGGATGAGTCCTTCAAAAAATACCAAGAACTACTGTTAGCTGTAGAGAGATTTATGGGTGGTGATGGTGTTGGGGGTAGTGGTTACACATGCCTCTACAAAGTACAGATGCATACACATTTCGCATATAATTTTCAAGATTCTAGTAAGTACTTGCTACTCAGGACGCTGACAAAATGCAGACAGGGTCTTCTGAAAACCTTGAGCTGCAATCTACGAATGTTTGGCATGCGATTCACTCCCTTTGTCAAATGCAAGATGATGTTACAGGATTGGACTACATTGACTGCTAGATTAGAAATAGGGAGTGAAGTGGTTGGTGGAGCGTGTTGGCCGCTTCACTTACTTGGGAAGTACCACCAGCCAGCACCAATGGGTTGATCTCTGACGAAATTTCAGTACGGATACAGAGGGTTAGTTTCGCATATGCCAGTCTACGCCGTCTCTGGCTTAGTAGACGTGATATCCGACTGGCTGTCGACCAAAGGACGTGTGTGTGTACTGCTCATCAGTCCGCTCCGTCCTCCTTTATGGCTGTGAGACCTGGCCATCGAGAGTGGAAGACATGAAAAGACTATGCGTCTTTGATCATAGGTGTCTGCGTTATATCTTCCGTGTGAAGTGGTATAATAAGGTGAGCAATATTGAGGTTAGGCCTCGGTCGAGTGCTAGATAAGGAGGGGAAATCAATCGACAAGACTGTGAAATTACATCGACTGAGATGGTTGGGACATGTGTTACGTATGCGTAGCCATCTATCGCCTTCCTCGACAGACAATGCTAGCTGACAAAGGGTCAGGTTGGAAAAGAGCTAGTGGCGGTCAAACCAAAACATGGCCTCACCAGTCAATGAAATCTACAACAGTTAGTTTAAGCCACGTAAGAAGGTGTAGAGTGGCTTCCTGACTGGTTGGGGTCCTCGGGACAGTAAAAACCAATGGTTGGAAACAATTGGTGACATGGCTCAAAATCGTTCTCAGTGGCTGGTGCAGATGCATCCACTCCTTGTGACTTATTTCCAACGAAACTGTTTTGTTCTTCGTTATTACTATTCCTTTGTCTCACACCTCTATTTACTGTCTATATTATTCATTTCTCCTACTTTCTTCTCTTGCTTTGTGTGGTACATGGAGTGTGGCGACTCGAACTGCTGCACATCGGTGCAAAGTTCTATGTTGAAGACAGACAGACAGACTCGGTACTCACTCTGTGTGGTCATTCATTTCCCCGATTATTATAGGGTTCTTTTTTGTTGTACACTTCCCTACTCTTATTATATGGCTAGTAGTGGGACTGGTAGAACACAATTCCTAAGATCAGATATCCTACATACACACCAGGCTGTAAGTCACATTTTGATTTTGTCAAGATTAATAAGACTTATTGCCCGATTGCTCTCAAGCTAAAAGAGGTGGAATGGGGTTCGAGCCCGGGGCCTGACTTGATTGGGAGTTGACTACCTAAGTCGTTGGTCTATATCTCTACATTTTATAAAAAGAAATGAATAGTTATCCAATGTTTCTAGGTTAAAGTATTATTATTAGTAGTAGTAGTATAAAACAAATTAAAATAAATGACATCAACTATAAATCTATCCCTAATCGTAAACATAAGCTTAATCCTGACCCTAACACTTAACACTTAATCATAACCCTTACCCAAACGGTAATTCTGACCCTAATGCAAATTATAACCCTGATCCTAACCTTAACCCTAACGAGCTATTAACACATTGTCCAAACAGTACTTAAAATCGTGATCTGGGTGAAATTTGCTCCCAAGTTGGTGAATAGCGAGCGTTGATATTTCAGCTATGATAATGACAGATGCCGTTAGCCAACGACTAGCATGTGTTCAAGGTTGAACTTCGCCTGTAACCCTTGGTGTTGGTGCTCTTGCCTGAATAATAGTCTTATTATTATTGTGATTATTATTATTATTGTTTTCTTTTTCTATAGAATCTGGTTGGCGATGAAGAAGACGTTGATGGCAGAGGTGCTGGTGGTGGTGCCGAGGGTGTTAATACACATGCTGATTATACAGGATATAATCTAAGCAATTCTCAAATTATGCCCCAAAATGACTCGTTCTCATATGATCAACACTGCCAACAAGAACAAGAGCAGCAGCAACAACAACAACAAAATGACGATAACAATCCTGTCTCCTTTTTTATCAGTGATGAAGACGATGACGACAGTTAGAGGCGAATAAATAAAAAAATTATATTCCTTCATTATTTATTGTATATATATATATATATATATATATAATAAAAGCAGATGAACTTTTTGTCTCCTCTCACTGCCTATCCCTACCTCCCTGCCTTCTGACATTCCCTTTCAAATATAACTCCTGCATTTCATGTATGTTACACACACTTCAGTGTGTTTCTCTGTTTGTCCAACTGACTGATTACTTGTGTTATACTTATACTACTTATATATTGATTGAATCATTCATTCATTCGTTGGTGAACATGTTGTCTCTGAGATTTATCTCCAGATTTGTGTGACTGTGACACTTTGCCTCTTACGTCTTATTCCTCTTCCTTATCTTTATCTATAGATCTCTCATTGAATTCATATAGACAAATAGAGAGGATATAATTCCATTGTATATTGTTATCTATTACCCCCGTGCTCCCCTCCCCCCCCGCTGTATCCCAGATGGATGTGTAAACTGTAACAGTCTGTACAGAATACCATTTCATTGTACATATATATTTTTCAAAATATGTTACTATTATTGAAAACAATTAATTCTCTTTATGAATAATAGAGAAGATTTGTAGCTCAGGTGGATGATGAATTTCAATATAGCGAAAATATTCATTCAGACATCTATCTATAAAACACAAAATAATTGAGCCGGCAAAGAATATCCTTTTCGATAATTCCCGCCTCTTCTGGCTCTACAATTATATACCTATATGTTCATATACATAGAATATTCTAGATTAGTAGTCAATAACAATATTAGTGTTACTTTAAATAATATCGATCTGTAAAGTAAGATGACAATGGAATTACAGTTCATCAAAGATGCTTAAATTAAATTAGTAATAAAGATATAGTTGCGAATAGAATATCAACTAAAATTAGGGAAATTCCACAAAAATTCAGGATCATTCAAACCTAGATGGCCAAGGTAAGGATAATGTCTGAACTAGCATCTTCTGGATGCATAAATTAGGATTCTTAATGTGTATCCCAACAGTCAGCCTCAGCAATATTTAGTAGTCGAACTCTTAAGGCGAAATTGAGATTTGTTGGTTGGTATGGGGTAAATGACTTTGAAGACCGCCTTGTTAACATCAATCTCGTGTTCTGTATCCACAAAATGAGATAGAATAGCGCTACGAATAGATTTTGTTTGTCGTTTACTTAACCACACAAGGCGATGTTCGGAAATCCGATGAGAAACACGCCTAATTGTATGGCCTATGTTAAACTGGTAGATACACAAACATAGAAGAGGCGAAATTAGGCAGTATATTCTTTTTTGCAGTTTCGTGCCCTTAAAATACAAACGCAATCTCATAAAGTGCTTGTTTCACAGAGCAAAAGCAATCTGTTCGGATGAATGTCTTGATGAGGAACTTAATAATATTAAACGGTTGGTGAGTGAGAACGGTTATCTAGAAAAGTTTATTGATAAGAGTATGAATCTAAAATGAAGCAGCTCAAGGTACCAACAGTTCGTAAAAAGGCCTTATTCTTACAAATTCACTTTCTCGGGGACAACATCAGCGAAATACTAACAAAACGCCTAAGAAATGAGGTGCAAAAAGAGCATTCCCTGCTGCTGAATTACGCTGTGTCTTCAAAACCACCGCTCTTTTGCGTTCGAGAGTAAAAGATAAACTGCTCATATGCAGCCAGTTACATAGGCCGTACAATTAGGCATGTTTCTCGTCGAATTTCCGAACATCACTCTGCGTGGTTAAGTAAAAGAAAAACAAAATCTATTCGCAGCGCTATTCTATCTCATCTTGTGGATACAGAGCACAAGACTGATGTTGAGGAGACTTTCAAAGTCATTTATCTAATACCAAGAAATCTCAACTTCGCCATAAGATTTCGTTTACTAAATTTTGCTGAGGCTGGCTGTTGGGATCCACACTAAGAAGCCTAATTTGTGCGTCCAAAAGAAGCCAGTTCAGACATTATCATCTACTTGGCCATCCAGGATTGAATGATCCTCAATTTTTGTGGAATTTTCCTAATTTTAGTTGATATTCTATTCGCTACTATATCTTTTTTATTATTATTATTATAATTTAAGCATCTTTAATGAACTGTAATTCCATTATGATCTTACTTTACAAATTGATATTATTTAAAATCACCAACATTGTTATTGACTACTATTCGAGAATATTCCATGTTTATAAAATTGTATGGATATTTGTAGAGCCAGAAGAGGAAATGATCGAATTTAAACAAAGCAATAAGAAGACGTAATTTGTCTGAATCGTGTAATATTATGTATTTTTGCGCACAACACATTTCGAACAATCTGATCCAGCACACACGGACTTGTCATAGGAATATATACATGTGAAATCAATAAAGAGTCAAGAGATGGGAAAATAAATGTATTTAGGTCAAGTTAAAAGGACATATTGAAGGTCAAAATAACAATGAAGGTCACCAAGCCAAATAACAGAGGTAATAGTACATCTCCCTTGGCCGGTATCAAAACAAAGTTTACCAAGGAAGATTTAATGTGATGACGAATTGTTGCTTTGAAAGCATAAGGTTGGTTTAAACTTTCTAATTGGCAGCAAAGGCTTCATCAAACTTTAGGATACGCCCTCCACCAAACACGTTTTATAGATAGGCTTAAAAGATGTGTTAACATCAATTTTTCGCCTTGTCACTATAATATGTATTTCGCTACAGAGGAGCTAGGTCGTCTGTTCTCACCATTAATGGGTTCTGGAGATTCTATTTGCTTCTGGAATATGCTCTGAAACCAGCTCTTACTTGCAAAGATCGATGAGTCCTCTCTTCTATGCATGTGTATCCACACGTACATTCAAATTGGTAAATACATTATGGGATGTGACATCATTTTTCGCATGTTCAAAGGGCTTAGATGTATATACTGACTGCAAAGTAAGACTTGACAAGTAAATATTTATAAAGGCCCGATCGATAGCTGCTACCTTGACACGGTGGTTGGGCTTTTATATCGTAATTACCCAACTAGCTACACTGGCTGGAACTATTGTTCCTGCAGATCCTATCATGCCAGGAAGATTGTTAGGATAGCGATTAGACTAAAAGCAGTTACCGGTAGAGTGTAAGAATTTTTTTATTACACTATTTTGGGGGTCTGTGGGCGAAGTCGTACTGCTGGGGAACAGGGATGTAACAGCCGCAGTAAGGTGTTTCCCTCAGATGACCAGCATGCCAGCCAGCTATGCTGTCTCTTCACTCTTGAGAGAGGGGGTTAGAAAACGTCGACTCCAACAATTGTACATCCGAACTTACCCTATGGTGCTCCGTAACCGGCGGTGACTTTACTAATACGGAACCAATCCAAGAAGCTAGTTTATACAGGCTGTGTGTAACAGGCCTCAAGCAGTTGTCCCCTGGGCTCTGCGGTCACGCAACACTAACTCTTTTTCTGTTTCAGGTACCCGAAGAATCGATATTTATATAAAGGCGAAATCAGTATAAGAAAAATAGAATAAAAACAAAATGTTTGTTTATTCTGATATACACAAACACTCCTCTGAAAACTAATCCATACAATCAGGGTTATTAGAAAGTTTTGAATTAGAAAGAATAATAATAAATACCTTAGACATATAAGCAGAAAATACAGTTTATCTACATTGGAGGACAATTATTACTCTCGATACTAACTAATATTGTTATTACGATTAATATTGTTATTAACTTACTAGCCAATTTAATGTCATGAGGTCATCATATCATAGTATTGTGGTTATTAACACTGATTGTAATACCATTATGGCTAAATCTCTTTGTTTATCTAAACTTGAGATAGCTTTATTACCCGCTATCCGCTGACCAGCGTATCATCTGTCTAGTGCATAGTATCACAGTACCAAATAAACTGCCAAGAGCCACTAGGTAAAATGCGCTCCCATAAAACCATCATCCTCTCTCGAAATGCTCTCGTGTAGCCACCAATATTCGATAGCCCCTAACAGAGGTAGGCCTTCATGCAGTGGAGGTGTTCTTCACAAAATTGGAAGGGCGACTTCGAACGTCTGGTGTACCTAGAGGAGATGGAAAACCCTGATTGCAAACCTACGGTGTGTATATGGGCTCCAGAATCGGAACGAATCGAATGACGTGTGACATCTATTTGGAACGCCGGAAACCATGGAAACTCTACTGCTCTATGGATCAGCCCTGAAGTCATATGCCCTTGGGGTGGGGTTTTAGCTCTAAGTTGGGACGAAAAAACTATCCAGTACTCCAAAGTTCTTCAGCGGTTCTCCAAATGATGTCAGTTCCTGATAAAACCTGCAACCGATCATATCTACTTGTTTATTGGATACAGCACACATGAAGGGGAGCAGTACAGAACGACAAAGTTTTAAACAGGATTTGTTGGCACATAACCATATCGCACACAGGTGGAATGCTCGCCAACCATGAATGCGGTCCGGGGTTCCATCGCCGACCACCGACGCAATGCCAAATCTAGCTGAGCCAGTAGCAAGACTGGTAAAGAGGGAAGGTTGGCCATGAGGCTAGCAACCATATTGCGTAAAAATAAACACCACTGCTGCCGAAACTTCAAGAGAAGCTCTAGTTTGAAGCCCTATGTTCCACTGGGAACGTAAAGGAATAAAAAAACCAAATCACCAACTGTAACTGTAGAACTTCGAGCTTTTTTTATTTCTTTTACTGTCTTCCCACTTGTCTTAGAGGTAGTAGTGTAACGATAGAAGACAAAAGCCAGGCAACAGGTCGTTTATTGAGAAAATCAACACATATTTATAGATTTTTATGTATATATTTGTGAAAAATTATATTTGTAATATCTCAGCGATATTGAAGAAGTTCGGACGAGATTGCCGAACGAAACGTTGGAATTCCTTATTTCAATATCGCTGAGATATTACAAATATAATTTTTTACAAATGTCTACTTCTCACTCGGCGCCCAAATATTTTAGAACTATTCGGTCAAATCTTGACGACAGTTCATTTGAATTATTTTGCTATCGAATTAAATTAACAAAGAAACTATGTAATTGGCACAATCATCGTGTTTTCAGTCTCCGTTGTCTGGAACAAAATGCACATCCTAAATCCGTAGCTGTCGAGTCACCTGACAACTCCAGTAGGTCAAATAAAGCAGCTCAATATTCAGAAAGAAGACAATGCAATAAGTTCGACAGGGTGCTTAAACTAAACTCTAATCCTAAACACCATAATTTTGAAAATACGTCTAATCATAAAATTCTAGATACTAGCAGTTTGAACGGACATGAAGGTTTGATGTTAGCTGATGCATAGGAAATCCTGATTAATAAATAAAAATGCATATGTATCACTAATTAATAATACTTGGTCAAATTCCTGACTGTCTATATCTTCCTATGGAGACGTTAAGAAATGTTTTACAACTGTTTACACACACACGCATGCACACTCTGTTTAAAGTGTTGAACAAAGGTAGACCAATATTTGTAAGTCCGAGGTCAAATTTTGATTACAGCTCATACAATTTTGTTTATTATACTTGTTAATACTTGTGTTTATGAATCATGATTGGACAAAGTTTTTAAAAAGATGTGCCTTTTATATATAAAAACCTCTGTTATGTTAATTTTGATTAATTTCCCTGAAGAAGTTCGGACCAGATTGCCGAACGAAACGTTGGAATTACTCATTTCAATCTCGCTGAGACTTTACAAATATAAATTTTTTACAAATGTCTACTTCTCACTCGGCGCCCAAATATTTTAGAACTATTCGGTCAAATCTTGACGACAGTTCATTTGAATTTTTATGTATATTATTATTCGTTATTGTTAGCAGAGAAGAAACGTCTTTTGATTGGTTGGTCTCTTGCTGAAGGTTATTCTGCCATCTCTTCGTAGATGTTTCTCAGAAAGTGAGGCCATATATCTACGAATCGTATTTGCACACGTGATTGGTTGTTGAGTTCACCGTGGTTAAGCTTTGTTATTGTTTCTTTCTCATTACCCAGATTCGGGACGTAAACATTGACGTCAATTGTTGTCTACAATTTTTGGCTTGCAGCCAGCTCTCACTACAGTAGAATTCCCCAGATGTTCGAGACAGACAGGAAGTAAGGCATAAAAAGAGAAGATTAGATAATTAGCAATTACTTCGATGTCTTATTCAGGAAGTAATGTGGAAAGTGTTAGAATAAAATTAAAAATGATAATTATGACAAACATGCATGATAAATATACACAGAAATATCACAACACTATCAAAATGAGATTTAAAACATCGGTTGTGCTTGCATACAAAGAGGGAACCTCAGAAATCTCATGTAGAATTCTTAACAATGCAGGAATAAAAAGTGGCATTCAAACTCAGAAACAAATTATATCACTTAAAGGATCCTGTGCAGGCTAGCGGTCGCTATGTGTCGTGAATTGGTAGAAGTTAGAATTCATGGGCTGACCAGTGGATCGTGTCCCAGTGGCTTAATGGTCTATGAGCTCGCTGGCCTTGTAACCAGAAGGTCCTGGGTTCAAACCCTCCCCTGGTGGGTACGTACTGATCACAGTCCCAAACTAGTAGGACGAAACAGCTGTCCAGTACTCTATGATGGTTTCCAATGGTTCTCTAACCGATGTCAGTTCATGATGAAATCCTGTAACCAATCAATCAAATCCCTACAAACCAATACTTGAAAATAATTTCTTTTACCTAATATCTCCTGCAGTGGGAATGTCAGATCAAACACACAGATCAAAGTAGTAGGATGGACTAGTGGAGTACAAAAAAATCTAGATTAGTTGACCCTAATAGAACAAGAAATCTGGAGCATAGCTCAGTTGTTCCTCTATATGCAATTACACATAACCATACAGTAAGATGAAACCCTACTAGAGAAAGGGTATCCACCAAGATTTACCGACAAAAACATGAAGGAGAAGCCTCCGGTGTCAGACATCGCAACGGTTCCTAAGAAGACTCTCTTCATGAACCTAGAATTCAAAGGTGATATCGTAGCGGAAATTCTCAGAAACCGCCTTTCTAAATGCCTGAAGAAGACATTTGCAACAGCCACTCTACGTATCACATTCTCCTGCAGATAGTTAATCCAGTCTAACGCTAAGGACAAGATACCGCTTTTGGCCACTTCACTGTGTATTTATCAATTTACTTGCTTGTGTGGAGCAAAGTATATCGGCAGTACGCAACGTCAAGTCCACAAACGTATTCTGGAACACTGTCCAGCCTGGTTATCCAGAGGAGAAAAGAAGAATAGCAACAGCTCGATCCTCGAACACCTTGTCATCTCTGGACATTGAGCACCCTCACATGAATGCTTCATAGTGATGCGCAGAGTCCCTCAATATCGTACAAAGGGACTTCGGATACGCCATCTGTACATAGCTGAAGCATTAGCTATTCGAGATCTGAAACCGGACCTCTGCATTCAAAAGCGATACATACATTCTCTTGCCTTACCATGGCCAGAGTAAAGTTCTCACCACAATTTTGCTTCTTTCCTTTATTATGTAAGTTCACTATTATTATTATTATTATTATTATTAATACTTTTATTATCATTATTATTCCCATCATCCACATTTTAGTACCGCTCTATTACTGTTTATTAATAACATTGCTTTTTCATACAGATTTTTATACAAAACCACTTTATAGCCTTTCCACTAGTTCCTATCCATGCTACACGAGCTTAATGATTATTCACTATCTCACACTTATTACGTCATGCCAACTTCTGTCTCCTTTCTAACTTACAATTAGTCATCCCTTCTTACACCTTACATAATGTAATACAATTTTCCAAGGACAAAAAATTTACCAGTATCTGATTGGTCTAAAGATTTCTTTGTTAATTATAATTATGATTGTACAGCTCATGAAAATGAATCGTCGAAAAGAAAATTTTCTCCGCTGTTTGTGCCTTTTTCTTGTGACTCAAGATGGGATAAGATGACAGTTCTAAAATCTAATATAACAGGGTAAAGAGAGCAGGATTGTTAACGGAAGCTTTATTTATGCAATAAACTGAAAATACGTGATATAGGAATGATTCATCACCTGTCCACCCGGACATCTGGAAAATTCTACTACCCACAAGACGACATATGGGACAGGATAAAGAAAACTATAAAAACTCAACTTTCGAAGTTGTATAATTATAACTGACGATATGATTATGAACACGAATAAACTGTGTTTGAAACTTTGTCATCCAGTAAATACTACTGTTTCACACTGTATTTGATATATCTAGTAAACAAATCAGTATAGTTTTCTATAGTTTGGTTTGTAAGGGTTAGTTATGTTTTTACGAGTTGATCACGGATTGATGATATCAGTTAGAGAACCACTGAAAACCAGCTGGGAGTACTGGACAGCTGTTTCATCCTAGTTTGGGAATCATCGGAAGACTAATTTTCTATAGTTTGGTTTGTAAGGGTTAGTTATTAATATGATGCTCGCTAGTGACTTGCTACAGGATGGAGCTTCCTGGAGTTCTAGTGAGAAGTCGTGACGAGTGAGGTCCAATTAGATGTCATGTGTGTGGATGGATGTCCCACCAACGACATTGGTTGGGGTCGCGCTAAATCACGAATTGGTAGAAGTTAGAATTCATGGGCTGGTCATTGGATCGGGTCCCAGTGGCTGAATGGTATACGAGCTCGCTGGCCTTGTAACCGGAAGGTCCTGGGTTCGAATCCCCTGTGGTGGGTGCGTACTGCCGATGACTCCCAAACTAGGATGAAACAGCAGCTGTCCAGTACTCCATGGTTTTCAATGGTTCTCTAACTGATATCAATCCGTGATCAACTCGTAAAAATCAGTTTAGAATTACATACTACCACAGTGCCTAAGTTTTACACATATATTAATTGTACTCCTTCATTCGCCTTATATTCTAACTGATTGAGGTGCCAGTGTAGAACCCTGCATAAAAGTGCAGTTATCTAAGGTGATACACTTTTGAGATGCATAAATTAATTCAATTCTAAAGGGAACAAATGCTTTAATCAGTGCCATCGCCAGGCATCTCCTTGACACGGGTCGATCATGAGATGGACGTCGCAATATCGTTCAAAATTATCAATTCTCCTCAAGTTTGCTGAAGCCATCTCCATCAAGCGCCTGAAACCTGATTTATGCGTTCAGAAGCAAGCAGTTATCAGTCTTTCATTGTTCTAGTAACTGGATATTTTCACCTCTCTTTCATCTGATTACGTAATGCCGGAAGTTTCCATTGTGTATGATCATTATTGTTCGGAATAGTGTTTAATATTACATATATATGTACATATTATTACTGTATGCATATATTGATTGATTGATTTTTGTTTAAAAATGAACTCTGTGTGCAAGTATGTTAAAATTGTTTCTGGAGATATATTAAATAATATCTTTGGCCTGTAAGCAGCTGATGAGAAGCCAACGAAATAGACAATGATGGTACCATTTTATTCTGCAAAAACCACAGTTGTTCTTGCTTTATCCAAAGATATGTAGATGATACTCTCATTATTGGTAATAATAGTAAATCTATTGAAAACTTTATTACCCTATTTAATCCAAATATCCGAGTGACTTCGAACTAGAATCGAATAACAAACTCGGTTTCCTCGATATTACAATGACCAGGAGAGATGATGGAACGATTCAGCGATCTATTTTTCGTAAACAGACATGGAGTGGACAATATCTTCATTTCACCAGTTTTGTTCCTATCCAGTATAAACGTTCCCTAGTGAAATGTTTGTTCTCAAGGGCCCGAAAAAAATGCACGAGTGACACAGTGGTGGATGAGTTTCGACATATACATTCAGTTTTATTAGCTAATGGTTATCCGGAAAACTTTATCACTTGTCACTGTAAAGAAAAACCACATCTCGAAAAGACAGCTTCTGTGCCAAAGAAAGCTATCTTTATTAACATACCATTCAAGGGTGACCAGATTATGCTGCTGACTGCTCAAAGATTTCGGTCAGCCATCAAACGCACATTCTACGCCGCATCTCTTTTTCTCACTTGCCGAACAGTTTCGGTTAAAGGACGAAATTCTGTGGACTCTACTTCAAACTGTATCTACAAGTTCACCTGCAGCTGCGGTGACACCTATATAGGTAGAACCAATAGAATGTTCCAATGTGGTCGTCGAAAAGAACATGTTCCAAAATGGCTACTAAATCATATAGAAAATCACAATGCCAGTAATCTGAATAGAAATCCAGCATCATCCATTGCAAAACACTTATTAATGTCAGGTCACAAAATCAATATTAATGACTGTTTCACAATTATTACTGAAGGTGATGGAAGCACTTTGGATTAATCACATACAGCCTAAATTGTGTGTACAAAAAACAATAGACTTCAATCTTCGCCTACCGTGGACAACATGACCTAAATATGATTGGTCATCAGTATGTACCTTTGTTTTTTATTTAACTGAGTAATTGTCATGAACTTTATTTTATTATTGTTAACCATGTTAGTTGTAAAGCGGTTGTAAAGAAACTACGAAATGATGCTATCATCTCGCAAAATTTATCTTCTAAATGCCTTATTCAAATTTATCAAAGAGACTAATTGTTTCAAAGATATAATCGTCTACTTAATCTGGTTCAATGAAACTTTTCGCTAATAACAAGTCAATCACTGAAACTTTTAAGTCCATCAGATTCATATCTAGCAATACATTTACAGTAAAGTTAAATAAGAACGATTACATTTCTACATGACTCTACCAGTGGTCATCGCATCACATATCCCCTCCTTAAATGCAGACCTTATTTTCTCATCGTCACCCAGGCGGCCCGGGTTCGGATTCCCGACGCGGGAGCGCTTTGGGCGTCGGTGGCACAGTGGTTAGGACTCTCGCCGACCATGCACATGGTTCGGGGTTCGATCCCCTGCCGACGCACACCCGATATCTATGGTCAGCCTGGAAAATTAGGGCTACCGATATCCATGCTGAAAATTCCATACTTGTACTGAAAATACGGTGTGGCATCAAGCTGTAATCAAAATAAAAAATAAAATCATGAACTCATTAATGTATAATCAGAGTCCTTACAGATATTTTTCAAGGGCTCAGTCTTTTACCTATCATTAATTAATCACAAATTGACCCATTAGTGACTTAGTGACATAGTCTGTCTGCCGCCAGACGACTTAGTGTTGCTGTTTATATATTTGAAGTTAATTCCGGCTAATAATAGATGCTTGAACGTTCAGCCAACAGGATGAAATCCATCCGTGTCCAGCCGACCAATTCTTTTTTTTTATTCCTCTACGTTCCCAGTGGAACATAGGGCTTCAAGCTAGAGGCTGGAAGTTTCAGTAACAATTGTGTTTATTTTTTGACTATATGTATAAAACTTGGACACTGTGGTAGTAAGTAATTCCGTATTAGTTTGTTTATTCGATGTATCACACAGTCAGTGAAACAGTATTATTATTTACTGGATGACAAAGTTTCGAACAAAATTTATTGCTGTTCATAATCATTATCATCAATTATAATCACACGACTTTGAAACTTGAGTTTTATAGTTTTCTTTGTCCTCTCCTATTTGTCGTCGTAGGGGTAGTAGAATTTTCCAGATATCTGGGTCAGGTGTTGAATCATTCCTATTACATATATTTGCAGTCGATTCGATAAACTGTCATCTTATCCCATCATTCTATTGTATGTTTTTTTTCCTTCACGTTCCCCAGTGGAACATAGGGCTTCAAGCTTATGGCTTGAAGTTTCTGTAGCAGTATTTAATTTTACAGGATGGGGTTGCTAGCCTCATGCCCAACCTTTCCTCTTCACCAGCATTATTTCTGGCTTAGCGAGGTAAAGGAGTGCGTCGGCCGGGGGTCGAACCCCGGACCACCGCTATGCCACCGACGCACTATTCTATTGTATGGTTGTGTGTAACTGCATGTAGTGTTATAGCTGAACTATTCTCTAGATTTCTTGCTGTCTTATTCGGATCAACCAATCTAGATGTTGCTGGGCTTTTATCTTCCGCTAGTCTGACTGCCCCTGTTCTACTAGTTTGACCTATGTATTTGACCTGACACTCATTGCAGACAGGGTATTAGATAAACTAAATTGTTTTCTTTAATTGGCTCCACATGACTGATCCTTTAACCGACAAAGCTTGTTTCTAATTGAGTTTGTGGTTGGTTTGAATGCCAGCCACTTTTATTCCTGCCTGCATTGTTAAGAATTCTGCTGTTTATTTTTATGGGACAGGGTTGCTAGCCTCATGCCCAACCTTTCCTCTTTACCAGATTTATTACTGGCTTAGCAAGGTTTGGGAGTGCATCAGTGGCCGGGGATCGACCAGGACCAGGACCACATGCGTGGCTGGCTAGTATTCTACCGCTGCGCCACCGACGCACAAAGCTGACCAATTCTAGCTTCTGTAAATTCGCGATCAACACCTTTCTCAAGCATCTGGGAAATCCTACTACTCATACGACAAACACGAAAGGAGAAAGAAAACGAAAAAAAAATCAAGTTTCGAAGCAATGTAGTTACAACTAGTAATGATATAATTATGACCACTAATATATTATTGTGTTTGAAACTTTGTCATCCAGTATATAATACTGTTTCACTGTGTTTCATACATATCCAATAGGACTGATTGTTCACGAGCTGGCTGTCAGTTACAGAACCATTAGAAAACCACACAGTACTAGACAGCTGTCCCTTTCTAGTTTGAAACCCTTCATCAGTAAGCACCCACCACAGGGATTCCAACCCAGGACCGTCAGGCTACAATTACAGCTGGTAAACCATTAAGCCACTAGGACTTCTGCCAGTGTCACGGGCGAGTAATTGACCACTTGCCTCTGACTTGGTGGGTCTCACTGATCACGAACTTACCTCGTAACTAGAATGTTTTTGGGTTGGAAACCAGGTTATAGTGAGTACTACTGAAGAGTTCCAAACCAGTAGGACGGAACAGTTAGTTGTTCAGTACTGTCAAGTTTTCTGAAAGGATTCTCTAACTGATGTCATTTAATTTTCAATCCTCTAACCAATCAAATCCTTGGTTTCCAGCAGCTGACAAATCCAGTCAAATCAAAGTAATGTACCTTCGGCAACAGTTTCATTGCAATACTTACTAGTCTAATTTATTATTTGATAGTGTGGAAAATTCCCATATTATGAATTAAAAGTCAATCTGAACGAAGAATATTCTTTTCAATAATTTCTCCTATTCAGGTTCTTACAATTATAAAATATAACGTATTTGTTGTCGTTACAATAAAGGCCAGTTATGCGTAGAATACAGATTAGCTATGGGGTGTCAAAATAAATAGTCGTATTTGTGTGACAAACGTGCTAGGCTGAATTCGATTACAAAATATTGTAAAACGGGAAACAATGGTGGTGATTAATCATAATAGATTTGTAGAGTGTGGGGTAGGAAAATTGACAAGTTAGTGTCAAGGTTATAAAAGGTGTCAGGTGAGTGGCTAGTACAAAGTGGTCTGTGTTAAACAGGAGATAGTAAGACTGCAATCGGAGGTCCATAATGAGATAACGAATATATGAAATGAAACAGGTGGAGGCATATATTGAGAAAAGAGATAATATCACTAATAATAAGTCCGGATAGTATAAACGAAAAATTCGATAGTATTGAATGTTTGCATGAAGGGCATAAATTATGACGAATAATAATAATAATTGTAATAATAATATTTGTAATAATAAGCAAAGGAAAAAAAGCCAAGAGGGTTAAGGGGAAGGAGCACTCTTGGTGAGAAGAAGAATCATCAATCCAAGTTTGGCCACGGTAGGAACAGCGTCTGGACGTGTTCTTTTTGAATACAAAGTTCCGGTTTAGTCGATCTTATTGCAACAGCTTCAGCTATGTGTAGAAGACGTAAGCGAACTGTACGTGATAACGACTTCGGAATTCGGTATATAACCCTGAAAGCTGTGTTGACATCGATATGATGTCCAGTATCGACCAAGTGTGACAGGATCGAGCTTTTTATGCACTTAATTTCCCCCCTACTGAACCAAGCTGGTAAATGTTCTCGAACCCGTAGACGAACCTGCCTAATCGTGCGCCCTACATAACTTGAACCACAGGAACAGTTGAAATGGTATATGCATGAAGAAGAGCTAAGCTTAGGTAAGACATCTTTGAGTTGCTGGGTGAACATTGGACGGCTACTGAAGGATAGACACAGACCTGCTGAGTAGAAAGTTTTCTTGATCGCCCTGGTTAAACGTTGCGATAGAATCTCCGCAGGAGTATCTCCCTTGAATTGGAGACGTAAAAACAGAGGCTTTTTCTCCACTGTTGCCAGTTCATGTTTACGCCTATTGTAACCTATGTTGGCTTTAATGTTATTCTACGTTAAAAATGTATCCGCCGCATAACTGGCCTTTATTGTAACGACAACAAATATTATATTTTATAATTGTAAGAACCTGAAGAGAAGGATGTATTGAAAAGAATATTCTTCGTTCAGATTGACTTTTAATTTATTATTATTATTGTTATTATTATTATTATTATTATTATTATTATTATTATTATTATTATTATTATTATTATTATTATTCAAATCTACCAAACAAACGCTACACAGTATTCGTTAACGTTCAATTAAAACAACCATTCAGAATCATTCAATATAATATTGAACGAATAATAATTATTATGATGATAACAACATCTAGATATGACCTTGAAATCGATTGATGTCTATGGCTGGTATGACTATGCATTCAATTGTTTATTGTTGTTGTTTTTGTTGTTGTTTATCTTCCTAAAGTAACAACAAAACAAAACAAAACAGAATCTATTGGATAAACAGACGTTCTTTTTTTTCTTTCTTTCTAAAATGATCAATATTTCCCATGTTTATGTAAATTGTTTACTGTCGGCTTTGAAAAAAAATATGTATGCATATATTTAGGCAAAGCTTTTGATTTTCACATTCGAAAATGAAATACAATCAAGACTAACTAACAGTGATAATAATAATAATAATAATAACAATAATAATAATAATAATATGGTATGGAGTAAAGACTGGTATTTACTGTCTGAAATTCAAGATGTTTTCAACATCACTTGGACGTGTGAGAAACAAATATGACTTGTGACTTTCCACGTCCCATGATAACAGTTAAGACTAACAATCAGTCAACCAGCCAGCCACACGTTGTCACACTCTCATGATGGTTGTAGTACGGCGGGTGGTGTGGTGCTGATGATGATGTCTTTATTGCAATGGTGAAGTTTCGATTAGGAAGGAGAGAGAGAGAGAGATAGATAGGCAGACAGACAGGCAGTTTTGATTTAAATTTGTGTTAAATTCATTAAATAATAAGGTGAGATCTATACAGATTGAATTACGATAATTATCATTCTACAGACCGACTTCGTAATGTATGAAGTAAATTGCAGAATGGTAACCGAACGCAATGGAGACGCATGGCTGAAGCCCTATGTTCCTCTAGGAATTAAAGGAAATAATAATAATAACTGTAAAAGTGGAATCCAGGACAACGCGCATTTCGTCCTATTTGCGACTCGTCAGCCAGAGGGTATACCTGCATTCCGCAGTGAGTGGTTCGAGCCTCAGTGGGAACACAATTACTCACTGAGGAATGCAGGTGCGTCCAGATGACGAGTCCAGAATAGGACGAAATGCACATTCTAGATTCCACTGCGAGTAACCATCGCCTTCCTCGACGGGCAATGTTAGCTGATATAGGGACAGACTGGAAAAGAGCTAGCGGTGGTCAAACCAAAACATGGCACCAGTCAATGAAATCTACAACAGTTAGTTTAAGCCACGTAAGAAGGTGTAGAGTGGCTTCCTGACTGGTTGGGGTCCTCGGGACGGTAAAAACCAATGGTTGGAAACAATTGGTGACATGGTTCAAAATCGTTCTCAGTGGCTGGCGCAGATGCATCCACTCCTTGTGGCTTATGATTTCCAATGAAACTGTTTTGTTCTCCATTATTACTATTCCTTTGTCTCACACCTCAACTTACTGACTATATTAAGCATTTCTTCTACTTTCTTCTCTTGCTTTGTGTGCTACATGGAGTGTGGCGACTTGAACTGGCGCACATATGTGCAAAGTTCTATGTCGAAAACTGACCGACCGGACCATCGACCAATTAGCCCAGACATCGTTGAAGCATCTGTACAACAAGCCGACATGTCAACCTCAGACCGAGCACTTAGGTTCAATCAACCGACGAGAAAGTCTGAAATGAATTGAATCGAATAGCGACTTCATAATTACTGAAATTTTTACAAAGAAAGTATAATTTAAACAAGAACGTTTGTAGATTAGGTGAATATTTTCAGTATCTGTGACTGTATTCACATGAAATGGATAGGTGAGTCAAGAAATCTTCACTGTTCTTCTATGAAACTAAGTATTTTCATTTCAATGTGAAATAAGGCGTGACTATATAAAGTTGCCGTCAAAACAGTTTACTTCCTCTTTTGTTTTTTTCACCTAGATGAATGGACAAAATTCACCTAGTTTTCTAGCCGGTTCCAAGCCTGGATAAAAAGGGAAAGTCGGACGTCGGAGCTAACGACTCTACCCTGGAAAATCAATCAAACTGTTACAGAAACTTAAAAGTACAATAAAAATTTTTTAAAAATACAACTATTTTTAGGAAAACTCATTTTTTTGTTTACTGGAATAGGAGAAACGAGATGATGCGGGCTAATGAAAGACTTAAGGAAGGCAGTCAGCCAACCAGCCGATGTATCTTCTATTGATGAAAGCAAGAATAAGAATGGGGACGTGGAATGTACGTACAATGTAAGAGACTGGCTGAGAAGGCTGCCCAAGTAGCCAAAGATATGGTAGAATATGGCTTCGAAGTACTGGGAATCTGCAAAAGCAGATGGAATGGATGTGAACTGTCAAAATTGTTGACTGGAGAGTCAGTAATCTATTCCGATGTGGTCACCCAGACAATAACCACGAACACACTGAGGCAGTGAATGGCTATAATGATGTCACCAGTGGCAGCTAAAGCCCTGACACAGTGGAAACCAATTTCATCCAAGGCAATGACAGCAAAATTCAACTCGAAAGGAAGGAAGGTCACAATTATCCAATGCTAATCACAGTGCTGCAAACAACGCGGAACAAGAGAAGAAGGAAGACTTCTAAAGATAAATACAAACAGCTGTGGACAACATCCCGAATGGTGACAACAAAATCCTCACGGGCGATATGAATGCCAACCGAACTGACTGAATGACTGACTGGTTTAAACATACAACTTTGACCACATGTGCAGCAGTTCGAGTCACCACACTCCATGTACCACACAAAGCAAGCGAAGAAAGTAGAAGAAATGCAAAACAGAGATAGTAAACAGAGATATTGAGCAAAAAGAATAGTAATATCGAAGAACAATATAGTTTTATTGGATATTATAAGTCACAAGGAGGGGATGCGTCACCGCCAATCATTGAGAACGATTTCGAGCCATATCACCAATTGTCTCCAGCCTTCGTTGGTTTTTACCGTCCTGAGGACCCCAACCAGCCAGTCATCAAGTCTACACCTCCCTATGTAACTGGCTGGCTTAAATTAACTGTTTTGGATTTTATTGACTGATGAAGCCATATTTTGGTTTGATCAGCATGTGCTAGCTCTTTCCCAACCTGACCCCATGTCAGCTAACATTGCCCATCGAGGAAGGTGATGGCTGGCTAGGCATACGTAACACATGTCCTAACCATCTCAATCGATATAAATTCACAACCTCGTCTAGTGATTTCCCCTCCTTACCTAGCACTCGAGCGATGCCTCACCTCAATATTGCTCAACCTTTTACACCTACCATTTCACACGGTAGATAGAACGCAGGCACCTATGATCGAAGACAGCTAAGTGGCCTTTTCATGTCTTCCACTCTCAATGGCCATGTCTCACTCACAGCCATAAAGGAGGACGGAGCAGACTGCTGAGCAGTACACACACACGTCCTTTGGTCGACAGCCAGCCGGATATCACGTCTACTAAGCCAGAGACGGTGTAAACTGGCATATGCGAAACTAGCCTTCTGTATCCGTTTTGAGATTTCGTCAGCGATCAACCCTTTGGTGCTGGCTGATGCAACTTCTCAAATAGGTGAAGTGGTCAACACGCTCCACCAACCACTTCACTCCTTATTTCTAAGCTTGGTGTCAATGTAGTCCAGTCCCGTAGCATCATCTTACATTTGACAAAGGGAGTAAATCGCATGCCAAACATTCGCAGATTGCTGCTGAAGGTGTTCATAAGACTCTGCATTTTGTCAGCGTCTTCACCTAGGAGGGAGGACTATATCATCCACACATTCTAAGTCGACGAGATTATTCCATGGTGACTAGCCAATCCCTGGTTCGTTGAAGTCAACACTTAGGGTTAATTGTTTTAGTACATCTGTGATGAAATTGAATGGAAATGGGGATAGTGGGCATCTCTTCCTGATGGACACCACTGCGTTGCATCACTTGAGATGACAATTCTGTGTAGGCTCCCACCTGGCTGAATGCATGAGTTTGAGTTGAGTGCCTTGATCAATGTATTTTCTCGTCATTGCCTTCACAACCAAGCATCGCTAGAGTACCTCTGGTTCGACGGAATCGAGTACCGCTTTCAAGTCAAGGAATATGACGATTGTTGGACGGTGACTGTAAGTATACCTATGTTCCAGAATCTGTTGAAGTGTGAAGATATGAACAATACACCCTCTTCCAGGTCTAAAGCCTGCTTGGTTATCTCGTGTTTATTCCTCCCATGGACCGCTTAGTCTACGCATTATAAGGGAGCCTAAAACTTTAGACACCATATTAGTCAAGCTAATCCCCTTGTGATTATCACCGGAAGACTTGTCTCCCTTCTTGTTTGTGGGGATAATCAATGACTTGCACACCAGTCGGACTGGGAGCAGATAATACAAGAAGAGAACTCATCATGGGTCGAGAGGCTCTGGCTCGGAGAAATGAATGAGAACGGAGAATTATTCACAGACTTCTACGCTTCCATTGATTTGGTGATCAGAGGCAGAGTGTACAAGCACAAGGATAAATACAAGGCCAGCGACATGGATTTCGCCTGATGGAAACACCACAAACCAGACAGATTTCATCTTAATGCTGCTCAAGGACAGGGAGAGGCAGCTAGCCTACTGGACACAAAGTCAAGAAGAGGAGCAGATGTGGACTCAGACCACCGTTTAGTTCAAGGAACCTTCAAGGTGAGTCTGAAATCCTTCAGAACAACTGGAGACAGGTCACTGTAATTCAGGTTCAACATTCAGAAACTGAAGGACAAAACTACAAAAGACACCTCTACTGAAGATACCAGAGCAAAGTTAGAGATACTGCCTAGTATCACTGAGGAAACCTGTGTGGAAGAACACTGGAACTAACTCTCTGAATGTGATGTTCAAGGAAATGTGTACAACTGTTCTAGGAAGAAAGAGAAGACAAGATAAGGAATGGCTGTCAACGGATACCTGGAAGCTAATCAAGGCGAGGAGGGCGGTGAAAGGGAAGATTACTCAATGCAAAGATGCACAACAGAAAGAGAAGCTGAGTTCAATATACACTGCAATGAATAAAGAGAGGAGTGAAGAAGAGTACTAGGAAAGACAAACGACATATCTACGGCAAACAAGCTTACTATTGAAGCAGAACTGGCAGGTGGCATGCAAGAGAGACATCAGGACACTGTATCAGATAACCGAGCCTCTATCCTGGAGGAGATCAACCCAAATGACGAAACCAATAGAAGATGCTCAGAGGAACCTGATCACCAAGGAGAAGAAACAAATCAAACAATGGGCTGATCACTTTAAAGCACTCTTGAATCAACCATCACCTGCAAATCGCCCAGAAATACCACCAACAGCACACACAGAACTGCCAGAGGACACCACTCCTCCAACGAAAGAAGAAATACTGAATGCGATCAAGCTACTGAAGTCCCGTCAGGAAGGCAGCAGGACAAAACGGGATTCCCTCCGAAACACTGAAAACGTGCCCAGAGACTGTGGGAGATATGCTCACACCATTACAGCGAAAGGTTTGGAAGGAAGGAAAGCTGCCTACTGATTGGAAGAAAGGCTGTCTACCTTGTCAAGCTACCAAATAAGGGTGAATTACGCCTCTGCAAGAACTGACGTGAAATAATGCTCTTGTCCACGCCAAGTAAGATACTTAGTCGCGTCATCCTGGAGAGAATAGAAGACACACTGGATGTAGAACTCCTCCCGGAGTAAGATGGATTCAGCAAAGGCAAATCAGGTGCTGATCAAGTTGCACCTCTACGCATCATCATCACAGAACAAAGCATACAGCAGCAGTCGAACCTCTACCTTAACTTCATCGACTGCGAAAATGTCTTCAACAGCGTTGACGGAGAAGTAATTCGGAAACTACTCCAACACTATGCTCAAATCTTTATCAACCTCGTTCAACAGCTGGCAGGTGATCCCCGACCAAAAACTCAGCAAGGCGTTCGCAGTGAATACAGGAGTAAGACATGGTTGACCACTACTATCACCGATGATATTCTTAATTGTGGTGAATTTAGATTATATGGAAGACTGTGCGTTGGGGGTAAGAAGACAGGAATACGTTGGAGCACCGATAAGAAGATTCTAGAAGATCTGGATTTCGCTTATGTGGATCACTTATGTCTAATATCACATAAATTCGAAGACTTGCAAGCCAACCAACCAACACACTATCTGAAGAGGCTGTCAGCCAAGACAGGAATCCAGCTGAATATAGAGAAGACGGAGGTGATGAAGATAGCCACCACCTTGCACCACCAACAGCAACAACAACCAGCACCAATCACCATCAACGAAAGAAATTCGAAAGAGGTCACTTTCTTCAATTATTCGGCTAGGAAGCATGGTTTCAACCACAGTTGGCCGGAATGGATGAAGATGTCAAAGCCAGGCATTCAGCAAAAATTGGAAAGGCAAGATACGCCTTCATTAACGTGAAATCAGTTTGGAAATCTTCCGCTGTCACTCAGACTCAGAATAAAGAACAAGATTTGAATTTTCACCACAAATGTTAAGTCAGTTAGTTCTTTTATATGGGTCAGAAACTTGCACTGCACCCGCGTCACGAAAAGCATTTCCAACAGCCTGTTGCAGACTTTTATCAACAGCTACCACCTTCGTTGGCTGTCTCCATATTGAAGATCAAATGGCTGACTGGCCAGAAAGAATTAACAACAAGAAACTCTGTCTGGGAGTAAACCAGCAGGCAAGTGTCGGTCACTCAACAAATATGTAGGACAAAATGGAGATGGATTGGGCTGGGCATACATTGAGGAGACCGTCGAATGACATCGCGCTTGAATGGAACTCGAATGGAAAAGGATGAGTTGGGTGTCTGAGGGTGACATGGAGGAGATCGTACGAGGTGAAGATGATAAAATATAGGGAATAGTGGGGCCAGCCGGAGAGGACAGCACAGAATAGAACACAAGGGGAAAATCATGGTAATAATGTTTTCTCATCCGTTATCTTAAAAGGCAGGCTTAATTAAGTGTCAAAGCAAGAATCGGAAAAGCAAGACAAGCTTTCACTACTCTTAAGTCTGTGTGGAGGTCAACAGCTCTCAGCATTCAAAATGAAAAATAAGATCCGGATTTTCAACTCCAATGTGAAGTCAGTCAGTGCTACTATACGGATCAGAGACTTGCACTGCGCGTCATAAAGAGCATCTCAAACAAACTACAGACCTTCATTAACAGTTGTCTTCGCTCAATACTCAAGATCAGATGGCCGGTCAGAAAAGATCAGCAACAGAGATCTCTGGCAATGAGCGAACCAACCCAGCAGGAACTGATTGTGCAACAAATATGCAAGCCCTATGTTCCTCTAGGAATTAAAGGAAACAATAATAGTAATAATAGTGAAGTGTCTAACAAACTGAGCAATAACTTTAAGTAGTACATCAATAAACTAAATAAGGAAATCAGACAGAGAGAAGAAGAAGAAGTGCTGGTGCTAAATAACCATCCAATAAAATTCATTAAGAATATCAAAACAGCTCACAAGAAAAGGGAAAATAACAGTGGAAATATTGACCATAATATAAATAAAGAAGAAATTTGAAGCATACACAGTTTTACCATTAAAGGAAAGAGTATGTGAAACCCTGAGTAGGATTCTTAATAGGGCAGGAATTACAGTGGCATTTACACTGATGAACTCACTCAGGTAGGACTCACTCAAGCTGCGTAGACTAAACGACCTTGCTAATTCAATTACACAAAATAACTCAATCTAAAAAAATACCTTGCAATGACTGTGAATGAGGTCAACTACATAGGTCAAACCAGGAGATCTGGAGCAGACGGATCAGTGGAACAAAAGAATTTTGCTCATTGTAGAATGACTCACCCCACGAAGATCAGTAATTTACAGAGAAAATCTGCAATTGCACTGCATGCATCAGCACACAATTACACTGTTGGGGGAGGGGGAGGACAGAGCTACAGCTGTAAGAAGTAATGCAAGTAGGTGGAGGGAGAGGTTGATTACTGAATCTGTGTCTATCGAATCTATACCTGGCGCCTGCAATAGGAATGAATCAACGTCAATACCACAGATATGAATAATATTACTTCCAGCAAAATCAAAGGTAGGAAATAATGAATAATAATAATCTACTTTATTCCAAAAACAGTACTTATAATACACAATGAAATTCTCAGCATTTGTCACAATATTGCATCTGATTTACTCAAAATATAGATAAAATTAAAACAAAATTAACCAGAGGAATTTGTCCACATTTACGACATAAAGTCAAAAATATTCGAAGTACGAAGTGAAAATATTAAACGTAAAAATTATAATAATTATAATAATAATAATAATAACAGTGAGTTTGTTTCAAACAGTATTGTCGATTCAGTTTGGAAACTTTAACATGTTATAGATTATTGAATCTAATGTTCTGTTGATATAGTATGGTGAGGGGAAATACAAAATTAACAATTATAATACAGCTTAAATTATGTCCACACTTATGAGAAAAAATAAACAAAAACAAAAAATTGAGAGGATTATAAATATAAGAAATACAATAACAATAAAGTTTGATGCCTTAAGGGTGGAGGAAGTGGTTTATTTAGTGGTGCAAAGAAGGTTAGTTAGTTCATGCCTAACAGTATTTTCATCACATAAAGTAAGTGCCAAATATGGTATGGTTGAATTTTTATACTTAGACGTACGTGCATAAAGTCCTCTGAAAAGACATCTTGTTTTACCTGAGGAGATACAAGGTTGGAGCCGCGGGTAGAGTGGGTTTTCAGAGTCTGACAAAATTCCTTTAGCGAATTTGTTGCATGACATCAAGTGTCTATCAGTGACAATGTCAACGATATGGTTCAGTGGGATACCACTCGTCCTACTGACAGTCTTCAGAGTTCTACGAAGTATAACATAGACTTTTTTAAGCAATCCAGGAAAGAATAAGCAGTGGTGAACAGTAAAGAAGAATAGGTAAAATACACGAGCTGACAAACTGTAAGAGGAGGTGGAGTTGAGTTATGCCTGAGTGCCTTAACTTCTTAATGTAAAAAGTCAAACGAAATATTCTTTGAGAAATCTCTAAGACATGGGAGGACCAGGATAGGTCAGAAGAGAGAATTAATCCAAGATACTTAACTTCAGACTTGGTTTCTATATCAGTATCATCAATTTGGCAAGGGTCATAGGAACCAACGGCTTCATTTAACTTTCGTTTACATCGGAAACTGAAATTAACCGTCTGATATTTGGAAGGATTAAGTTTAAGGCCATTAGACGAAGACCATTTGCTAATTTCTGATAGAAAGTTGTTCATCTTAGTACAGTCAAGCTGGGAGTTAACAGACATTGAAATGGTTGGATTGTCGGCATACTTAACAAAGTTAATTTCATCATCAGAGTGAGGCAAGTCATGCAAGAAGAAAATTATTTAAGGCAAGTTTGAAAGTTGTCTGAGTTCCTTGATATTAATGGCTATGTCCTGGAAACTTCATCAACAAATGATGCTGTACCATTGTATGAGTGTGTGTGTGCGTCGGTGGCACAGTGGTTAGGACTCTCGCCGACCATGCACATGGTCCGGGGTTCGATCCCCTGCCGATGCACACCCGATATCTATGGTCGACCTGCAAAATTTGGACTACCGATATCCATGCTGAAAATTCCATACTTGTACTGAAAATACGGTGTGGCATCAAGCTGTAACCAAAAATATTTAAAAAAAAATATAAATATCAATATAAATAAATTCACTCTATAATGGAATTTTCATGCTCTGCTCTGCTTTACTGATATTTACTCATTCATCACTTACGTCTAACCTCTGAATCAATTTTATTATATTTTCGGAAATGTTGAGTTAAAAAAAAAGTTGGGATGCCGACCCAGTGACAGACGCGCTGATCACGAATATCGCTTGTCTGTGACAACAGCGCATACAACAGCTAACCGATCTCTCTGTACCGCAAAAATTGTTTGCGAAATCAATCCTATACAATCCAAATACAATATTCATACTTAGCTGGACGTTTCAGCTAACTTCAAAGTTCAATCATGGATTCGACTTCATTTTGATAAATCACACAGTGTTATACAGTAGTAATATTTACTGATGACCACGTTTCGAGCACAAACTATTGCCACTTATAATCATATCAAGTCACTCACTCACACAACTTTCTTGCTTCATTTATATACATGAGTGGAATTGATTACATTTTGGAATAAAAATCAGTTTGGGTTAATGTATATTCAGAATTATTAATATGAGTGTAATTGATTGTATTTGATGAATAACACTCATATTATTATTATTTCTGAGTGTACATTATCCTATATTGGTTGATTTTTATTCAAATGTCTAATCATCAATTCCACTCATGTATATAAATGAAGCAAGAAACTTGTTCCTCTTGACGAATTTGAGTAAAGCAAGAACAGCAGTGGTTTGTGCAGAATAATATGGTACCATCATTTTCGTTGACTTCTCATCAGCTGCTTACAGCCTAAATAAATTATCAGGTTTACGTACAGAAAAGTTTTAACATACTTGCAAATTTTACACGTTGTCAGTTGACAGAAAGTTCCATAATTAGTGAACAGTGCTCAGAAAATTGCGCTTATATAGTTTTTATATAGGCAGTTCAAGTTTAAACAAAATAAATGTATGCATACGATGGTAAAGGAGTTACGTAATAAAGACGAGAGATGCGTTAGATGCAGAGTGACTAATAAATTAGGTAACAATGTACTGAGTTCAACTCAAATCACAGAAACAAGAGACAAGCAAAATTACAGATTATAAAAGAGGGTGAGGTTAAAGACAAAGATTATATAATCAGATGAGAGAATAAAGAAATACAGTTACCAGGGCAAGGAAAGACTTATAACTGCTTCTTTCTGAACACATAAATCTAGTTTCAAGCGTTTGATAGAAATTGCTTCGGCAAACTTGAGGAGAATGGAGATCCTTTGTCTATTGATAATTTTAAAGGATTTCTCGATTTCCGCCTCATGACCCATTTCGAGGAGATGTTTGGTAATAGCGCTACTATAAGAGTTTGTTCCCTTGAGACGTAGACTTTTCGGCATATGTTCAGAAAATCGAAGGTGTGCCCTTCTTTCTGTTCTCCCAATGTAACTGCTCACGCAGATACACGTAAATTTGTATACATAGTTGGAATCAACATGAGAAGTGTATCAAGGTAATTCTGACCTAAGACTGTCGGTGGACATTGTCTGTGTGTGATTCTTGCTGATAGAGATTTGATTCCACCATGTTGGCAGTATCCCACCTGATTCTCAGCCACTACTCCTGACAGTTGAATTTCGGTTAACTAATTTTGTTCTACAGTGCTTGTTTTATGCTTAGAAGCCTGCATTGCCTGTGTAACTGGCTACTGACACTGTTGAGGTAGGTTTGAGTTCTTTCTTTTTGATGTTTCAATCGCAAACAATCGTCCTTTTGCCGTATTTGGAGAGTTTTTATGACTGTGAGTTTCTCAAGTAGGTTTCGGACGGCTAGCTATAGAGTAAGTAGGACGGAATCATCGGTTCTGTGCGTTTATATCATGACGAGTCGGTTTAGGTCGCTACACTGTCAGCCGACAACTTAAGCGAGAGTACTCAATAAAATAGTGAGTTCACTATAATAGAGGTTTTTTTATTGCCCAATGAATGAAAAACGAAACGATACTTATTGTCAATACTACAACCACTGCGAAAGAACACTCAAAATATTGTAAAAGATTCATACGTTTTCAAATCCCAAATAGAACACCGAGAAATTGATAAAAAAGACATTATGGTAAGCTATGATATTAACTCACTAAATACTAGTATCCCTATTACCGAAAGTCTTGATATCATTTCCAGTTTACTAGAATCAGATACAACACTATCACAAAGATGTCCACTGGAAACCAGTGAAGTAATTAAGAGCTTGAAATTCTGTCTAGAAAGTAATTATTTTACATTTAATAGGAATTTTATATAGACAGACAAATGGTGTTGCTATGGGTTCACCAGTTTCCCCCGATAGTCACTGACATTTTCATGAATAGATTCGAAGATAACATCTTTTCAAGCATACTCACTCCTAAAATATGGTTAAGATATGCAGATGATACTTTTGTATTGCTATAACGAGATCTACAGATTTCATTTTTCGAGAAACCACACAGTCTATCTCCCAGAATCCAGTTCACTTCGGAAGCAGAGTCAGATGTCGGTGAACTACCATTTTTAGACTGACTGCCTAGTTAAGAGGAGGGAAAACGGACATTTTAGTATATCCATACTCAGGAAGAAAGCCCACTCCAATAAATATTTCGACTTCGGATAATCACACTCCATCAGCGCAAAGGTATCAGTTGTTTCAAGTCTTCTTAGACGAGCACACAGTTTGATATTAACGAATGAGACAGAAAAAGAAGAAGAAATATCGAAAATTACTGAAACTCTCAAGCAAAACAACTACCCATGGAACTTCATCAACAAAATCAACACAGACATTAAATATGGTCGAAAAGGTATTCCGAAAACATGAACCTCAACAGTTGTTATTCCATATAGATCAGAAACGTCAGATGATATCACAAGAGTACCCAATAAGCACGACATCAGAGTTTTCTTCAAAACATCAGACACAGCGCAAAGTAACCTTGTCCATATAAAGGATCAGATCCCTAAAGATTCTCTATCTAATTGCGTTTATAAAATAAAATGCTTGCTTGGAATGTGATGCGTTATACATCCGACAGACATCGCTAGAGAAAAATCAAAATCAGGAGAAATGAACACCGTAGAACCGACTCTGTTAGACCACCGAGAAATCCAGTTGAACTAGAAACGCTTGAAAAATCACCAGTCATACGTCTACACGCGACGCTATGGAATCAGGCCACAAAATTGATTTTGACAATACTGAAATCATCATCCAGAAAAAGCATTCCAGAAATCACAAAGAACGCCTAATATCAATGAGAAGCACTTCATATCAAATCTAATCCAAATTGCCTGAATAGGAATGATGGACTAAAACAGAATCTGACCTGGTTACAACACCCTCCTCCCTCCCCCATGAAATGACACAATCACCACGAATGTGATAAGCAATTTCATTATGTAAACACACACTGCTTTTATAATTTTAAACACTGATCAAATGCAACAATCTACACCTACCTGGTTTTGTTATCTTTACCAATTGACCAACTTGACAACGAAAAATGACCTCAGACTGACGAACAATGATCAAGTTAGTAAACTTTGTTTTGATACCTCCAAAGCCTCCGGATGGTCTTGCGCTGCGGGTTGGCCACCCCTCCGAACACCTCTTGAAATGCTCCCATATGACCGGGCGTCTTACATAGTCTCTCCTGAGGAAGTCCTACTCACTGCCTTCACCTGGCGGAGATGTTTTTCACCAAAGTGAGAGGGCGAAAGCGGATACCCGGCGCTCTTCACCGGGTTAACTGTCCATTGGATGACAGTCTAGGGGAGATGGCTAAACCCTGATTCCAAACCTCCAACGACTGGCGTATGAAGCTCACTGGAGCTCACCGGCAGACGTATGGACAAAGGGCTTGTTGGATGTCCTGGATGTCTGGCCCCATTCAAAAAGGCGTATGAACCGAACTCCGGTCACCGGCTGCCAATGGATAGTGAACTCCCTACTCCACTCCTACTGCCTTGTATGTCACACTTGGTTGTGTAAAGGCTAGAGCTGCACTCTCAAACAAAAGGCCGAGCGATTCTGGGGACATTACTCGTACCAAATTCCCATGAAACTTCATGAACTCTCTTCATCAGATCGCCGCACCTGGGCAGCGATGATTCGAGATGTTCATGAAGCCGGCTCATCCTCCCGTAGGAGATAGTCGAAGTAAGGTAAAAAAGTAAGTAAGATGTACTATTACCTTTGTTACTTGGTTTGGTTTTGTTATCTTTACCAACTGGCCAATTCGAAAACGCGAAAATGAACCCATGCTGAGGAACGATGATTAAGTCATTGTAAATATATAGGCTGGGATTTTGTAAATTCCGGTTTAATAACACTCTGATAAATCTATTAGCAGCAGCATTAAATAGCGAAGCGTCAGGACAAACAATATCGTTTCGTTTCGCATTCATTGGGAAATACAAAAAACATTTATTATAATGAATAGCATGTACCCAGTGCTCATATATTTTCAAACTATTAAAAGTGAACTTGGTTTGGACACATATATAAAATAGTGAGTTCATTATGTGCAGTCCAGAGTTCAATGTAAGCTACAATACACTGAACAAAGGAGTAAAGAAGAGTGCCAGAGAAGACAAAAGAAAGTATTATGAAGCCATGGCCAATGAAGCAGAACAAGCTGCAGGCAAAGGAGACCTCGCAACACTTCACCAAACAACTAGGTACCTTTCAGGCAAAAATTCGTCACAAATTAAGCCAGTGAAGGATGAAAATGGAAAGTCAATCACCAAAGAAGTGGAGCAAAGGAAACACTGGGCTGAACACTTCAAAAGACTACTAAACCGACCGCCACCTACAACGCGCCCATCAATAGTAACAACGGAAGCAGAATTACCAGTGAACATCAACCCCCCGACGAAATCAGAAGTCCTGAAGGCAATCAAGATGCTGAAAGCTGGGAAAGCAGCAGGACCAGATGGAATCCCAGCAGAAGCATTGAAAGTCGACCCAGAGACAACAGCAGACTTGATGACGCCACTACTTGAGAAAGTGTGGAAAGAAGGCAAAGTACCCGAAGATTGGAAGAAAGGATACCTATTCAAACTACCAAAGAAAGGAGACTTAAGTCAATGCAAGAACTGGCGCGGAATTATGCTCCTTTCCATCCCAAGCAAAGTACTAAGCCGCATCATCCTGGAAAGGATCAAACAAGCCTTGGATGAAAAACTTCGACCAGAACAAGCTGGATTCAGGAGTAACAAGTCATGTATTGATCAAGTCGCCACACTACGGATCATCATTGAACAAAGTTTGGAATGGCAGTCACCTCTCTATCTCAACTTCATCGACTTTGAAAAGGCCTTCGACAGCGTCGATCGAGAGGTGATTTGGCAACTACTTCGCTACTACGGGGTGCCGCCGACAATTATACATCTCATCCAACAGTTGTATGACAACGCTACATGCCAAGTAATCCACAACGGGAAGCTCACGGAATCCTTCGAAGTGAAGACAGGAGTAAGACAGGGTTGCCTACTATCGCCAATGATTTTCCTGATTGCAGTAGACTGGATAATGCGACAAACAGTGGGCAATGAGGAAACAGGCATAAAATGGACTCACACAAGAAACTTGGAGGATCTGGACTTCGCCGATGGTATATGTCTGATTTCCCACAAACTGGAAGATATGCAAGTGAAAAGTAACAAGTTGGCAGAAGAAGCATCAAAGATAGGACTCCAGGTGAACATAGAAAAAACAGAGGTGATGAAGATCCCTGGCCAACACCAACAACAACAACAGACAGCAATCAGCATAAATGGAAAAAACCTGAAAGAAACTACCTCCTTTACCTACTTGGGAAGCATTGTTTCAACTACAGGCGGAACTGACGAGGATATCAAAGCAAGGATCGGGAAAGCAAGGCAAGCTTTCATTACTCTGAAGTCTGTGTGGAGGTCAACATCATTCAGCGTCAAAAATAAGATCGGGATTTTCAACTCCAATGTGAAGTCAGTACTACTATACGGATCAGAGACTTGGCGTGTCACAAAGAGCACCTCAAACAAGCTACAGACCTTCATTAACAGATGTCTTCGCTCAATACTCAAGATCAGATGGCCGGAAAGGATCAGCAACAAAGATCTCTGGGAGCGAACCAACCCAGCAGGAACCGATTGTGAGACAAATAGGCAGGAAAAAATGGAGATGGATTGGCCACACTCTGAGGAAACCAGCAAGTGACATCATTAGACAAGCCCTCGAGTGGAACCCGAAAGGGAAGCGACGAGTTGGTCGTCAATGCAAGGGTGACCTGGAGGAGATCATGCGAAGAAGAGATGAAAGCATGTGGACAGACCTGGAGCCAGGTGAAAACTCTAGCAGAGAATCGAACGCAATGGAGACGCATGGCTGAAGCCCTATGTTCCTCTAGGAACTAAAGGAAATAATAATATGTGCAGTCCAATTATGATTGGTTTGTTTCCAGACTGGAAATCAATCGCCATTTGTTTTTTCCATAAGATGAAATAAGTAGATCTCTTCATACTCATCTGATTATTTCTTACACAGAGGAAGAATATCCCAAATGGGAAAAAAACTTTCACTACGACTGGACAATGTCCAAAAATGGGATCTTATTGCTGTAATAAATGTCTCTAAGAGAAATAGCCTTGTGATGAGAGCTGTCTGCAAGACAAAAATTGTAGACAACAATTGACGTCAATGTTTAAGTCCCGAATCGGTGTCATGAGAAAAAACCAATAACAAAGCTTAACCTTGAGGAAGGAACTCAACAACCAATCACAGAAGACTAAACGTGTACAAATACGATTCGTAGATATATGGCCTGACTTTCTGAGAAACATCTACAAGGAGATGACAGAATAACCTTCAGCAAGAAACCAACCAATCAGAAGACCTTGGTTTCTGTTAACAATAAAGCTAATAATATTGTACATAAAAATCTATAAATGTGTTGATTTTCTCAACAAAAAACGATCTGTTGCCTGTCTCTTGTCTTCTGTCGTTACAGGCTCAGTTTCCATGTTAGAAATGATCCTTTGCTTTGTAGGCATATAAGACTGTTGAAAATTTTCTTCAGAGAGTCCTCAACTGGAACTTCTTATTTTTTAGCATTCGTTATCATGGCGTATCTGTAAACATGGGGGAACAATACCCCCTCCCCAAATAACTCTGTGGTAACGCCACTGACTTCAGAACTAGATGACGCAGGCTAGAATCTTAGAGAGGATGTCAATTCCCTAGAGTCTGCAGATACGAGCTGCTGACGAATGTCGACAAGTATGAGACACATACATTGAGGGCTTCTTGACGACTTTCTCCGATTATACAAAGTCTTGTGACCAAATCGCCAATCTAAGTGACAGGATTTCATGAGAGCAAACACTATGGACTTAACACATAGCACTGGTTACTGTCTTGCAGGTAGATCAATGAGATACAATATTGAATAAGGGGGAAACATCAGGAGAATTGCTATTTGATTGCTTGGAGAATTTCATCATGAGTGGTTCTCTAACTGTTGTCAGCTCATGATGAAATCCTCCATGCAATCAAACAAACTCCCTACAAAACCAATACTTGAAAATTAATCTGATGCTCACTAGTGGCTGGCCCTATTCAGGCAGTTAACCTGGGGTTCTAGTGGGAAGCCGTGACCAGTAGGGTACAGCAGGTTGATGATGAGGCAGTAACTCATCGAAGAAGACATTGCGAAATGGTTGCGCTATGTCGTGAATTGGCAGAAGTTAGAATTCAAGGACCATTGGATTGAATCCCAGTGGCCCAGCTCGCCTTGTAACCGGGAGGTCCTGGGTTCGAATCCCGGTGGGTGCGTACTGTGAAGAGTCCCAAAGTAGTGGGACGAAACAGCTGTCCAGTACTCCCAGGTTTTCCAGTGGTTCTCTAACTGATGTCAGCCCATGATGAAATCCTCCACGCAATCAAACAAAATCCCTACAAAACCAATACTTGAGAATTGCTATTTGTTATACAGTATTATTTATTTCTGGGACAGATCACTCATTCTTAATTGATTGGTTCAGTGATGAATCAGTCGCTTTCACATCACTTTATGTTCATTAAAGTTTCAGTTACTGTAAAACAGTTTGTAATTTCAGTGGAAAATTCCAGCAGAGTTGACCAAAGACGCAGCCTAGAAGACTTTGACGAACCTAATCTGACCGCATTTATCATTTCCCAGTTTACGTGATATCTCTGGCGTAGATATGATATTCTGCTATCCATCAAAGGACGTGTTCACTGCTCAACAGAACTTCTCACTGTCCTTCTTTATAGTTGCGAAAACAAATCTCTGAAAAAAAGAAGACCTAAAGAGACTAACTGTCTTTGACCGTAAACGTTTGCACCGTAACTCCTGTATTAAGCGGTATACTAAGATTAGTGGTATTGAAGTTAGGAGTAGAGCGTTTGGTAAGGCGGGAAAGTCAATCGATGAGGTCTTGAAGTTATATCAGCTGAGATTAACTAGGACACGTGTTGCATGTGATGAGCCACCGTCTTCCTCATCAGGTGATTTTCACTAACATATGGTTGGGTAGAAAAGACTAAGGCGTGGTCAAGTCAGAACCTGGAGTCACTCCATGAAGTCTTTGACTGCTGGTGTGAACTGCCTGGTTGGGACGTTTAGGATCATTGACTGGAGACTGTTGATGATATGGTTTGAAGTCGTTGTAAGTGGTACAGGCGTATTCATTGTTCGCAGTCTTCAGCATTGATTAGACCCTCATATTCTTGCATATTACTATTTTTCTTTCTCCAGAGTATTTCTTGTATGTTACACTGATTGTGGCGACTTGAACTGCTGTATACTTCTGTGCAAAGTTCTATCTATACTGGGACTCAGTGTTCACTTAAACCAGTCTTCACATGTGATCCAGAATGACTCATGGCTAAGTTGACTAAATATGTACAGGCTCCTACCTCCCACCGCCTCCCCCATATTACGTTAAAACAGCTTCTTAATTTTTACTGAAGTCCAGCCAGGTCAAACAATGAAAGTCTACTGTCGATTTCAGCAACACTTGAGATTCATTTATAAAATTATATTTGTAAAATCTCAGCGAAATTGAAGTGATTAATTTCAACGTTTCGTTCGGCAATCTCGTCCGAACTACTTTAGGGAAATTAATCGAAATTAACATAACACAGGTTAATATATAAGAGGAACAACTCTTGTTTTTAAACTTTGTCCAATCATGAGTCATGCAACAGGCATCAACATGTATAATAAATAAATAAATAAAATAGTATGTTTATACATAAAAGTACATCTCTTGTTTTAAATTGTTTGTCCTGTCACATGAATCAAGAAACAGCTATCAGTAGGTAAAATAAACATACCTAATTTATTTATTAGTCAGGATTTGTCATGCATCAGCTAAGATCACACCTTCACGTCTGTTCAAACTGTTGGGATTCACCCATATATGTAGGGCTTCTGCAGTCTGTCTTTCTTTATATGAACCAAAACCTTTCTGTAAAACCTTAGTCTTATCAAAGTCGATTTTGTGTCCCGTTTCTATGGAATGCAGTGCAATAGCTGAGTTGTTTTCTAGCTTCTCTAAGTCTGCAAAGGTCTTTGGAACCACCTTTAGACATTGTTTATGCTCTTTCACTGTTATATTTACCTGTTTAGAAGTTTCTGCTACATATACGGCGTTACAATCCCCACAATTGATCTGGTATACACAATTCTGCTGGTTTTCTTGTTCTATTTTATCCTTAACCTTCACCAGTGATGAGCGTAAGGTGTTTGATGCACGAAAATACACTCTTATGTTATGGTCGTTAAGGATTCGCTTTCATCAGCGGTAAAGAATCACCGCTGTACTAACCCAACTCTTAGCATCAGGTTTCGATTCATCCTTGTCTTCACATTTCAAATATCTTTTTATGAATGCTTTAGGATAATTATTTGATTCAAGAGTGGACTGAACCAATTTTAGTCCCTTGCTAATATCTTCCTCCTCAGTAATTAGACGTTTGGCTCTGTTGATCAGATTCTTGGCCACAGTTACTTTGGTGGTAAATGGATGAGCTGAATAGTAATCTAGGTATCTATTCGAATTTGTCAGCTTTCTGAAAATGTTTATTTTAAATTTGCCGTCTAATTTTCTTTTTACTAAACAATCCAGGAAAGTCAACTCATTCTCATCGGATTCAACCTCTTTGGAGAACTTTATAGTTTCTGATATATTGTTTATTAAGTGAAAAAGTTCATTTAACAAACTACGTTTGATTATGACGAAGGTATCATCCACGTATCTCAACCACATCTCTGGGGGGCTAGGGCATCTCATAATTGCATTTGTTTCTAATGAGTGCATAAACAGATTGGTGACTAGCGGAGATACTGGTGATCCCATAGCAATGCCTCCTGTTTGACGATAAAGAACCCCTCTAAACGTAAATAACTTGAGATTCACCTTATTAGTTTGAAGGTAGCCGTAGAACGAACAGAAGTGGACCATTGCTTCTGATGTTACGTGCGTGATAACCTTCTGATTTCGTGAATAGGGTTAAATTATGCTTCACTGATAGCTCCAGTGGGGCGTCACCACGTTAGACCGTGAAGAAAGTCTGCAGTGATCGGTCGATTGGAAAATAACCATGCATCCTAGTGAGTCCAAAACCAGTACGACTGGTTTCTCGGTACCATTTTACCCATATAATCGTTTTTATCTGCTAAAATACACAGTGTTATTGTAGACAAGAGTTTCCGAAATTGTTCATCATGAAATTTCTTTCAAAATTTTGCTTATCCATGGAAATCCAAGGCTGTAGACGGCTATTTTCAGGCAACCGTTTTGCTTATTATCGCATATTATAGGGAGAATAAAGCCCAAAAAGCAATAGAAGGTTTATTTATATACTTGTCCACCCACAAATTATTCACTACGCAAAATTTAATTCAGTGTGATTTGATTCATTCAACCTTTCAGCTTCGGAGGAATGTGAGCTAACATCCGACTTACTCTGGACCAATCACTTTCTCTGTAACTTTCAATGCACTATCCTATTGGTTCGTTTGTATTTTTTGAAGTTGGCACCCAATTATTAACTCCTTGAAGATATTTTACTGAAGAACAGCGACAGGTTTCATTCAGTTTCTCATAAAATATAGTCACTCTCCATTGTTGAATGTTCTTGCAGTCAGATCTTTATCGTAGTCGTTTAGCTGTGATATAACAGTCCCTTCATGATAAACCATAAATTTGTCAGCTTAATGTCCCATTCTTTGAAAAACCGTCATTATTGATGAAAACGGAAGACATTTAGAAACCTATGCGGAGATGGGACATCCAATAACACTCTTCAAGCATGCTGAACTATCAAGAATGCATATTTCGCTGATCATGACAATCTCCTAGGCTTCATTTTATGCCCATCAGTAATCATTTTAATATACACTTATATATATATATTTCTCCTAGCCTTGATCTCCATTCACCTTCACTGCTTTCAATACTTGTCCTTGTATTTGTTTTACTGAATCAAAGCACTAAATCTATTGGTTGGTGTTATTTTAAATTGAATATTACCATTCAGCCAGTAATATTACGTTTCTAGTTGTGTTTCTTAATGTAGTAGTTGTAGTATTATGAGTGTAGTTTCTTTTTTATGTGGTAATTTATTCTTCTGAATATATAAAATGATGTTCTTCGTTGTGTTATTTGGGTCAAAAGAGGTAGATAGATGGATTTATATAACATATATATACATAATATCATGTCATTGAGGATACATTTTCAGTTGGCGTACGTACATATTCGACGTAGCCACAGAAATTCTAGTCCAAATTATTGTGTCTTTCTCATTATTATTTAACCTTCCCCAGTGGAATATATACGGCTTCAAGCCTGAACTTCAAAGTTTCAGTATCTGTGATGTTTTACATTTTTTATGGAGGTTGGGGGTTGCTAGTATCCCTCTCAACCTACCTTCTTTAGACGTCTTACTACGAGACATAGTCAAGTAGGCAAGCTTTAAGAGGGTAGGTTGACTGGAAATCAAAATCCCAGACCACATTCCTAGTTTGGGAGTATCCTAACACTGACGCCCCCCACCAGACGCACTCACACTCTATAGGTGGCTTTGACTTCATATTATAAATACCGGTCTTACCGTTATTATTATTCCCTTGGGTTCCTAGTGGGACATAGTGCATCAACTGCACATCTCCACTTGCTTCTCTCTTCTGCTGTACTTTTCACTTGCATCCATGTTAGTCCATACTGTTTCAGCTCCTATTCCCACGATCTCCTCCATGTCACCCTTCCACTGACGTCCCACTCGCCGCTTCCCTTTCGGCTTCCACTCGAGCGTTGGCCTGACGCGCGATGTCACCCAACGGCTTCCTCAGTGAGTGTCCAATCCATCTCCACTTTCTCCTGCATATTTGTTGGGCGATTGGTTCTTGTTTCGTTTGTTTGTTCCCATAGCTTCTTGTTTGTGATTCTTTCCGGCCATCTAATCTTCAGTAGTATAGAGCGAAGACAGTTGTTGATAAAGGTCTGCAACAGGCTGTTGGAAATATTCTTTGTGACACACTGGCCAAGTTTCTGATCCCCGTATAGAAGAACTGACTGACTTGACGTTTGTATATTGGAAATCCGAATTTTGTTGTTGATGCAGGCTGAGTGACAGCGGAAGATTTCCAGATTGGTTTCAGGTTGATGAATGTGTTTCTCGCCTTCCCGATTCTCGTCTCGATGTGACATCCTCGTCCGTCCGTTCCTCCTGTAGTTGAGACAATGCTCCCTACCCAGATAAGTGAATGAAGTAACCTCTTTCAAATACCAGACCGAATAATTCAGTTCCATTAGAAATATGGTTCGTTTATTTTGACATTCATTTCAGCTAAAAGGAGAAACTGCCTCTATGCCTTCCTTTACAACGCTAACGATGTCACTCAGGTTAACTGAATTTCTGCCCGTCTCAAAATGTAGTTATCAACTGTAAGTAGATACTATCCAAGAATGTGTACTAGTCAACACTTGTCAGGTATCAGATCTTCAAACACATGAACACACACACACACAGATAAATCAATAATTTATATGAAATAAAAAGACAGTTGCAGAGAAGAAAATTCTCTTTTCGACGAAATCATCAACTAGACAGCTGTACATTCGTGTGCTTTTTTTTCATAATAAATGGGTAGGAAAGTTCCAGAATAACTTCAGGTCAAGGGTCAAATTAATAAAATGACAATTAGGAGTTGAAATGTCATAATAAACAGGTGGACGGATAAAGCTACTTTGTTTGAGCATCATAATTACTGAGAAGATTGACATATTGCGCAATTAGGTTTTTTTCCCTTCAGGTTCCTCAGTGGAACATAGGGCTTCAAGCTTGTGGCTTGAAGTTTCTGTAGCGGTGTTTTTATTTTACAGGATGAGGTTGCTAGCCTCATGCCCATCCTTTCCTCTTCACTAGCATTATTTCTGGCTTAGCGAGGTAAAGGAGTGCGTCGGCCGGGGACTGAACCCCGGACCATGTGCATGGTCGGCTAGCGTCCTAACCGCTATGCCACCGACGCAAATCTCTTGCGACCACCGAGAGTCGAACCTGGTTCGACTGCTTGGAAGGCAGCCATGATAACCGCTACACAATTAGGGGTTAGAAATGTAGAGATAACAATAATAAACAGGATGATTGGATAAAAAATCTAGTGGGATCATAACTAATGTGACGAATAATTGTTCATGCAATCAGGGATTAAATATGTAGCAATATCAAAATAACAAAATAGACAGGAAGTTCGGATATGAAAATATGGTAGTGTAAATAGGGATTAAGAAAAACTTAAAAATAGCATGAATAAACAGGAAGTCTGGATAAGGAAGTCAACAGGATGGTCACTACTAAAAGAATTACCTGTTTATGATGGCCATGGCAGGGACAAGGGTTGGACGTATTTCTTTTGGATACATAGCGTGAGTTTGAGCTTTTCGATGTCAAGTGCCTTGGCTATGGTCAGATGTCTTAATTTCACTCCCTTTGATAGGTTTGATCGAATCTTGTATGTTATTTTGAAGGATTTTTCGAATGGCGCTGAATGTCCTGAATTGACCGGATGTTCTGTCACTGAACTATTTACACGTTTTCGTTCTCCTTTTACTAGCCAGGCTGGATAGTGTTCACGAGTGCGTTTTTCAAGTTGGTGCATGGTACGGCCGATGTACTCAGCTCCACATGAGCAAGTAAACTGGTATATGCATGTTGAGGTGGCCCAATGCGACAGCTTGTCTTTCGCGTTCTGGCTGAACAGTTTCTTGCAGGAAAAACGTCAGCCGTAGGCTTGCACAATATGTCAATCTTCTCAGTAATTATGATGCTACTTTGTCTGAGCTTTATTCGTCCCCCTGTTTATTATGGCATTTCAATTCCTAATTGTAATTTTAGTAATTTGACCCTTGACAGGAAATTATTCAGTAACTTTCATACCCATTTATTATTTTTTTTTAAAACACACGAATGTACAGTTGTCTAGTTGATGATTCCGTCGAAAAGAAAATTTTCTTCACTGCAACTGTCTTTTTATTATTCCCTATGATCAAATGTGTGCGTTGGTGGCATAGCGGTTAGGATGCTCGCCGACCATGCACATGGTCCGGGGTTCGATCCCCGGCCACTGAAGCACTCCTTTACCTCGCTAAGCCAGAAATAATGCTGGTGAAGAGGAGAGGTTGGGCATGAGGCTAGCAACCCCATCCTGTAAAATAAACACTGCTACAGAAATTTCAAGCCACTGGCTTGAAGCCCTATGTTCCACTGGGGAACGTGAAGGAATAAAAATGATCAAATATGTATATTCCGTGATTTGAATAATTTATATCTAAAAGATTGTCATCTATTGATCCAAGTACATGTTTACTTAAAGTTCAATAGTCAGTGTCACTTATTCACCTCTTTAACCTACTTCCAGTTGAAAAATTCTCATTTTTTTGTTAGTGTACACATGGTCAACTCCCTTGAGACTCTAAGACTAATCAATAACTTTCACTGTCATAGACTAACTGATTGAAGCTTAGCCTGACTACAAACTGATATCACTAAAAATTTACGCAAACCAAGTTTCTTCCACATGCCTATTAAAACTTGACTGAATTGATAGCTAGCTTCAAGGTAAGAATACAACAATGGATGAGTGTTTAACTTATCGCGAAAAAAAAACAAATTTCCCTGCCTCTCTTTTCCACCTACTTGAATGTGTTGACTAGAGGCGGTTAATTACGATTTGAATTCCTCCAAGGTATTACGTACCTACAGGAATGTTGTAATCATATCATTAGATGTCTCGTTTGGCTGTGTTTATAGGCCTTCCTGTTTTATCTGTTGTGGCGTCGGTCGGTCGGTCGGTTTTCGACATAGAACTTTGCACATATGTGCGGCAGTTCAAGTCGCCACACTCCACTCCTTGTAGCACACAAAACAAGAGAAGAAAGTAGAAGAAATGCCTAATATAGACAGTAAACAGAGGAGTGAGACAAAGGAATAGTAATAACGAAGAACGATATAGTTTCATTTGAAATCATAAGTCACAAGAAGTGGATATTATCTGCGCCACTGAGAACGATTTTGAGCCATGTCACCAATTGTCTCCAGCTATCATTGGTTTTTACTGTCCCGAGGACCCCAACCAGGAAGTCTACACTTTCCTACGTGGCTTAGACTAACTGTTGCGGATTTCATTGACTGGTGCCATGTTTTCGTTTGACCGCCGATAGCTCTTTTCCAGCCTGGCCCTATATCAGCTAACATTGCCTGTCGGTCGAGGAAAGCGATGACTAGGCATACGTAACACATGTCCCAACCATCACAGTCGATGTAATTTCACAGTCTCGTCGATTGATTTCCCCTCCTTATCTAGCACTCGACCGACGCCTAACCTCAATATTGCTCACCTTATTATACCACTACACGCGGGAAATAGAACGCAGGTACCTATGATCGAAGACAGCTAAGTGGCCTTTTCATGTCTTCCACTCTCAATGGCTAGGTCTCACTCACAGCCATAAAGGTGGACGGAGCGGACTGCTGAGCAGTACATACGCCCTTTGGTCGATAGTCAGATATCACGTCTACTAAGCCAGAGACGGCGTAAACTGGCATATGCGAACCTAGCCCTCTGTATTCGTGCTGAGATTTCGTCAGAGATCAACCCTTTGGCACTGGCTGATGGTACTTCCCAAATAAGTGAAGTGGTCAACGTGCTCTACTATGTGCGAAAACACCTCTCGACTACATTTTTTAATCCTCACTTTGCTTTGAGAATCAATTCTAATGGAGTTTAAAAATACCGCCATTAAATGACCTTGAATCAATAGGATCAATACGACATTATTTCTTCATATTGCTAATATATATACATTGGAATGATTGAAAGTCACTGTCTAATTTCAAATTTTCTTATTAAATTAAACAAATAGGAGTTTATAACCTGAGATACTGTGTCCTTCTTATCATTCGATGCGCGGTGCGCCTTTGCTATGCTCTATCTAAACTTATTTTAGTTTCTATTCCCTTAAATCCTAATCCTAATATTACCATTATTATTTGTAATAAAATCATCTAACTCAAAGGTCTTTGATTAGATTACTTTAAAATTTTTAAAATATGAACTATAAAATGGAAATTGATTGAAAAAAGAGAGAGTAGTATTAGGATGAATCTAATCTATCTATGCATGAATGTGTTGTTCGTGTATCTATTGTCTTTATCGGTGTGTCTGTTACATTCACGTCTGCATTACATGTCTGTCTTCAAAAACTCTAATGTATGTTATATATATATATATATATATATATATAGAATGTACTGTATTTAGGATAACGGTTTGCGTGTATTTTGGGTGGAATTCAGACTGCCTTGTTGATTGCTTAAACTAGCTAGCACACACTATGAATGAAGCATATAACTGCAACCAAATACCAGACTGATTATCTATCATTCTAGACGTACATATATATATATATATATATATATATATATATATATACCTATATAGAAGTCTACTTTACCACATTAAATGTAGATAAGGTTTCTTTGTTAATCTATATCCCCTATACATACATACACACACACACGCACATACATTCCATCAACAAAAATCAATAAAAACTTGGAGAGAGAGAGAAAGGGACACACACGCACGGGATAAAAAAAATACTCAAATGGATTATAACTAGAACAAAAATGAAGTTCATTGCTTGCTCTATATGCGCGTTAAATAAATACACAACAACACTAACAATATTGTGTAATAATATATAAGGAAATGTCTCAATAATATTACAAATTAAATGAGCTTAGCGTAAGGTGAGCTGCCTACACATAATTAACTATATTACATTGCATTACATTTATGAAAGGTTGAGTAGACACAGTGCATGAGAGGCAACACAATTCGTCCGTCTCATCATCATCATCGCCATCATCGTCGTGACTATATGGGGCTGGAATTGTTATCACGCGCATATCAACCAATATAATAAACCAATCTCTAATTATTTATAAAGGAAATATTATTGGGCAAAAAGGAGTCTACGATTATTATTATTTCTTTTGTAGGTGGGAGACCAGGGGGGGTTGAGGACTAGAATCCAGATGATGAGGATGATGATGGCTAGTTGACCTAATTGTTGGACATATGATTTAATTTCTCGTTATATACATATATATATATATATATTACTGCAGTTATATATATGTTTACTGGAAACCTATTCATCATTTAATGTGTGTTTTTTAGATTGCTTAATAATACACGATTTATGCATTTTTCTGTTCCCGTTGTGTAATTTCAGGAGTTTTGATTGTACTAACTCATATTATCATTATTACTACTATTATTAGTAATAGCAGTTGACCTTTACCTAGCGTTTCTTTGACCTTTTAGAATATAATAATATTACTAAACTGCCGTACAGTGCTTAATTTAGACATTTGATTGTACGTTTTAAAATTTGCACTGAAGATGTTGTATCCATCAATTTGGCTGCTCATGTGGAACCACTTATATTGACTGTTACTCTACGAACACAATTTTCCTTCCTGGAGAACACCTACTTACTTACTAGTGTGATCAAATAAAGGTGTTTTTAAAACTATCAACAGTTCTATGTTAGATCATCACATGCTCCACAAATTTACCAATGAAGAGTCTTTCTGTATTATCTATTGTGTGGTCATCGACCAAGCTAAACCTGCGCTTAATTTACAGGAACTACCGACTGTTTATCCTTGCCGATCTGACTTGGCGGCCATGTTGCTGTTATCACCACCCACCCCTCTTAATTAGTAAGGAAGGAAATCAAAATGTATGACTGCTCAAGCATGCCTACCTGCGTCGGTGGCACAGCGGTTAGGACGCTCGCCGACCATGCACATGGTCAGGAGTTCGATCTCCTGCAGACGCAAACCTAATATCAATGGTCAGCCTGGTAAATTTGGGCTACCGATATCACATGCTGAAAATTCCATAGTTGCACCAAAATGTTTTTTTAGAAGGATAATGCAAACTTCCACCCCCCCCCCCCCCAACACACTTTTAACTATCCAACATGAGGAGTATGGAATCTCCAGATTGTAGAACACGATTTAAGCAAGCAAAGGCATATTTTCGGTAAATTCTTATCAGGCTTACTAGAAAATTACATAAGAAAAAGACGTAAACAGCGAAGAGAATCTTCTTTTCGACAATCAATCTTCATAAATTTGCTGTACAATCGTAATTATATTGCATAGAGAATTCATAAGACCAATCAGATACTGGTAGAATTTGTGCTCGAAACGTATTACATAATGTAAGGTGTAGTCTAGAAGGGACAACTAATTGGAAATTAGAAAAGAGAGCAGAAGTAGGCATGAAGCAACAAGTGTAAGAAAATGAACTACTGGAAAGACGATGAAGTTTTTTTTATAAAATCCGTATGAAAATGCAGGTTGTTATTAATGAACAGTAATATAGTGATAAATAAAATAAGGATGATGAGAACAGTAAATATTATTATTATTGTTTCCTTTAATTCCTAGAGGAACATAGGGCTTCAACCAAACGTCTCCATTGCGTTCGGTTCTCTGCTACAGTCTTCACCTGGCTCCATGTCTGCCCACACGTTTTCATCTCCTCTTCACATGACCTCCTCCAAGTCACTGACGACCAACTCGCCGCTTCCCTTACGGGTTCCACTCGAGAAATGGCTTGTCTAGTGATGTCACTTGATGCTTTGTTTCCTCAGAGTATGGCCAGCCAATCCATCTCCATTTCTTCCTGCATGCATATTTGTTGCACAATTGGTTCCTGCTGGGTTGGTTCGCTCCCAGAGATTCCTGTTGCTGATCCTTTCTAGCTGGCCATCTGATCTTGAGTATTGAGCGAAGACAACTGTTAATGAAGGTCTGTAGTGTGCTTGAGGTGCTCTTTATGACGCGCCAAGTCTCTGATCCATATAGTAGCACTGACTTCACATTGGAGTTGAAAATCCGGACCTTATTTCTCATGATGAGTGCTGTTGATCTCCACACAGACTTGAGAGTATTGGAAGCTTGTCTTGCTTTTCCGATTCTTGCTTTGATATCCTCGTCAGTTCCGCCTGTAGTTGAAACGACGCTTCCCACGTAGGTAAAAGAGGTTGTTTCTTTCAGGTTCCTCCCATTTATGATGGCTGATTGTTGTCGAGAACAGTAATAATGATGGTAAACTTACATAACAAAAGAAAGTAAAAGTATATTAAGAACATTACTCTGGCTACGATAGGGTGAGGGAATGTATATGGTGCTTCTGAATGCATAGGTCCAGATTCCAATCCCGAATAGCCAATGATTCAACTATGTACAGATGGCGTATTCGAAGTCCTTTCGAACGTTATTGGGGGACTCTGTGTAGCACTGTGAACCATTCATGGGAGGAGTGCTCGATATCCGGAATAGACAGGGTGTTCGAGGATGGAGCTGCTACTACTCTTCTTCTCTCCTCTGGCTGGCTAGCCAAGGTGGATAGTGTTGCAGAATGCGTTTGCGGACTCGACGTTGCGTACAGTCAATATACGTTGCTCCACACGAACAAGTAAACTGATAAATACACATTGACGTGGTCAAAAGCGGTATCTTATCCTTAACGCTAGACTGGATAAATTGTCTGCTGGAGAATGCGACGCGTAAGGTGGCTGTCTGAAATATCTTCTCCATACATTTTGAAAGACGGTTTCTAAGAATTTCTGCTTCGATTTCACCTTTGAATTCCAGGTTCATGAAGAGAGTTTTCTCAGGAACAGTTGTGATTTTTGGCAACGGAGGCTCTTCCTTCATGTTTTTGTTGATGAATCTTGGTGGATACCCGTCCTATAATAGGTTTTCACGCAATGAATTTGACTTCGTCTTGTACACTCGACACAACTATATTGATTAGTCATTTTCTCACACTTATTACATCATCCCATCTTCTGTCACCTTTTCCAATTGCCAATTAGTCGTCCCTTCTAGACTACAGCTTACATTACGTGATCCGTTTTTCGAGGACAAATTCTACCAGTATCTGATTGGTCTTATGAATTCTTTAATTAGATATAATTACGATTGTACAGCAGTTTATGAAGATGAATCATCGAAAAGAAGATTCTCTTCGCTGTTTATGTCGTTTTCTTATGACTCAATATGGGAATATTCTGTTCAACAAAATATCAGTCAAAGACAGTTTGAGAAAATTTGGGCATTGGGTATATGATAATCATTACAATAAAGGTGTTTTGTATTTCCCAATGAATGAAAAACAATACGATATCGTTGTTTTTACTGACGTTTCGCTATTTAATACTGCTGCTAATAGCTTTATCAAAGTATTATTAAACCGGAATTTACAAAATCTCAGCATATATATAACAAAGAGTTAAGAGGTGAGAAAATAGACTTGGAATGTGATGTGATATACATCGGAAAAATATCTCGAGAAATCAAAATCAAAAGAAATGAACACCGTAGAGCCGACTCTGTTCGACCACAGAGAAATCCAGTTGAACTAGAAAATCTTGAAAAATCATCAGCAAGCCATAGGTCTACACGCGACGCTATAGAATCAGGCCACAAAATTGATTTTGACAATATCGAAATCATCATCCAGAAAAAGCATTTCACAAATCACAAAGAACGTGTAATATCAATGAGAAGCACTTCATATCAAGTGGGATCCAAATTGTCTGAACTAAATAGGAAATGATGGACTAAAACAGAATCTGACCTGGTTACAACACCCTCCTCTCTCCCACATGAAATGACAAAATCAACACGAATGTGATAAGCAATTTCATTATGTAAACACAAGCTACTTCTAAAACTTTACACACTAATCAAATCCAACCATCTACACCAACCTGGTTTCGTTGTCTTTACCAACTGGCCAATTTGACAACGTAAAAATGCCCCCATGCTAAGGAAAGATGATTAAGTTGTTATATGTAAGCTGAGACTTTTGTAAGCTCTGGTTTAATAACATTTTGATAAAGCTATTAGCAGCAGCATTAAATAGGGAAACGTCAGTAAGAGCAACAATATCGTTTTGTTTTTTATTCATTGGGAAATACAAGAAAATCTGATAATAACTAAACCTGATAAAGGATCTGGTACAGTTAAAAAACCTTTATTATCAGTCAAAGACATTTGAAAGAATGAGGATCAATATAATCCACCTTGAAACAAATTAAATCCCTACAAACAGACCTATGATTGTCAATCTGATGCACCTTAGTGACTGGCTGCAGGATGAATTTGCTTGGAGTTTCAGTAAGAAGTCGTGACTAGTGCTGTCCACTTGGTCGACTGTGAGGATGACATTGGCTGGTGTCAATCGCCCAAACGATTGACGAATTGGTAGAAGTTAGAATTCATGAAGGATCCATTGAGCTGGTTCCCAGTGGCTGAATGGTCTACGAGCTTGCTGGTCTTGTAACCGGAAGCTCCCATTGCCCATAAGTTCTCATCTCCTCCTCATCTGACTTCCTTCATGTCACCTTCTGACCAACTCACAACTTATCATTTCCTATTCTGGGGCCATTTGAGCGATAGCTTGGTGCACTGTATCATTCAATCGCCTCCTCACAGTGTCTCCTATCCATCACCACTTTCTTCAGCATATTTCTTGGGCAGTAGGCCGGCTTTTGATTGGTCTCTTACCAGAGTTATTTGATGCTTATTCTTTCTCGTCAACTGATCTTCAGTATGGAACCAGCACAGGGAAGCTGTTAACGAAAGTCTTCAATAACCTGTTTAGAAATACTTTTCGTGCATCAGGCCACTGAGTTATATCGAAGCACTAACTGGTCCTGAACATTGGTACTGAAAATTCGGATCTTATTTTCACCCTGATTTCAGAGAAATGGAGGTATTGCTTGCTTTCTTGATCCTACCTTTGACATTCCTATCTCCATAGATGCGTGAAAAAGGCGACGTCCTTAAGATTTTTCCTGTTGATGATGTCTATAACCGCGGAATCCACAAATGCAGAAATACCAAACGTACATGAATATGTTTTGAGCTGTAATCTAGTAACAGTCTACTCAAATATTATAGTAATAATATTAATAATAATCACTTTATTCCAAACAGTAATAATGGTAATACAGAATGGAATTTTCAGCGTCTTTTTATACATATTGCAACAATTTAGCTCCTTTTATAAATACGTACACATATAAAATTTAAAATAGTAATAATAATGTTAATAATGAAACCACTACTATAAACAGAACGTTGGCGGAAACGTAATGAAGTATAAGTAGATAGTATCATAGATAATGCATGTAATAATAATAATAATCTTTGCTCATAATTTACAGTTCAGTTACTGATTTAGCAAGGTTTTAGATTCTTTTCTGACATCTGACTCTCTCTTCACAAAAAACCCGTGCTAAATATGGTGGTATGGTAGAATTCTTATATTTAGTAGCTGTATGAGCGTGACGGAGGTTATGAAAATAACCAACAACAGCATCAGTAACATCCAGCACCAATCACCATCAACGGAAGGGATTTGAAAGAGGTTACTTCATTCACTTCACTTATCTAGGGAGCATTGTCTCAACTACAGGAGGAACGGACGGACGAGGATGTCAAATCGAGAATTGGGAAGGCGAGAAACACATTCATCAACCTCAAACCAATCTGGAAATCTTCCGCTGTCACTCAGCCTGCATCAACAACAAAATTCGGATTTCCAATATACAAACGTCAAGTCAGTCAGTTCTTCTATACGGGGATCAGAAACTTGGCCAGTGTGTCACAAAGAATATTTCCAACAGCCTGTTGCAGACCTTTATCAACAACTGTCTTCGCTCTATACTACTGAAGATTAGATGGCCGGAAAGAATCACAAACAAGAAGCTATGGGAACAAACAAACGAAACAAGAACCAATCGCCCAACAAATATGCAGGAGAAAGTGGAGATGGATTGGACACTCGCTGAGGAGGCCGCTGGGTGACATCGCGCGTCAGGCCAATGCTCGAGTGGAACCCGGAAGGGAAGCGGCGAGTGGGACGTCAGTGGAAGGGTGACATGGAGGAGATCGTGTGAAGAGGAACTGAAACAGTATGGACTAACATGGATGCAGGTGAAAAGTACAGCAGAAGACAGAAGCAAGTGGAGACGTGCAGTTGAAGCCCTATGTTCCACTAGGAACCCAAGCGAACAATAATAATAATAATGAGCGTGAATTCCTTTGAAGTTTCTGCTAGTTTTACCCGAACATATACAGGGAAAAACCTGTAAATAAAGGGGATGTTCGGTATTCGACAAGATGCCTATTGACAATAATGTCAGTTAGTTAGTTAGTTGCGTCAAAGCCACATGACTAATCCTACTTACAGTCTTCAGTGTTCTACGTAGTACGATATAGTCGTTTTTGAAAAGTCCAGGGAAAGAGAATAAGGGTGAACAATAAAGAAAGTAGAATGGGCAGAATATATGAATTAATAAATTGTAAGAGAAGAGGTGAGCTTGTTTTATGCCAGCAGAAAGGTTCAACTTCCTTATGTAATAAGTCCAACGTAAACTTTTTCTCAGAAATCGACAGGATATGAGATGACCAACAGAGATTCGAAGAGTTATGTGATTTATTTCCTATCACAGAGATGTCAATACTACAGGATTCATGAGACTCAATCGGTCCATGCAAGTTTTGCTCACATTTGAAACTAAAATCAACAATATGACCTGTTTAGATGGATTCAGTGTAAGGCCATTTAGGTTAGACCACTTGTGAACTTCAAATAAGAATCTGTTCGTATAAGAACAATTCAATGCAGAAACCAGTGGGACAGAAATGGTTAGATCTTTGGCATATCTAATGAAATTAGCTTAGGAATAATAAGGAATGTCATGCAAAAAGAAAGAAAGGAGAAAGCCATGCAGAGAGAGTACAGTGAGCGCCCTGAGGCACACCAATTTCCATTAGCAACGAAGTGGAACGCTTTCCATTCAAAACAGTATATTATTTTCTACAGAAAAAAATAAGAAGGCAGTCAGCCACCTTGTCACCAAGGTCTCAGTGTTTTTGCTGAAGTTAGCTTGCTTAGTAAAACTGCTCTAGGAATAGAGTCAAAAGCGGCGATGTAGTTTAAAAAGGAGGCTCGAACAATGAAGACTTGAAATAATATTTTGGTGGGAGTACACAACGACAGTATCTAATGTGCTTCTACTGCATTTCTAAGCAAACTGCTTTGGATTATTAATATAAGATTTCAAAGAAGGTTTAAGAACACGCAAGAGAAGTTTCTCCTAGTTTTCAAAAATGAAGACGTGATGAGGATTGGCTTAAACATTAGACCGCGATCCAAAAGATTACTTTGGTACAGGCACCAGCTTTATTTCTTTCCAGGCAACAAGTGCTGTGCCCCTGCGAAATGATGCATTGCAGATCTGTTATCAGCACACCTTTGATGCAAAATGTTTTGGTACACCATAGGCTCCTAGGCTGTGTGATGAATTCAAGTAAATGAGACATGTTGATTCATCCTCTCACGAGGTATGAAACATAGATGGCACTGAAATAGAAACCAAATCGGAAATTAAATACCTAGGCGTCATTCTATCTGCTGATCTCTCCTAGTCGTCTCATATCTTGGCGATTTCTAAGAAAATATTCCGTCTTACCTTCTACATCAAGAAGTTAAGACTTTCTGGTATAACCGAACCCTTACTCCGACAATTCGTTAACTCTAGCATTCTGCCTATTATTCTCTATTGTCCCCCCTTAGTTTTTCCCGGGCTACTGAAGAAAGACGATAACATATTATGCAGGATGTTAAAGGTTGTCAGCAGGGTAAGCAACGTGCCACTTAACCAGCTTGTTAATATTCTGGTTGACTGGCACATGGACTCATGTGAAAATGGGCCCAAGTTCATTTTATCTAACTCACACCACCCTCTTCACTCACAACTCTCCCCTTGTATCTCATCAGACAAAACCAGAAGCCTATATAGAAAACTATATGCTCGCACCAGCAAGTACAAAAACTCAACCATACCCTACTTAGCTCGTGTTCTGTGTGATAAAGAAGCATTAGGCGTACACCTATAATTCATTAAATAGTCAGTAGTACAACTGGACCTCGTCCTTCCAACTCATATCATTTATAGATACAACATTTTCATTCTTTCTTTTCCTATCCTCTCTCTTCTTTTCCGTTATGTGCTGCTTTGTCTCTTTCTCTCGCTTACGCCAATAAATGTGACAGCACCTACTTTTCTAACACCTTCAAACACTGTTTCAGCTTTACCTTTGCTACCGACATGCCAATGTGTTGTTGTAATACTGAACTGAGATTTCATTAATCTATGTAGATTTTTATTTATTGATAATGTACTAACTGGATTCAGTACTGTAGTAAAAATGCTGAGAATTCCATTCTGTATCACAAGTACTGTTTTGGAATAAAGCAAATTATTATTATTATTATTAGCAGTCGCATTATAAAGATCTATTTAAGACCTTTCCGTCAAGATAAGCATCAATTGAAATTTGGTTTTCTCACTTGTAAATAGATTAAAAAGTTTCTAGATGTTAGAAGCATTCTTACATGATAAAAATTTTGTATTATGTACATCCCGTTTAATCTTTGTATTTCAGACTTAATCAGGGAGTTGATCATTCGATTACCTTGCATTATCATGTGATTTAGGGCAGTTCTCTTTTCTCTCTTCTAAACTTTTTTTTTCACTTGTGGAGATGAGATCTTATCGAATCACATTAACATTGTTTCAGTAGGACAGTAGCAAATGTTCAAACAGAATTTGAGTGATTGAAAACCTTTTCATTTCCCGATACGAATTTAAAACAAGCAACAAAGCAGATTAATAAAGCAGGATGATTTAATGAATTCATCAAATCTTGGTAGAACTCGTCAGCTGCTGGATACTCTACATACACGGATATATATATTATATATACTTTTGAAATTACATTGGGAGATATAAGACTGATAAGTAGACAAACTACATTGAATTAGTCATGCAGAAAGACAGGTGCGAATGTTTTCCAGGTCATGTTCAAATAGATAAAGGAGAGAGAGAGTGCGAGAGATCAAAATTGAGATAAATTGCATTACGCTTCAATTACATAACTTAGAGAAACAATGAAACATTAGAGAATGCAACAAGAATTGCAAACAGAGTAATATCAATAGTAATAGTTATAATAACAATAATAATAATATTAAAACAATGAGTTCCATTTGATAAATTTGAATAAGGCATTAAGAAGACAAATTTCGGGAGATGATATCATTCGTAGTTTCTTTACAACCGCTTTACAACTAACATCACAAGCAATGAAATAAACTTACCTATTCCTGTAACTTACATCAGAGACATCATCTTAATGTGTACAGAATATATTAGATTCACCTTTCACGGAAAGGCATACAAAACAAATTGATGGTGTTGCGATGGGTAGCCCTCTTGGGCCCCTGTTAGCAGATATTTTCATGTCGAAATTGGAGAGACAAATGCAAGGTATGCTTGGAGAATTTATGCTGTATAAACGTATGTAGATGATACTCTCATTATTGGCAATAATAGTAAATCTATTGAAAACGTTTATAACCCTATTTAATCATATTCATCCAAATATCCGAGTGACTTCCGAACTCGAATCGAATAACAAACTCGGTTTCCTCCATATTACAATACCAGGAGAGATGATGGAACGATTTAACGATCTATTTTTTCGTAAACAGACATGGAATGGACAATATCTTCATTGTTATCAGTTTGTTCCTATCCAGTATAAACGTTCCCTAGTGAAATGTTTGTTCTCAAGGGCCCGAAAAATATGCACGAGTGACACAGTGATGGATGAGTTTCGGGCATATACATTCAGTTTTATCAGCTAATGGTTATCCGGAGAACTTTATCACTTGTCACGGTAAAGAAAGACCACATCTCGAAAAGACAGCTTCTGTACCAAATAAAGATATCTATCTTTATTAACCTACCATTCAAGGGCGACCACATTATGCAGTTCAAAGACAGCTCAAAGATTTCGGTCAGCCATCAAGTGCACATTCTACGCCGCATCTCTTTTTCTCATTTGCCGAACAGTTTCGATTAAAAGGACGAAATTCTGTGGACTCTACTTCAAACTGCATCTACAAGTTCACCTGCAGCTGCGGTGACACCTATATAGGTAGAACCAATAGAATGTTCCAATTTGGTCGTCGAAAAGAACATGTTCCAAAATGGCTACTAAATGATATAGAAAATCACAATGCGAGTAATCTGAATAGAAATCCAGCATCATCCATTGCAAAACACTTATTAATGTCAGTCAGGTCACAAAATCAATCAATATTAATGACTGTTTCACAATTATTTCACATAACTCTAACTCAAGGTTGGTTATTGAAGGTGATGGAAGCACTTTGGGGGGATTAATCACATACAGCCTAAATTGTGTGTACAAAAAACAAAAAAGATTTCAATCTTCGCCTACCATTGGACTACATGACCTATCTAAATATGATTGGTCATTAGTACGTACTTTTGTGTTTTTTATTTAACTGATAATTGTCATGATCTTTATTTCATTATTGTTAACCATGTTAGTTGCAAAGCGGTTGTAAAGAAACTACGAAATGATATCATCTCACGAAATTTGTCTTCTTAATGCCTTATTCAAATAATAATAATAATAGTGTTGAAGGGAGATAAGATAATCCTACTGATAAAGGATAGTTTAAAATGAATCAATAATAATAAGAGGTAGAATAATAAGTAAAACGTATTACCATGGTAGATTCAGAGTCACGACCATCTCCTTTTTGTACACAGAGACCTACCTGGTTTATAAACTCGAATTGCACAAGCCTCTGCCTTTGAGTGAGATAGCAGGTGATATTAGAGAGAGAGAGAGAGAGAGAGAGAGAGAGAGAGTAACGTGTCTAACAAACATTTCATCAGTGAATAGGCAATATGTATCTTAATGCTTGAATATTGTTATGTGATGAGATGAATAGGATAGATCTTGGATTTTCATTGTTAGTTTAGCAATAAACAAAAGACGTGACTGTCAATCAATCACCGAAGTGGAATAAAAAGTGTCATAAGGTTGACTGCCTATAGTTCGAAATTCTCCAGTTTCTAGGTACCCTCGTATTCATATAAATGGCTGACTACTTATATGTTTTATGATACGACCAAAGTGGGTATCAACTGTCAAGGAGTGTTTGTTTGTTAGTTGTAAACTCTTAATATAAATGAAGATTGAAGTTGTTTCTGAATTATCTTGATAGTGAAATCGCCTAGGACATTCAAAATGTGGGAAGTTGAATTATCACTATTATTATTGATTTATTTTATGGATACACATTATCTAAATAACAAAATATGCAGGTATCTATCGGAAACTCGTCTGTTTTGTCAATATTTCTGACTATTGTGCGTGTGTGTGTGATTGGTTGGAGAGTTTTATCAGAAGATGAATCGGTGCTTGCAGATGGAGAGTCCCAAACGAGGACGAAACAGCTGGTATGGCATTTGTTTGACAAATCTAACGTACACAACACACACACACAAAATAACCATGTATATATATATATATATTTGCTATTGTACAAATGTGAGAATCAGTTCGCAGAAAAGAGACTCTTTGCTGAACTACTGGTCTTCTCTCTATAAATAATCGAATGCGGATTTTTCATGAATCAACCCTTAAAGTCCTTAATTCCACTCGGAAAGCAAACGGAATGAAATAAAAGTTCGGATGGTAATGTTTGAAGATAAAGTGAAAATCTCAGTTGTGATACGATTCAAATCAATAACCTCCACACTATTGGCCTACCTGCCTTCTGAGTGCTAATTAAGCCACAATCGAGAGCTTTTCCTTCAGCCACACTCATCATCGTCAGATCAACAGCAACCATCCAACTGAAGCCTATCTCACGTTTGATCATGAACTGCCTCTAGTTAGAGAAAAATTGAAAATTACAGATCAAATTCGGAATTTGCAATCGACACAGTCAAAATTGGAATTTCACCTCAGTTTCGTTTGGGAAACCTAAACCGGGTGGTTTGAAGAAACTCAACTCAGAGAGATGAGTCCGATCGGGTTCACCGTTTCTGATCTCGACCCAAATCAAGGGAAACAGCTAGACATGATGGAGAAGATTTGTAGTTCAGGTGGATGATTTTGATGTGGTTGCGTTTTCTGAGCTGGGCAGTTAATTCATTGCCCCCCCCCCCTATCAGGAGAGATGACCAATAAATTCGCGGAGAAATCTTAAAGCTCACTTCAACAAATTGAAGTATGCTCTGAAGATGCTGCCTAGTAAGTAGGACAATGAAAGCTTCGCAAATTATCTATCCAGCTCAGAGAACACAACCACATCAAAATCATCCACCTGACCTACAAATCTTCTCTAGCATGTCTTGTCCTATCTTTGGTGCAGACTGAATTCTGTCAGTCAATTCTAGCAACATGGCTACAATTCTAGGTGGCTCGCCATCATGTTGAACTCTGAATTGTTGATATTAGATGGTTAAAGGCAATCGGCAGGAATCTCTGCTTGGACCTAGGTTTCGTGCTAGTTGGCACTCGTCAGCAAGGCGTATCTGCAACCTTGAGGAAACTCATATCCCTTCTGACTGATAGCATTCAGTCTGCACCAAAGATAGGATATGACACATCACACTAGTAATTGTGAAGATTTGTAGCTCAGGTGGATGATTTGCAATTAATAGTGTTCTCTGAGCTGGTGGGTTTAGTTGCAGAGCTTTCGTCGTCCCCATGCTGGACAACATCCCCCTTCAGCGCAATATTTAGCATAGAGTGAAATTATTTAAATTTCTTCATGAGTGATATAATCGCGTCTCCCAGTAACCATCTTTACATATGTATTCAACATTTTCTATTGACTTGGATTTTAAACTTTCTGGTCACCTGATTTACTTTTTTATTAGTTGGTATATTTCGTCTATATTAACGTGTTTGTTAATTGCATTTTCGTTTGAGTACCAACCTGGCTTCTAGGAATTCCCTGACTGCACTTTTGGTGTTTCCTCTGTCTAAGATTTTGACATCATCCCAATCAAATTGATATCCGTAATTATCTATATGCATTGACACTAAAGAATACATATCGTGTCTTTTCACGGCTGATTTGTGTTCTTGGATTCTGATTCGAAGGAGACGCCCACTTTGGCCGATGTAATGCCTGTTACAGTTCATACAATTTATTTTGTAAATGGTATTAATTTTATCCCCTTTTTCTGTTGGATCTTTCGGTTTGCACAATATCGAATTAAGCTATTTGACTGGCATGTGGGCTATATCTATATCAAACGGTTTCAGTATTCTAGCTGTTATTTGAGAGATATTTCTCATGTATGGTAGGATGAATTTTCTTGCGGTCTTTGATGATGGTTCTTTGTTGGTGGTGTGATTCGACTTTCAACACTTTTTGATGCAATTTTGTGGATAACCATTCTTTTTGAAGACCGTTTGTAGGTATTTTTCTTTCATTCTTTTCAACTCTGGAATGCTACAATGTGTTTGAACTCTTTTAAACAATGTCTGCACACAGTTTCGTTTGTGAGTGAGTAATTGGAATATTGCTGGGATGGTTGAGTATTCGATCTGTGTGCGTTGATTTTTTTACATCACACTAGTTACTAGTGTCCCATCAAAATACCCACTACAGTCCTACAGCAGGTCAGTTGCCAGCCCGAATAGCTTGATGACACGGGTTCGAATCTCAGAAGAGAAATGAGTTCCATCAAAATTGCAGATATACCCTGCTCACTGGCTTACTGGTGAGTTCCGGCAAGCACGAAATCTAGGTCCAAGCAGGGCTTCCTGACGATTGCCTCCAACCATCTTATACTCCTAAGTATACTACGCACCAATGACTTCTCCTACAGGAATTGAAAACGTCTCAACACAACATAATTTATTTACAAGGTGCATCATCCAGTAAAAAGGTCACACACACCGAATATGCTCCTATAAGTCATCTTAACAACAACGCTAATTGTAGCGGTGTATTTGGTCGTTATGTTCTCGTGATATTGACTTTTTAAACAGTTTGACGCTAAACTGTGATCTGAAAAGAAGATTTTATGCGGTATATATTCGGACAGTCTTAAACGTCTTGCTAGTATGTAGAAGTATAAATGTCACATTTGACAGCCATATCCAGGCAGTAGGTTTCAAAGTTAAACATATACAAAAGTGCATCTGTATGACGTCATGTTAATATATGTTAATATATATATATATGGCTTATTGCATCAGAAATGATTAGGCGTCACATTTATCATAGTGCTATTAATTCAAACTAGGATATAATATATCGTCACTCATGTTTTAAAGTGTAGACAGGTAAACAGATTTACTGTTAATGACGATTAGATTTGTTACACTTACATAAATGACGGAAGTCCGTTGGAAGATGGTGAAGAGCAGTGGAATCTAGGGTGCGCACTTCGTCTTATTTGAGACTCGTCATCTGAATGTATCTGCATTCTCCAGTGTGAGTGATAGTGTCCCCTCCCACCAAGGCTGGAACCCAGTGCCTATAGTTCCAAACATCAGAGCGTTGTTCACTAGACCATTAGGACCACGACAGCCACCTCTTATGCGACCAGTCTTATTAATTATTTAATTCAATTTAGATATTTCAGTTGATTGACTGAACTGGCTGATATTTTCATGGCAAGTTTGGAAAACGGTCCGCTGAAAGCAACTATCGACAAATTCTTCTTATACAAAAGGTATGTCGATGATACTTTCGTCATCTGCGATAATAAATGTGGTCAAAATATTGTTCTTCAAGTTTTCAATAGTTGCCACCCTGCCATCAAATTTACAATCGAAGTAGAAACCAAAGAGACATTCTCCTTTTTGGACGTTCGTTTAAGGAAGAAGACCGATAGTACCTTGAACAGATCAGTACACAGAAAACCTACGTGGAACGGTCAGTTGACAAACTTCTACAGTCAGGTACCAATTAGTCGCAAGCGAAACTTGATAATATCTCTGGTGACTAGAATCCGAAAACTCTGCAGTCCTGAATCAATAGAGGAAGAGATCGCCCTCTTAAGGAAGACACTGCTCGAGAATGGCTACCCACCTCGTTTTATAGACAAGCATATTAAGCCTAAGACTTACAAAGAACAACCCATTACAGTGCAGAAGAAGACGGTCTACATGAATGTACCCTTCAAAGGTGACCTTCTGGCTGACACCTTGAAGAAGAGGATATCTGCTGCTCTCAGAAGGACATTCTTCGCTGTCACACTAAGACTGACATTTTCCTCCCGGCCATTGTTCTTCAACTACTCTAAAGATAAGCTATCGCATTTGACCACTTCTAAGTGTATCTACCAATTCACCTGCTCTTGCGCAGCGAGGTATATAGGTCGTTCGATGCGAGTTTTATCTAAAAGAGTTCAAGAACACTATCCCGCCTGGCTACGGAAAGGTAACAACGGAGCAATAAGGAGCGCCATTATTGAGCATATACTCAACACTGGTCATTCGATTTGCAAGGAGAAGTTGTTCAAAGTCATCTATAAAGTCAAAAGAAGCCTTCCAAAATCGACAAGCTTCCGTATACTTTGTACTGCCGAAGCCTTAGCGATTTGGATAGAAAAGCCTGATTTATGCACACAGAAGAAACTTCTCCACCCCCTCCTACTACCGTGGGTTTAATTCCAAGTTTACTTGTCATCAACATTTTGTTATCAAATTTTTTGCGATTTTCGTATAACAATTTTTAGTAACTAACCCATTCAATCTTTTCACCTATTATCTAGTTTATTTTCATAAATGTCTCCATACTCCTTCACTAACATCTAATCTTTCTAAACATGTCTATATTACGTAACCCTACTCGCATTTTACCAATCTTCACCCCACTTAGTTACAACTTTGATTATTAATCACACATTTTAATTTCTTAATTATTTTGATGATGTAATCAACAACCCACAATAACTGTTATTTTGATTTTGAACTGAAGTTCTCGATCTCACTTTCAGTACAGAAGATTGCACAGAAATGTAGCAGTCCAAGTTGACACTTTCCAGGTAACACATAAAGTTAGAGAAAAGAAAAAAAGGAAAAAGAAATTCATAAGAAATATAATAAACAGAATAATAATAATTATTATTATTACTGTTGTTCCCTTGGGTTCCGAGTGGAACATAAGGCTTAAACAACACATCTTCACTCTGTTCTATTTTCTGGCGTCCTCTTCAACCGGTTCCACTATTGCTCAATATCTCTCATCATTTCTTCACATGATTTCCTCCATGTCACCCAAGCAGTGACGACCCACTCGTCACTTTCCATTTGGATTCCAGTGGAGGCAGTGGTGCGCGATGTCATTCGATGGTCTCCTCGACGATTTTTCGTTTCAAGGTACATTTCCACATGAACTGACGTCTGTGGTACAAATGTTATTATTTATTTCAATTCTGATGATGACGGATTGATGATATCAGTTAGATAACCACTGAAAACCACTAGGGAGTGCTGGACAGCTGTCTTATCCTAGTTCGGGACTCATCAGCGGTACTAACCCACCAAAATTTTAACTTAGGGACATCCAGTCGGGTTCCAGTCGGTGAATAGTCTACGAACTTGCTTTATAACCGGAAGGCTTTAGGTTCACACCTTGGTGGTGGATGCGTACTGTCAAAGAATCCCAAACTTGGATGGAGGAAACAGCTGGCTGTCCAGCATTCCTCCCTGGTAGTTTTCAATGGTTCTCTAGTTTACATCAATCCGTGATCAAATGTGAAAAAAATCAAATCACTACAAATTAACTCTTGAATTTTATTATCTGTTTTATTCCTTTTAGGTTCCGAGTGGAACATTGGGCCTCAAGCCTCAGCTTTCATGTTTCACTAGTAGTGATTTTATCTCTACCGGGTGAAGTTGCAAGCGTCACACCCAACCTTAGTTATTTATCTGCCTTACTGCCGGCTTAGTGGGATATAGGGGCGAGTCGGTCGGGAATCAATCCCTAGACTGGCAAAGTTAAACTTTAAAGCACCACTCACTACCAATCAACAGACGACCTTCAAAGGACCAATCACATGAAAGAGGGATTTTGATAAAGAAAAACGTATATTTATGGATAAAAAGCATAATAAATTGCATAAAACTGTGAGAGAAACATCTCCCAGTTAAGCATAGGATTGTCAATAGAAAAGTCACACCACATTCTGTACATATATATACATCCAAATGACTATAAATGAGATCCTTTTGAAATCTATTTATAGCCTTAATCCTATTTTTCCATCTTCCCCAAAATCCTTCAATAGAATTTGTATGTAACAGGATCGACAAAATAATTGGATTGGTTCACTCTATGATGAATATATCCAGGAGATGACAGAAAGTTATAACTTTTCCATTCATCCGTATGTACTATTGATCCCTGTTTCATAAGTCTAGTAGTAATGGGTATTAAAGTAGTTGCCTTTCTATCTGGTATTCTCTCCACGAATCCTTTTCGTAGGGAGGTGTCATATAAACCAATCACCCAAACATTGTTGGCTCGCTCACGACCACGGTTGTATATTTTCTTCAGTAACACAGTTTCGTCCACGTGCACAACGGTGCCTTATCCGCCCAACAACGAAGTAATTCTTTCCATTCTCCATGATGCAGTGTCTCTGCAGTGCTGATACCACTGAACTGTTGAGACGAGGCTACTTTCAGTTTCAGCAGCTGCACCTCTCACAGGCTGTTTTGAAACCCAGTAGTTACAAATATACAAAATCTGGGTTAGGGAGAGTTGCGACCTACCAAAAAATGTTCATACGAAATATTAAAATTATCGGCTTACCTTCTTTAATACTAACTAGTCTCAAACAAGTTGCACAACGATGTACATATCCATCAATCGGCCTGCTAAAGCTTTTTAAACTCATCACACCACCACATGAACACATCCTCTCCTTCCTAAGCAACCCTTAATGCAGGCTATACTGTAAAACACTATCCTCCTCGAACTGCAAGCATAAGTTCGTTAGAGCACGCATTTGAAACGAATCAAGCGGGTTACAGAATTGAACTCGCGTTTCATGAACCTCATAGGGCCATTCGACGTCGTTCGCTGATTTGTAGTAAGTGGTGCCTAAAGTTTAACTTGAGGAGGAACGGACGAGGATGTCAAATCGAGAATCGGGAAGGCGAGAAACACATTCATCAACCTGAAACCAATCTGGAAATCTTCCGCTGTCACTCAACATCAACAACAAAATTCGAATTTTCAATACAAACGTCAAATCAGTTCTTCTATACGGATGGATCAGAAACTTGGTGGCGGGTCACAAAGAATATTTCCAACAGCCTGTCGTAGACGTTTATCAACAACTGTCTTCACTCTGCCATCTGAAGATCATATGGCCGGAAAGAATCATCAGCAATAGACTATGGGAACAAACAAAACAAGAAGCAATCGCCCAACAAATATGCAGGAGAAAGTGGAGATGGATTGGTCACTCGCTGAGGAGGCCGCTGGGTGACATCGCGCGTCAGGCCATCGTTCGAGTGGAACCCGAAGGGGAAGCGGTGAGTGGGACGTGAGTGCAAGGGTGACATGGAGGAGATCGTGTGAAGAAGAGTTGAAGCAGTATGGACTAACATGGATGCAGGTGAAAAGTACAGCAGGAGAGAGAAGCAAGTGGAGACGTGCAGTTGAAGCCCTATGTTCCACTAGGAACCCAAGGGAACAATAATAAAATAAATAATAAAAAAGTTCAACTTGGCTCCTGGAATAAATGCGTGGTTGGTTGGAGGATGTTCTACTGTTGAACCATCGCCTCCTACGCCACAAGAGTAAACGTATGGACGTACAAAGCGAGCGACTCTTCAGTTAAATTATAATTTTTAATATAAAAAAAATTAAATTAATAAACATATTGGAGGCACAGTCGTCAGAGTGGATGAATAATTCACTGGTAGAATGCCTGCCAACCAAGTACGTAATCCAGCTGGGTTCGATCCCTAGCCGAAGCACTACAAAACCTCGCTTACTTTACTAATTGGCGGTAAACCGTGAAAAAAGAGGAAGAAGTTTGGGCGTCAGACTAGCAACTCTATTCAGTAAAAATAACGCTACGGTTACTGAAACTTCATAAAGGAGCTTTAAGTTCCAAATTCCTTTCAGAACTCAAAGAAACGAAAAGCAAAGCAAAAATAAAACGTAAGGATCTAAAACTCATTGAATTTCAACCCCAGTGAGTGAGCGGCATTGTGTTTATCATGCACAAAATCTGGTCGTCCCAGGTTCGACGCCCTAGCTGAATCGCCAATGTGTACTGATAAATAGTCGCAGAAATTAGGATGAAACATACGTCACAATGCTCTAATTTTTTTTCCTTCACGTTCCCCAGTGGAACATAGGGTTTCAAGCCAGTGGCTTGAAGTTTCTGTAGCAGTGTTTATTTTATTTTACAGGATGGGATTGCTAGCCTCATGCCCAACCTTTCCTCTTCACTGGCATTATTTCTGGTTTAGCGAGGTAAAGGAGTGCGTCAGTGGCCGGGGTTCGAACCCCGGACCATTCGCATGGTCGGCGAGCGTCCTAACCGCTATGCCACCGACGCACAACGCTCTAATGCTTCTCTCTCTAAATGACTTCAAATGATGAGGAAGTCGCCTACATTGCAATCATTTGAATCCAAGAATATTTTGTACCTGTCAATTCAACTTCTCCTGTGGAGTCAGTTACACTGACCATTGCTGGGGAACACCTACCAGTATGGCTAAATAAAGGTGTAGCAAAAACCAACAACAGCTAAGCATTTGACCATCTCGTCCAAACAAGCCACATTGAAGAGTATTTCGCTGCCGAATAAAGTGCTAAAGGCTTCTGTATATCGAATACTCCAAACATCAAAAGCGATTGCGATCCACCTAAAAACAGCTAGAACTCTACCACAAAAGAAACACATCTAACAAGCATTACTACCCAAGTTCCTCGTGGAATCTGTTATTTTATTCCTTAGCATTGCCAGGTAAACGAACATGCGGCTTCAAGCTTGAGCCCTGAAGTCCTACTAGCAGTGGTTTCATTTCCACGGGGTAGGGGTTGCTAGCCTCACGCACAACCTTCGTCTTTACCAGGTTCACTACTGGCTTAGCGAGCGAAGTACAAGAGTGTGTCGGCCGGGAATCGAACTCCTCAGAACCATATGCGTGAGGAGGTGTGGCTGAAGGGAATTCTCCCAATAAACCGCTGAAACATGTTGTGGAGTCTAAAAATTCATAATTTACGTATTATTTTTTTTTCTTAATTTATTTGATATTCAATTTTGTGTTATAATAATAATGCAGACCATCACTTGGAGGTATTTTTCAAATGTAACCTGTTCATCTGTGGTTCCATTTTATGATAAAAAAAACATTAATGTCGTCAATAATAAATATACCTTAACTGCTGTGGACATATACAGCTGTAGAAACTGAAGAATAAGTTTTACGTATTTATCACGGACTGATTTCAGTTAGAAAACCAGGGAGTACTGGACAGCTGCTGTTTCATCCTAGTTTGGGAATCATCGGCAGTACGCACCCACTGGGATTCGAACCCAGGACCTTCCGGTTACAAGGCAAGAAGTCACCTGTGTGGATGGATATCCCACCAACGACAATAGTTGGGGTCGCGCTAAAATCACGAATTGGTAGAAGTTAGAATTCATGAGCCATTGAATCGGGTCCCAGTGGCTGAATGGTATACGAGTCTTAATAATAATAATAATAATAATAATAATAATAATAATGTGGTAAATATTTTGAACGTAGTTAATAACGATGATTATAATGATAACAAAATATTGATAATAAGGTTTATGCAGGTGATAAGAATAACAAAGATAGTATATGAATATAAGTGTATAAATAAATTGGAACAAGACATATAAGCGAACAATATTGTTTTCAATTAGATCTTCTTCAGGCTTTACTCTAATTTACATAGATTTATATATAAAATTTTAACCAATGACGGTGATTTTGGGAATCAAATTGGATCAAATCTTAAAAGGTGAAGTGGAACGATAATCAGAGTTTAAATAAATATTATAAAAGTACGAAAGAGGTGGAAAATAAGAAAGGGTGGGAGGGTTTTGAATACAATTGACCTAGGCCAAGGGAGAGACAAAGGTAGAACAAACTTCTTTTGTATGCAAAGACTAGGATTGTTCTCTCGAATTCCCATAGCTTCGGCTAGGTGCAAAAGACGGGTTCTGATTCCATTCGAAAGACTCAATGGAATACGATAGATAACTTTGAAAGCACTATTTTTGTCCACTTGGTGACCGCTATCAATCAAATGAGCCAAAATAGAACTTCGTATGGATTTTATTTGACCTTTTCCGAACCATGAAGGAAGATGCTCATTAATGCGTTTGTTCAGCTGTCTAGTTGTTCGCCCTATATAGCTTTCTCCACAGGAGCAACTAAATTTACAGATACACATTGAAGTGGCACAACTAGGTAGCTTATCTTTAACTTGAGCACTCAAAATTGGTTGGCTGGAAAATGACAAACTATAGAAAATTAAAGAATAAGTGACTGAATAGAATACATTCTTTAGACAAAGCAATAAGAAGACGTAATTTGTCTGAATAGTGTAATGTATTTGCCCAACACATTTCGAACAATCTGATCACACACAAACGGACTTGTCATAGGAATATATATGAAATTAATAAAGAGTTAAGAGGTGAGAAAATAGACAAGTTAGGTCAAGTTAAAAGGACATATTCAAGGTCAAAGAAACAATGAAGACCACTAAACCAAACAACAGAGGTAATAGTACATCTCCCCTGACTGGTGGTATCAAAACAAAGTTTACCAAGGAAGATTTAATGTGATGACGAATTGTTGCTTTGAAAGCATAAAGTTGGTTTAAACTTTCTAATTGCTAGGGCTTCCACAAACTTTAGGATACTCCCCAAACACGTTTTATAGATAGGTTTAATAGATCTGTTAACGTCAATTTTATGTCCTGTCTCTATAATATGTTTCGCAATAGAAGAGCTAGGTCTCCTGTTCTCACCATTAATAGGTTCTGGAGATTCCATTTGTTTCTGAGGCCATTTGGGAATATGCTCTGAAGCCAGCCCTTAATTGCAGAGATCGATGAGTCCTCTCTTCTATGTATGTGTGTCCACACGTACATTCAAATACGTAAATACAGTGTGGCATGTGACATCATTTTTTGCATGTTCGAAGGGCTTAGATAGATATATTGGCTTCACATTTCCAATTATTATGATATTAGCTGCATAAAAAGTCTTTTTAAACCACAGCAGTGTTCAATCTTTGTCGAGTTGCTATGATCCCCCATATAGAGTAGCTTGATGTACACGTCTTTCTTAGAGGCGAGTTGGAGAGTGGGTCTTGGTGTTCTGACTACTTTATATCTCCTGATGAACTTGTCTGGATAATTTCCTCACCTCTTACCTCTTTATTCATTTCTCATATATTCCTATGACAAGTCCGTGTGTGCTCGATCAGATTGTTCGAAATGTGTTGCGCAAATACAACACTACACGATTCAGACAAATTACGTCTTCTTATTGCTTTATCTAAATTCATAAAGGGAACTAATTTTCTTAAACACATTCTTTGTTCCCTTTATTTATTATTCCCCTGGGTTCCGAGTGGAACATAGGGCTGGCTTCAACAACACATCTCCACTTTGTTCTATTCTCTACTGTTATCTCCAGCTAACCACAACGACTGCCCATAATCTCTAATCTCCTCCTCACCTCACGATCTCGTCCATGTCACCTTAGTGCCGACGACCCACTCGTCGCATCCAATTTGGATTCCAATCGAGGGCTTGACGCGCGATGTCATTCGACGGTCTCCTCAGTGTATGCCCAGCACAATCCATCTCCACTTTCTCCTACATATTTGTTGAGCGATTGGCTCTCGCCTGTTGGTTTGTTCCCAGACAGAGTTCCTTGTTACTGATTCTTTCTGCCCGATTGGCCATTTGATCTTCAATATGGAGACAACCAGCGGAGGGAGCAGCTGTTGGTAAAAGTCTGCAACAGGCTGTTGGAAATGCTTTTCGTGACGCGGGCGCAGTGCAAGTTTCTGAACCATATAAAAGAACTAACTGACTTAACACTTGTGGTGGAAATTCGAATATTGTTCTTTATGCTGCGTCTGAGTGAAACAGAAGATTTCCAAACTGGCTACAGGTTGATGAAGTCGTATCTTACCCCTCTGATTCTGGCTGGCTCGTTGGCTCCGACATTTTCATTCATTCCCACTGGCCGTAGTTGAAACCATCCTTCCTGGCTGGATAAGTGAAGGCAGGAAGTAACCTTTGTCAAATCTCTCCGGTTGATAGTGATTGGTGATGGTTGTTGTTGCTGTTGCTGTTGGTGGTAGTGGTGGTTGGTTATCTTCATCATCTCCGTCTTCCCTAGGTTCACCTGCAGTTCTGTCCTCGCTGGCTGCTTGCTTCTTCAACCAACGTGTTGGTTTTTCTCCTACCTGCAAGTCTTTGAGTCTGTGTCACACTAAATGTAAATCATCCACACGCTAAATCCAGATCTTCTAGAGTCTTCACATAAGTGGTCCAATGTATTCCCATCTTCTCGTTCCCCACGTACGGTATTCCGTATAATCCAGTCGACCACAATTAGGAATATCATCGGTGATAGTACTGGGCAGCCTTGTCTTTCTCCTATCTCCAATTTGAACGCCTCGCTGAGCTTTCCGTTGTGGATCACCTGACACGTGGCATTTGTCATATAGCCAGCTGTTGAATGAGATTGATAAAGACTTGGGCACTGAACGCCCCTTAGTGTTGAAGCAGTTCCCGAATTACTTCTAGGTTTTCAGATTTTCTCAGTATACAACGAGTAGATAGCAGACTTTTACTTATTATTATTATTATTTTCGCGGATGATTTATGTTTGATGTCGCACAAAATCGAAGACTTACAAGCGAAAACCGACAAACCCATCGAAGAAGCAGCAAAGACACGACTCCAGGTGAACATAAACAAGACGGAGGTTATGAAAATAACAAATCAACCAACAACAACAACAACAACAGCAGCAACATCCAGTGCCAATCATTATCAACGGGAAGGATTTGAAAGAGGTTACTTCATTCACTTATCTAGGGAGCATTGTCTCAACTACATGACGAACGGACAAAGATGTCAAATCGAGAATCGGGAAGGTGAGAAACACATTCATCAACCTGAAACCAATCTGGAAATCTTCGTCACTCAACTCACCATCAACAACAAAATTCGGATTTCCAATATACAAACGTCAAGTCAGTCAGTTCTTCTATACGGGGATCAGAAACTTGGTGGCGGGTCACAAAGAATATTTCCAACAGCCTGTTGCAGACCTTTATCAACAACTGTCTTCCCTCTATACTACTGAAGATCAGATGGCCGCAAAGAACAAGAACCAACAAGAAGCTATGGGAACAAACAAAACAAGAAGCAATCGCCCAACAAATATGCAGGAGAAAGTGGAGATGGATTGGTCACTCGCTGAGGAGGCCGCTGGGTGACATCGCGCGTCAGGCCAATGCTCGAGTGGAACCCGGAAGGGAAGCTGGGAGTGGGACGTCAGTGCAAGGGTGACATGGAGGAGATCGTGTGAAGAAGAGTTGAAACAGTATGGACTAACATGGATGCAGGTGAAAAGTACAGCAGGAGAGAGAAGCAAGTGGAGACGTGCAGTTGAAGCCCTATGTTCCACTAGGAAACCAAGGGAACAATAATAATAATTACAAATATCTTTCAATTAAAATTAAGTAACAGTTTATGTAATTCGGTTTTATGTTATATTACATTATATTTTATCGATTACCAGTTTAATCGATAAACTGATAAATCCAATCAAGTAGGCAGGGAATCAGACACGAACATATGCACACTCATACAGGCAAAAACACATTCAACCTGTTTAAATAATTCAATCTAAACTTCTTCATGTAAATGTAGAAAAGAATTATGCCTAAGGTGGATATGTTTTGCCGTGTGGTTGTGTATAACTGAGGTGAGCTTTTCGGTAATTCTCCCATTAAATATAGGGAATTTTAAAAAGCTCACCATACAGTGCAGTTAGCGCTGCATATGTTGTTGTTGTTATTTATTATTGTTCTTTTTCCTTTTGAGTTCCCTTTGACTGGATTATGGAGGTGCAACAGCACATCACCGTCTCAAGCTGTCCTCTGAAGTCCTTCTTAGCTGGCTTCACGATTGCTCATCTCTTCCTTAGGCTTTCTCCTCCATGTCACACTCAGATACACGCTCATCTTTTTGTTTCGCATTCTGGTTCCACTCAAGCGAAGGCCTGGCGCATGATGTCACTCAGTAGTCTTCCCTGTGTGGTGTGTGTGGACATCTTACTTGGACATCTCATATCCTAACGATTTCTAAGAAAGTGTTCTGTCTAACCTGGAATCACCCAACCTCTACTTTCACAATTTGTCAACTCTCGTATCTTACCTATTCTACTTTACTGCTCCCCAACCGTTAGTCTTTCCTGGGCTACTGAAAAGGGACTATACCATCCTGAGAAGGATGTTGAAGGTACTCAGTAGGACTAGTGGTGTAAAACCCAGTCAGCTCGTCACTACATTAGTTGAAAGGCATCTGAATACATGCGAAAAATGCTCTAAAACCATACTCTCCGACCCACAACACCCCCTCTATTCCCAACTCTCGCCTTGTATCTCATCAGGTAGAACCAGAAATCAGTATAAAATAATATGTGCTCGTACAACCAAGTACAGGAACTCAGCGATACCATACTTGGCCCGTGTTCTAAGTGATAGAGACAATGTTAGGCGCGAAACCTATGACTTGCTTTGTTGTTAATAACATAATTTTAGGCTGTTTTATTTCTCTCTTATTTTGTATTCTACAGTGAACTCCTTCTTAAACACACTTAGCTACCTAAATTATTAACATTGGCTTACTTTTTTGTACTTTACTCTATTCCTTCTTTTGTGTATCCACTGGTTCCGACTATATTAGCAGTATGAGTATTACAAAATTGTCCTGTCATTAACCGTCATGTAATTATTAGTTTTTGCGGTTGATTTCTTCATATTTTTTATTTTTTTCGGTAATATCAACTGACAATCATTGGTTGTGAACGCCATTACCACTATCTCAAAATTTTGTATTATTCAGGATTACTCACACTACCACTACAAACACCGCATTAGACCTGACAATAAAAAACAAAACAACAACCCTGAAATGTTATTTTATGATTGTTTAGAGTTGTTTCAACCAAATTAACTGATCACCTTGGCGATAAACATTCTTAAATATCAGTTCATAATTTCTTGTATGACTATAGCTTTACTGTCACCATGCATAATCACATCATAGCTTCAACTACCCAACATTGAGATATTATTATATGCTGTTTATTTTCCTTCCTACTTCTTGGTATTTTTTCGCATTAAAAAAAATTATTTTGTGTTTTTTTTTGCTGTTGTTGTCTTTATATTTATCTTTTTTGAAAATACTCCATTCAAACGTTGGATAAAATTAGATGCAAATATTGTAGATATGTGCTGAAAATTCTATACTGTACCACTAGTACTGTTTCTGGAATAAAGCAAATTATTATTATCCGTCTTTAGTTCAACTGGCACATTTGTTGGGTGATCGGATACGGGTTTGTTTGTTTACAAAGTTCCCTGCTGGTCATCTAATCTTCAGTATGGAGCTAGGAAAGGTAGTTGTTGATAGCAGTCTATAGCAGACTGTTGGAAATGCTTTTTCTGGGGCCCACCTCAATTCTCTGAAGCATATGGATTATTAGTGTTGACAAAGAAGATCTTGTTCCTCATATTGGATGCCTTAGATTTTCATACTGATTTCAGGATGATGAAGGTTTGTTTTAACATCTTTCGACATCTTTATCTGCACCGTTGCTTTCAGTTGAAACAATCCTTCCCAGACAAGTGAAAGAGGTGACCTCATTGAAATTTCTTCCGCTTATGGTGACTAGTGCTTGTTGTTGTTGGTTGGTTGGTTGGTTATCTTCATTACCTCTGTCTTCTCTATGTTCATTTGAAGTCCTATCCTGGTAGTTTATACTTCATCAAAGAGAATTCTAAACACTACAGAAGGATAGCCAAAGCAATGCCGTCAAATGCATTATTCTGTAAGAATGTCTAGAAAGAGGTGATAGAAAAATGATACCATCTTTCATAGTCTCGTTTTCTTTTTTTTTGAAATTATGTTGCGCAACAGTTAATCCACATCATCCTAGAAAGACAAAAAGATGCTCTGGATGCAAAACTCAGCTCCGAACAAGCTGAATCCAGGAAAAGCGAATCATGAGTTCTGGTCAAATTGCGACACTACGTATCATCATATCACCATCGAACATATGATAGAGTGGCAGTCAAATATCTGCCACAACTTCATCAACTATGGAAAGAACCTGAACAGTGCTGATTGTGAAGCTGTTCGGAAATTGCTGCGAACCTCTGTAAAACTCATTCTGACTGACCGACTGACTGACTGACTGACTGACTGACTGACTGACTGACTGACTGACTGACTGACTGACTGACTGACTGACTGACTGACTGACTGACTGACTGACTGACTGACTGACTGACTGACTGACTGACTGACTGACTGGTTTCAACATACAACTTTGCACACATGTGCAGCAGTTCCAGTCGCCATACTCCTTCCATGTAGCATACAAAGCAAGAGAAGAGAGTAAAACGAAGTGGAAAACAGAGACAGTAAACAGAGATGAGACAGAGAGAAAGGTAATATCGAAGAGCAACATAGTTTTATTGAATATGATAAGTCACAAGAAGTGGATGCATCTGCGCCATTGAGAACGATTTTGAGCCATATCACCGATTGTCTCCAGCCATTGGTTCTTACCATCCCGAGAACTCCAACCACACAGCAGTCTACACCTCCTCACATGGCTGGCTGGCTGGCTTAAACTAACTGTCGTGGATTTGATTGACTGATACCATTGTTTTTGTCTGACCACCACTATCTAACTCTTTTCCAACCTGATCCATCCCATGTCAGCTAACATTGCCCATCAAGGAAGGAGATGGATGGCTAGGCATGTGTAACACTTGTCATAACCATCTCAATCGATGTAACTTCACAACCTTGTCAACTGATTTCCCCTCCCGCCTACCTAGCACTGGATGCCAAACCTCAATATTACTCACCCTATTTTACCACTTAACATGGAAGATAGAACACTACATTAGGATGCTACTAAGTGAAACGTTAAATCCTAACAAGTGTGTGCAAGAGAGAGTCATGTCGGGAGTTTAGGTGGACACAAAGGAGGTGGAGGTGATGGCTGACTGACTTCGTGAAGACTTTCACCAACCCGCATCACTCCATCTCTCTGATTCCAGGGGAGAATATGTTTCTTTTTTATATTTTCTCTATGAGTTGTAGTTCCTGTAGTGACTGGGTTGGTTTTCAGGGTTGGGGTCGCTAGCCCAATACCCAACATACCCTTTTTTCCATGCTTCGAGTCAGCTAGTAAGCCAGGCTAGTTTTCACCATACCATGCTACTGCTAAGTGGATTACAGACGTCTTTCTAACTATTAGAAATCATCTCAATCATCACACTGTCATACTCATTTGAATTCATATACTTAACGAATGACGCCGGAATAAGAATGAAATCTCTGAATGTTACCTCTTTTTTCACTAATACCAATCTCATTGAAGTTATTTGCTTTATATTCAAATTCATCAACGACAATAATTTGGACTCTGGTATTCCTATCCACCACTAGAAAGAAAGAACTACTGCTGAAGTGCACTTTTAATGTCGAATCCAAGTTCAGTGATAGATCATACGGATAAAATGACTTAGTGTCAATGGACTCGTCATTGGATCCTCCACTTGAAAACTGTTTCCTGAAAATGTGCAAAAAATAACGTGTTACTACCCATTGTTGAAAGTTTTCATGTATACCGAAGAAATATGGATGATACCATCATTATGTATGATAAGAATTCTGGCATGGAAATGATAACGAAGGAGTTCAGCAATTGCCGCCGTTCATGTCGGACTCAGAGATGACCTATGAATTTCTTTTTCCTTTCATGAAGATTTGATGGTTTTCTTCGAAGATCAACCCACGGGGAACCAATTTGGAATGGTCAACACACGAATTTTCAGAGTCACATCCCGGCAAAGTTCTACAATTGCGTCCCAAGGGATGCGAACGCACGAGTGACCTTGAATCGACCAATCAGAAAATAGGAGGATTTTTGCATAAAATTTAACGTATATTGATATAAAAAGCATGAAAAAAACATTAAACAGTGTATTTTTGTCTAATATGAGATAAAAAGATGTCCCAATTATAATGGGGAGTGTCAGTTTTTAAATTAAACCAATTCTTATACATGTATTCATCTAGGTGACTAAAAATAACTTGATTTTGAGAGCCGTTTATAGCTCTTATTCTATTTTTTAGTCTTCCCCAGAAACCTTCTATTGAATTAGTATGAGTACCGGTTCTGGGATCGACGAAATCATCAGAATGGTTAACTCGATGATGTATATGTCCCAATTCCGATAACCGGTTATATCCTGCCCATTCATCCGTGTGAATGGTAGTGCCTGGTCAGACGAGTCTCTGAATAATAGGGAGGAGTGTATCAGCACTCCTATCTGGAATAAGTTCGATAAATCCTTTGCGAATCTAAGTGTCGTAAATTCCCAGAACCCAAACGTTGTTAGCTCTAGCTCGTCCGCGATTGTACTTCTTCTTTATAAGGACCGTTTCGTCGATATGAACAACAACACCGACTCCTCCCAACACTTGAGTAATAATATTCATTTTCCACGACGCTAAATCTCGACAAAACTGGAACCAGTGCACAGTAGACGTTAACGTGTTTTCTGTCTGAGCCGCAGTTGATCTCACGCCGGACTTTAAAATCCAGTAATGGCACAGAAACAGGATATTGGTCAATGAAAGTTTGGATTTTTCAAAGAAATTTCCCAGAAGACAATTAACTGAGAGTGTCACTTACCAGTACGAACACTTATTCGTTTCCTACACTGTGTACATCTAAATATATATCCATCAATGACCTGGGTATACGGCTGCAGGTCCATAGAAGCACCACAACTACATATCCGAGTACGTCCTATTAATCCATTATCTAGGCAGTACTGAAATACGTGATCTGGGTGAAATTTGCATCTGAGCAGGTGAACACCGTTCGTTTCCTCGCTAGAATAACGGTAAGTTTCCTCAACCAACGACTAGCAAGCGTTCAAGGTCATTTGAGTGTTCGCTCTCCTGGGGCGCTATTCCTGAACTTCGCCCACATCCCTTCGAAAAGAAATAGAGACCTGATCCATTCCTTATCTTCAATAATAAGAAGGATATGCACCTATGATACAATAGATGGTCAACTGGAGAAATTCATTGAGAATGGATATCTTACAAGATTCATTGAGAAAAGCATGAAAGTAAAATAGAGGTCTGAACGATATCGAAGAAATGGCTGTTTATGAAAGTTGAATTCAAAAGGTGAAGAAGCCATAGCTGAGATTCTCGTGAACCATTTATCCAGATCACTGAGAAAAGCTTTCTTTTCGGCTGAACTATGGATGGATATTCTTCTACAGTCGGCAAATAACCAAGGGTCATTTCATTGTGTACGCTTATAGATTCACTTGCTCATGTGGAGACAGTTATATTAGCCGCACAAAGCTCACACTTTCCCAACGCAATGCTGAACACTTTCCAGAATTTTCATACATTTATTCCCCTTAATGAATTTGAACAAAGCAAGAACTACAGTTTTAGCAGAATGAAATGGTACCATCTTTTATTTCTTTGTCTTCTCGTCAGCTGCTTACAGGCCAAAGTCATTATTAAATATATCTACAAAAACAATTTTAACATACTTGCGCAGAGTTCATTTTAAACAAAAATCAATCGATCAATATATGCATACACTCATAATATATACATGTATATGTAATATTAAACACTACTCCGAACAATAATAATCATACACAATGGAAACTTTCAGCACTTCGCATTCGGATGAAAGAGAGATGAAAAAACATCCAGTTACCAGGCAGGGTAAAGAAAGACTGATAACCGCATCTTTATGGACGTATAAATCAAGTTTCAGGCGCTTGATGGAAATGGCTTCAGCAAACTTAAGAAGAATTGAGCTCTGCCGCCTATTGGTAATTTTGAACTACTTTTCGACGTCCACCTCATGACCGACGCGTGTCGAGGAGATGCCTGTCGATGGATGGCACTGTTTAAACCATTTGTTCCCCACTGGAGAGGTAAGCTTTTTGGTACATGTTCAGAAAATCATAGATATGCCCCTCTTCTTTCTGTTCTTCCAATGTAACTGCTCCCGCAGATACATGTAAATTTGTGTATACAGTTGTAGTTAACATGCGAAGGATATCTATCGATTTTTGATTGCACCAGAGAAGAGCAAGTTGTTCGATAGACAGGGACGAGCTTAGCTAGCTGCAGGATAGGCTATGTCTAGTGATGTGCTCAGCCTTCTGTTGATCATCACTGCAATGTTTTCACCTTTATAATCAAGCTCAAAGCAGACTGGCTTTTTTCCTACTGTGATTTGTTTTTCTTTTGTGACTCCAGATCTTCCATACTTATTGATGAACCTTTGAGGGTACGTACCCATTACTCTTCAAGATTGCAGTGTGAGACAATTACTAGGTCCATTCTCGAACATCTGTTGAACTCAAGCCACGCAGCTGTACCACAGTCTTCGTGGTACAAAGGGTGTTTGGTTTCGGTATTTGTGTGCGGTGGAGATGCTAAAGATTCGTCAGTTTCATCCTGAACTCTGTGTACAGAAAAGGTCTCTTATTTATTCAGTCTCTTATTCTACCACGGTCTTAATCTCTTTCCTGACCGTTCGCTTCTATTTTTTAGTGAGCAATTCACTATTATCACTCTTACATGTTCCTTTTTGTACATTTTACTAGTCAATGTTTTGTTGTTCTCACCTTTTCCACACTTGTCAACTATAGACACTCAAGCCACCATATTATTTCTCGTTTAATAACAATTTTCACCTTATCAAATTTTGAAGCCTTACTTCCATTGTCGATCACTGATTAGTACGTGATGTTTCTCTAATTTTCAGAAGTCAGTATCATAGTGACCATATCACAGTTATGTAAGACCTCTCCTCCTCCCCCCCCCCACCCCAACCACAATATTACTTATCAACTGGCTGCTTTACTGTCTTGGTTGGTAAATTTAAATTTTCTCTGTACAACTTTGAAAGATGTTTTTGTCGATAAAGAAAGACTTTCTTAATGAGTCATTTGGTATTTTCGATCTTCTAGAGAAATATCTCACTCAAGTAACCATCACATTCGACAAGTGACCCACCCTTATCTGACCTTTTCATGACCACTCGTATGAAAGGAGTGAGTAATCAGTTGTCTAAGGCGTTATCTTTGCAATGTCTATATATGCGTGCGTGTGTGCCTGTGTGTGTGCATGTGTCAGTGCGACTGAATGTGCACATCATCTGATGACGTAATAAGGAGGTCATTTATTGACAGAATATATGTGAAATTTGTCACATTTGATGTTATATGGTGTTAATTTAATTAAGCTACGTGAAGCGATTTTGGTTAATTTTGAATTAAGACTAAACCGAGAGAGAGAGAAAGAGACCACTAAGAAACTAAGACACGTTCTAAGTCTGATTCCATTGACATAAGAATAGAACTTTGGCAGAACTTTAGTAGAGTATAATTACACTATGAAGAAAACTTATTTCGACAGAGTCTCACAGTGTTATTGTACAGTAGTAATGTTTACTGATGCCACCACGTTTCGAGCACAATTTATTGCTGCTAATAGTTATATCAAGGTACTCACTCACACAACTTTCTAACTTCGTTTATGTAATTCCGTGATTTTCCATCGCTTGACTTGGTTGGTAGTAGTATTCTCCATATTTCTGGTATGAGTGATGAGTCATTCCTGTTGCATGTGTTGGGTGTAGACTCGATGAACCAGGCAGGATTCAGTAATCAACCTCTCTCTCTCTCCACCTACATAGATTACATCTTAGAATTTTAACTCTGTCCCGCCCAGCCTATTGTGTGGTTGTGTTAATTCATGCAGTGCAATACTGAGCTTTTTTCTAAACTAATTATCTACACGGGTGAGGTCAACCATTCTAACCTTATCAAAATTCTTATGTTCTGACAGGCAATCTCACTACTCCTTCTCGATCTACTAGTTTGACTTATGTAGTTGACTTAACTCACAGTCATTGCAAGGTATTTTGTAATCTACATTATTTTATCTAATTCTGTCGACCTACAGGGTCCTTTAACCCACCTACAGATGTAACGACAGAAGGCAAGAGTCAGGCAACAGATCGTTTATTAAGGAACATCAACACATATTTACAGATTTTGATGTACATTATTGTAGATTAATGTTAGTAGAAAATACAGTCTTTTGATTGGTTGTTTCTCACAGGAAGTTAACCTTGCATCTCTTTGTGGCTGTGTCAGTTCATCTATATGTTAACTGTATCCGCCTGTCCATCTTTGACCTTGTTTTCACATGACTAATATTTGAGACATAAACATTGACCTCAATTACTGTCAACCAATTTGGCTAGCAACCATCTCTCACCACACTCGTCCCCCCGTCAAATAGCTTCGCGCGCAGGCGTTCCGACCTTCTGGGTGATGCATCCTCTAGTTGATGATTGTTACAAACCGGCTTGTCCCAATGCACCCATCGTTGGATCTGACTGGCGTTAACTCGTTTTTGTTTGTCACCTCTTCTGATGGTATATACTTGACCCCTTCTTTTTGTGACTGTGTATGGTCCTTCCCACTTTGGAAGGAGTTTACGTGAACCTGGCCCGCATCCGACAGCATATCTTCTGTCTCTACACTTCACTTGGTCCCCGACTGAGAAGGTAATGCACTGAGTCTTTTCTCTCATCTGAGACTTCGCGACATCCCTCCGCTGCTTCTGCATTACATTCTTGACGGCTTCTTTCCGTTCTGCTTTTAATTTCGTCGTACTCCACTTTTGGTGAAGGGGCCAGGTTTCGTTGTGTATCGGTAATCGTGGTTTTCTACCATACATCAGTTGAAAGGGTGACTTTTTCGTTGTTTCCTGGATGGTGGCACGATGTGTTAGTATAATCAGTGGCAGTTCCGTTTCCCAGTTACCGCCCTTTGAGGCCAGCCACTCCTTCAGCGTACGGTTGTTTCTCTCCGTCAGGCCATTCGTTTGTGGATGGTATGGGGTCGTTCGGATCCTCTTGATGCCCAGCTGATGCAAACGGGAAGTAAATTCTTCAGTTTCGAAACACGGACGTTGGTCTGCCAGTATTGTCTTTGGTATGCCATGGTATGCAACAATGTGTCTAACTACTGCATCTGTCACGGTCCTTGCGCGTTAGTCTGGGATTGCTACGGCGTCTACCCATCGTGTCGCGTGTTCCGTCATCACCAAGAGGTACTGATTACCATTGGATGTCTGAGGAAATGGACCCATAACATCTACGGACCACAAGTCACCTATAGCCGTAACTGGAATCGACTGAAGTGGTGGTCGTATGCACCGGTCACCTTTCATTAGCTGGAACCGTGGACATCCAAGTACATATCTTGCTACGTCTTCTCTCATACTTGGCCAGTACATACTTTGTCTCAAGAGGTCGGTTGTTCTGGCCACTCCGGTATGTGCTAGCTGGTGGCATTCTTCTATCATGTCGTGGCGCGACGACTGAGGTATGACACCTAGCCAGGTCAGAGTCCCGTAGGCATTCACTCTTAGTCGATCTCTCTGTCTGAGTAGTGTGGTTAGCTCCTTACTCGCTGTAGCTGGATCCACTTCTATTCCGTTAGTGATCACCTGTATTACTGTATTCAGCGTATCGTTCAACCTTTGTCTGCATGTCAGTCTTAGTGGGTCTTGTTCTACAGCATGCACTCGGTAAGCGACCTCAGGCAACTCATACTCGTCTTCTGGTCTCGATAACAAATCTGCCAAGACATTTTCATTTCCAGGAACGTATGAGATGGTAAAATCGTACTCCTGAAGACGCAACATCCACCGTGACAATTTCCCTCGTGGGTCTCTCGCTGTCTTCAAAAACTGCAGTGGCTTATGATCCGTTTCGATGTGGAACCGCCGGCCGAGTAAATGAGGTCTCCATTTGTCGATTGCCCATACCATCGCTAAACATTCTTTCTCTATCGTTGGATATACAGTTAAAGTCCACGGCTACAATTTTTTTTAATATAATCCACAGAAGCGTTCACTGCTGGAGTCCTGTCTACTGGTAGAAGCTGTGTACCGGTTGTAGAATAGTCTTTGGATGGGGATAAAAGGTTCCTGCAAAAATCTAAAGTATACAACACGGTTAGTAGTGAAGCAAGTAGAAGACAGTATAGACCAGTGAGAAGACGAAACGACCAACAGTACAGTGTATTTTAGATTGTACTCGGAAGTTATCTATATTCCAACATGATACGATTTAAACAAAAATCATGTACAATGTTTCCAATTTCACCATCTAACAAAAGAGTGTACTCCACATGTCTGTACATGTGACCTACACCTCAAACGAAGGAAGAAACCTCATTTATTTCCGTCGTGAAAAGAATGTTTCAGTGACATTAGGATTCAACATTTTCAATCACACTTTGTTAAATGCTAAGAAGCAATCAGCAGGAAGCCTTGGGTCACCATTTCGTGCTTCTCGGTAGTTGTTAGTAAGGCATATCTAAAATCTTCAAGGGACTAAAGTTCCATCTCAGACACAATTGGCTGAAGAGTGCCAGTAACCACAAAAACTAGGTTCAAGACTTCCTCCCAATTGCCTCCAACTATCGAATAACAGCAGTTCAGAGTGCATGGTCATGGTAAGCCATCTAGCATAATGGCAACATTGCAAACTTGACTGGTAGAAATCAGTCTGCACCCGACGAAGGACTAGACGTTTGACATTAGTTACCACCCAGTTTCTAATCAAAGTAATCACACTTGTCTGACTGCTTTGTTTACAAATAGCAAATATCCTTAAACTATATATATAAGTGATAATACAACATGGTAGACTGCAAACAGTACGAATCTAATCCCCTCTAATCGCTAATCGCAACGTCAATTGCAAAAATAACAACAATCATCCGAATACTATCACCAAACGGAAAGCAAGAGGAGAAGACCGATCGTTGACAGAATAATAATAATAATAATAATAATTTGCTTTATTCCAAAACAGTACTTGTGATACAGAATGGAATTCTCAGCATTTTTACTACAGTATTGCATCCAGTTAGTACATTGTCAATAAATAGAATTCTACATAGATTGAGGAAACCACAGTTCATTATTACAACAGTACATTGGTATGTTCAGTAGCAAAGGTAAAGCTGAAACAGTGTTTGAAGGTGTTAGAAAAGTGGGAGCTGTCTTATTAACTGGCGTAAGCGAAAGAAAGAGACAAAGCAGCACATAACGGAAAAAGAAGAGAGAGAAAAGGAATAGAAAGAAAGGAAATGTTGAACCTATTGATGAAGTGGGTTGGAAAGATGAGATCCAGTTGTACTAATGACTATTTAATGAATTATAGGTGTCACGCCTAATGCTTTCTTTATCACACAGAACGCGAGCTAAGTAGGGTATGGTTGAGTTTTTGTACTTGCTGGTGCGAGCATATAGTTTTCTATATTGGCTTCTGGTTTTACCTGATGAGATGCAAGGGGAGAGTTGTGAGTGAAGAGGGTGGTGTGAGTTAGATAAAATGGATTTGGCCCATTTTTCACATGAGTCCATGTGCCTGTCGACCAGAATATTAACAAGCTGGTTAAGTGGCACGTTGCTTACCCTGCTGACAACATTTAACATCCTGCGTTATATGTTATAGTCTTTCTTCAGTAGCCCGGGCGGGAAAAACTAAGCCCGGGAACAATAGAGAATAATAGGCAGGATGCGAGAGTTAACGAATTGTAGGAGTAGGGGTTGGGTAATACCAGAATGTTTTAACTTCTTAATGTAGAAGGCAAGACGGAATATTTTCTTAGAAATTGCTAAGATATGAGACGACCAGGAGAGATCAGCAGATAGAATGACACCTAGGTATTTAATTTCCGATTTAGTTTCTATTTCAGTGCCGTCTATTTTCCATACCTCGTGAGAGCCAAACAGTTTGTTTAGGTCGGATTTATGCCTAAAGGTGAAATTGACTGTTTGGCATTTGGAAGGGTTTAGAGTAAGACCATTTTCCTTGGACCACTGGTTGATTTCTGACAGAAAGCCATTAAGTTTAGAGCAGTCGCTTTGACATTTGATAGGCAAAGATACAGACAGATCATCAGCGTATTTGACAAAATTAATGTCATTTGAAGATGGTAAGTCGTGTAGAAAGAAGGAAAAGAGAAGTGGGGAGAGTACAGCGCCTTGGGGGACTCCGGCTTCAGTGTCTCCAAAATCAACAGTCAGAAAGTAATTAATGACCTTGACAAATAATGGCAGTTTTAAAAAATTAGTTTGCACGGATTTGATTTGTTACAAGTTTGCCCACAGACTGATATCAGTTAGAGAACCGCTGAAAACCAGTGGATAGCCGTTTCGTCCCAGTTTGGGACTCTTCAGCGAGAACACTCATTGGGGTACGAACCCTTCCGGTTACAAGTCAAGCTCTTAGATTGTTAAACGGCTGAGGCCGGATTCACTGGCACATGAATTCTAACTTGCCAATCCGTGATTTTACCATGACCATGAGACAGTGTCATTGGCGAGTATGTCATCCTCACTCCCGACTTGGTGGACTTCACGAATTCTCACTAGAACTACAGGAAACTCCGTCCTCTAGCCAGTCCGTAGAGAGTACCAGATTAATTTTCAAAAGTTGCTTGGCTTTTAGGGATTTCATTTGTTTGAGTGGTAACCAGCTGATCTTCTAACCTGAAAATCCTGGGTTCGATCCCCGGTGGGTACGTACTGTCGATGAATCCCGAACTAAGACGAAACAGTTAGTTATCCAGTACTTCTCCAATGCTTTTCTAAATGATAACAAGCCGTGGACAAACTTGCGAATACTGGTAACTTTAAATAAGTCAAAAACCAATGAGAGTTTAGACTTCACAAACAGTGGGAAGTTTAAAAAACCATATGAGTGCGCGATAATTATAAAATACGATTGTTTTAATATTATCGGCCATAATTTGGCAAAATTAGAAATTAAAAACTTGTCTAATAACCAGAATAATTTGGGGCTTTTTAAGTGAAGGAGAGTATGGTTGTTTGTGTGTGTGAATAAATGAAAGGAAGAATCAGTTCTTCAGTTGTTCCATACTCCCCACCCCTCCTAACACTAAATATTACAACTACCACTACTACCAGTAATAATAATAATAATAATAATAGGAAACGTGTTTTTTCTGACTCAGTCAAAATCCCCTAAAATCTCTTTAGGCGTATTCACTAAAAACATAAGCCGACATTAAGCTAAAATTAACCTTTTGTACTAAAAAGTAGTCAGATAAAGGAATATGAAAAGAAGTGAATGCTACTACTGGATATATTTAGATTTACACGTTACCATAGTTACAGTATACATACATATATATATATTCTGAAAAATAACAGAATTCTCAGGGTAGTTTCTAGTAAAATAACATTTACCGCCCCACACCCAACTCTCGTTACAGAGAATCTTCAGTAGTAAAATATTCAGCAAGAACAGAAAATGTTAAAGGATTAATCACAACCTGACATCAGTTAGGCAATTATTGAAAAACATCAGAGTGGGGTATTGGAAGGCTGTTTCGTCCTTGTTTGCGACTCTTCAGAAGCACTGATCGTATGATTTAAAGCCATTCTATCTGAAATAAGACTCAATCCTCTCTGTACGATACTTTTCCTTCATTTTCATCCTGATGTGCCGCATAGTGATAGGTTTTTTTCCTTCATGTTCCCCAGTGGAATATAGGGCTTCAAGCTAGAAGCTTGAAGTTTCCTTTGCAGTGTTTATTTTACAGGATAGAGTTGCTAGCCTCATGCCCAACCTTTCCTCTTCACCAGAATTATTTCTGGCTTAGCGAGGTAAAGGAGTGCGTTGGTGGCCGGGGATCGAACCCCTGACCATGTACATGGTCGGCGACCGTCCTAACCGCTATGCCACCGGCGCAGTGATAGGTTGGAAGTCAATTAATAATTTACTGTTTGTGTTTATGTTACACCTCATGGATATATGACTGTTGGGTTGTCAAATGGCTACATTCTTATTTCTCAGGAAGAAAGCAGTATACTGTATGTCAGGGAAAGTCGTCCACTTCATTGCTTACTGAGGCTGGTGTCCCTCAAGGCGCTATCCTTTCTCCTTTTCTGTTTTCTTTCTTCTTGCATGACTTACCTCACTCTGATGAAATGAACTTTGTTAAGTATGCCGACGATCTAACTATTTCAATGTCTGTTAACTCCCAGCTTGACTGCACTAAGATGAACAGCTTTCTATCAGGAGTTAGCAAATGGTCTTCGTCTAATGGCCTTAAACTAAATCCTTCTAAATGTCAGACTGTTAATTTCAGTTTCCGATGTAAACGAAAGTTAAATGAAGCCGTTGGTTCCTATGACCCTTGCAAAATTGATGATACTGATATAGAAATCAAGTCTGAAGTTAAGTATCTTGGATTAATTCTTTCTACTGACCTATCCTGGTCCTCCCATGTCTTAAAGATTTCTAAAAGAATATTTCGTCTGACTTTTTACATTAAGAAGTTGAGGCATTCAGGCATAACTCAACCACTCCTCTTACAGTTTATCAACTCGTGTATTTTACCTATTCTTCTTTACTGTCCACTCTTATTCTTTCCTGGATTGCTTAAAAAGGACTATGTCATACTTCGTAGAACTCTGAAGACTGACCGTCAGTAGGGTGAGTGGTATCCCATTGGGCCATATCGTTGACATTGTCACTGATAGGCACTTGATGTCATGCAACAAATTTGCCAAGGGAATTTTATCAGATTGTGAGCATCCACTGCAGCAACCGCAGCTCCAACCTTGTGTCTGCTCAGGTAAAACAAGAAGTCTTTTCAGAAGACTATTTAAGTACGTCTAAGTATCAAAATTCCACTATTCCATATTTGGTGGCACGTACTTTATGTGATGAAAATAGTGTCAGGCATGAACTAACTAACCTTCTTTGCACCACTAAATAAACCATTTCCTCCACCCTTACAGCATCAAACTCTATTGTTATTGTACTTCTTATATTTATAATCCTCTCAATTTTTTGTTTTGTTTATTTTTCCTCATAAGTGTGAACATAATTTAAGCTGTATTATAACTGTTAATTTTGTATTTCCCATCACTATACTATATCAACAAAACATTAGATCCAATAATCTATAACGTGCTAAAGTTTCCAAACTGAATCGACAATACTGTTTGAAACAAATTCACTGTTATTATTATTATTATTATTAACTTGAAGATTAAAATAACATCTAAAAAACGGAGAAAAGTAGTCTCTGATTTATACTGGATAGAAATTAGGGTTATCCAGTCATTTAAGCAGGCCAACATCACTTTGCATAATACAAAATCATCCTCCGAAACAATTCGAGAAAATAATATATGTCTACCTTACATTAAAGAACATTTCCGAAATCATTGAAAGAATATTGTGAAATGTTTTGGAGTAGTTATTATCAACAAACTAAACGCGATCTCTTCTCTGCATACTATAAAAAAACAAAAAGACCCAATGACGAAAGACGATAAAACCATCAATTAATATCGAGATTGAAATAGGGAATTCAAGTTGGACATAGACGGGCTGATCACGAACACCACTTGACTACGTCAACAACATTATACAATAACTACCGGTTGCCTAACCCGCTCTGCTTACGCGAGAACACAGAATGATGTTACCTGAAAAGTATCTTTCTGTATATTTATTTATTTATTCAGTATATTTATTACAATAATGTTAGATTCAAAAAAATCGCCATAGTTATCTCAATGATCAATAAATAGTGGGCGTTATTTTAACGTAGGCCAATTTTGATTGGTTTATTTCTAGACTGACTTTGATCACCATATCAACCATAAAAAAAAGGCTAATCGATTTATTGTTTATCTGTCTACATATCAATTGTGACTACATTACATTGAAGTTAACACTGGAAATGTCATTTGAGGAGTAAAAATTAAACCTCCTGCCTAGTCGAGACAAAGACAACAACAACACTAAAATCATCTACCCTAGCTACTAATAACCTTCTCCATTATTTTAACTTATTATTAATTATTCTTCTGAAAAGGCCAAATAGACAGGTGATTACTTACAATATAAAACAACAATTGTATGAAAAAGTTACACTGTCTGGCATAAGTGAATCTGTATCCACTCCAGCCCCCAAACCCTAATAGCCGATTACTGTACTTCAAATGAAACAAATACTACTACTACTAATAATAATTAGATATGAGCACTCACTTCACCGGGTTGAATACCCTCCATAGCTTAATTAAACTTGAGCACTCCAATTCAATTCCAGGTAATTGGTCCAGCTTTCGAAGCCTATTCACAGTCTGGGTAACTGGATAGTATGGTCGACCGTCCCCATACACAAACAATAAGCACTGCTCATAGCTTGATATGTAGGACATCTAGTCAGGAGGACAGGAGAGCATCAAATCTATGTCCACCAATATTTCAAATAGCATTTTAATTATACCCTTAAGCAGCAATGACTGTTTTCTGTCTGAACTGTTTTCTGTTTTAGTGTTTTTCAATCTTGAAAGGATGGAATTCACAATGCATACATACACAATCAATCAAGCAATCAATCAAGAATGTAAACAATAAATATCGAAGAAAAAATAAATACAACAATAAGGATAACAAGAAGCCTACATTGAGAATTACTTGTTATTGTTGTGTTAATTAGTATTCGCATTTCTCCTATTCCTTCCTAACTAAGCCTACATAGTCTCTTTCATGATTATTTCAATAACAAAATGAGATAGTGGAAATTTCATTGGGGAATTTCAAAAAAAAAAAACAGGCAAACAATAACATGTTTACCCTTAGATAAGAAAAAGGCAGGCCGAAAAAGAAAAAGAAAGCAATGATCATTATTTATTCAAGTATTAGTTTGAAGGAATTTGATTGGTTACAGGACTTCATTGTGAGCTGACGTTGGCTTAATGGTCTGCGACGATTTCCCCTTGTAACTGGAAGGACTTGAGTCCGCCCGCCCCCACCTGTGGTGGGTGCGTACTGATGAAGAGTCCGAAACTAGGACGAAATCGCCGTCCAGTACTCCCAGGTTATCCGATGGTTTCTCAACCGATTTCAGCTCATAATCAAATCCCTGCAAACCAACAATTTATAATTAATCTGATGCTCACCACCGACTGGCGTTATCCACATAGGTACGTTACCTGGGTTCTGGAGAGAAGAATTCGTGACCAGTGGGGTACAACAGGTTGGGTGTGAGGATACTGGTTAGTACAAGTCGCGCTATATCATAAATTAGCAGAAGTTAGAACTCATGGGCTGGCCAATGGATCGAGTCCCAGTGACTGAATGGCCTCCAGGGTTCGAACTCTGGAGGACAGTGCGTACTGATGAAAAACAGTTGTCCGGTATTCGGTGGTTTTTCTAATGGTTCTCTAACCGATGTCAGCTTATGATGAAATCCTAACCATTTGTCGTCTACTTCAGTCAGACTGAAGACAATATTCGTCAGGTCATAGTGAATAGTTTTCATGTCGATAGGCATTAATTCTCTCCACTGGATTGTTTTAATTGTAAAATCTTTCATTGTTATTCTTCTATGCACAATATCTTTAATGCTACTTTCAAAACAGAGTGATTCTGTTTAAGATTCTTCGTGAATTACACAACTCTCATTGTTGTGCGTCGGTGACACAGCGCTTAGGACTCTCACCTACCATGCACATCGTCCGGGATTCGATCCCCTGCCGACGCACACCTGATATCAATGGTCAGCCTGGAAAATTTGGGCTACCGATATCACATGCTAAAAATTCCATACTTCTACCAAAAAAAGTACTGTGTGGAATCAAGCTATAATAAAAAAAATTTTAAAAATCGAAAAAAACTGCTGGTTGATCGGGATGAGTAGTTATTTATCGTCGATATCAACCAGTGGTACTTGCTAGAGGGCCAGGTCGAAATGGTCCAAACGCCGAAAGGCCGTTCCATTCGTTTAAGGCCGAGCTGATTAGCTCTGTACCCTATCTGACACAACTCACAGAGTCGAATCAGTTCACAGCACCCCGTTACTCTACCTACATACATCAACTTCACAAACTGCAGATTAATTTGGAATTTACTCAGCTCGAAGATGACCTTAACTAGGAGCTAGAGATTTTCGCTCTTCACTAATTACTATTATGTTTTCCTTGAGTTCCGAGTAGAACATAGAGTAGAACTTCGATTCACATACTTCTCTGCCATTACTTCCATCAGTCCCTAAAAATGACTCACAAGTTTTCCTTTCATCCTCACATAATATGTCACCTCTGTGTCACCACATCTAATTAGTCGTCTGCATGGCGCGTGATACCAGTTGAATGCCTACTCAGAATATGACCTTGCAATAGATCCTTGGCTGGTTCGCTGTCTGCCAGAGTTCATTATTACCTATCCTATTTGACTAGCCATTTGATCTTCAGTATAGATTGAAGGTAACTGTTGCTGAAAGCCTGCATCAACCTGCTGGAAATGCTTTTGGTGAACTGTATAGTTGAAGCACTGATCCTCTTGCAAACACAAGATTGACTCGTTCAAGATAATTTGATTATGGTATCTAGTCTTCACTGTTGCCGTCTCTTGCCTTCTCGATCCTGGTTTCAATATCCTCATATGTACCTAAAGCTTTTAGTTGAATATCTACTCAGGATTGAAACAGTTATACACATGAAGGGTATCCTAGGTATTCGCATGCATGATTTTATGAAAAAGTTAATTATGTCAAGTTCATTGTCATAGCAACGACTCAAACAATTCAACTTTCAATAATTTCATGGAAAAAAAATAAAAGACAAATTCAGCGAAGAAAATTTTCCTGTATCGACGAAATCATTTTCAGAGGTTGTACAGTCGTATTTATACTTACCAAAAATGTATAGTAGTCTATTACTGAGTAATAGGGGGTGACATAATCGATATAATTACTCGGAAGTGGCTTTAGAAGTAAAACATTAAAGGTTGTAAATTACGTGGCACTCAACGGAACAAAGTTAAAATTTGATAAGGTTAAAATTACTATTGAGTGAGAAGAAAGGTGGTAGTTGAGTGTCAATTTAACAAGTGTGAAGAGGGTGTAAAAATGTTCAAAAGGAGCATATGAGAGTGATAATCGTGAATTAATTATTAAAGTAAAAGCAGAAGAAAAGTAAAATTGAAAATTAAAAAAAGAAAAAATCAAAAGTTTTTACAGGGAACGACTAGTCAAGAGGTTAACACCAAGGTAGAATAAGAGACTGGACAAACTTTTTCTTTAAACAGAGTTCGGAGTTGTATTGACGAATTGCCAGCGCCTCCGCCATATACAAAAGCCAAAACTTGACACCCTTTGTACTATTTGACCTCACCTTGTAGATGATCTTGAAAGACAACTCTGGTGGAGCTGCGTGGCCTGAGTTCACCAAGTGCTCGAGAATTGAGCTAGTAATTGTCTTGCATTGTCCTTTTGCTAACCATGCCGAATAATGTTCAGAGATGCATTTGGAAAGTGTGCGCTTTGTGCGGGCAGCCAATATAACTAGCTCCATACGAGCAGGTGAATTTATAAACACACATTGAAGTGGTCCGTCCAAAGCGGCAGTTTATCCTTCACACATCCATTGATCATTTGTCGGCTGTCGAAATTGATACATAGCTCAGTCATAAAGAAAACTTTCCTCAGTGATCTGCATAAGTGGTTCTTCAGGATCTCAGCTGCGGTATCACCTTTAAATTCAACGCTCATAAATAGCATTTAATTTTAGTTTGCTTTTGCTATAATAATTAACTCACTATTATCACTCTCATATGTTCCTTTTATACATTTTCGTACCATCTTCACACTTGTTAAACTGAAACTCAATTATCTTTATCCTCACTCAGTAGGAATTTTAACCTTATCGAATTTCTATCTTTGTTCCGTTGAGTACCACGTAATTTACAACTTTTAATTTTGTACTTGTAAAGCCACTTCCGAGTAATTATATATCAATAATGTCACTCTCTCTTACTCAATAATAGACTACTATACATTTGCGGTAAATATAAATACGACTGTACGGCAGCCTGTGAAGATGATTTCGTCGATACAGGAAAATTTTCTTCGCTGAATTTGTCTTTTTTTTTTCTTCATGACTCAATAGCTATTTTCGGTGGTTTCATGGTAGATTTCATCGGAAATAAACATGTCACTAGCGTTAAGTAGAACAATGCTAATAACGTAAGAATGCGACTTGATTTTTATTGATTTTTCCAATAACATAATGAAATTAACTATTTGAAATAATTGAATTTCCAGAAACACAACATTCAATCAAATATCAATTCATTACTGTTTGTTGACTCGCTTCTGAATGGGTTCTCATCAAGTCAAGTATAATGACAGTTACTCACTAATGACATCAGAGGGTAGTAGTAGTGTTATATTGTCGATTTCGGTGTACACTCCTGGAGAGCAGTTCATTCTTGTTTAGGATTTTCAAAAGTGAACAAATGTCTGACAACATTTGGGACCGAACTCATCACCCCAAGGTTAAAAGGAAAGCCGCGTGACTGTTATTCAAACAACAAATTTGAATCAAGCGGCCAGAGACATAGTACCGTTGATCATTGAATATCTGCTTCACAACAATCATTGTGAACCTTTTAGGGTCTACAGTTTCTTGCAAGGACATTGGAACATCAATCTGCAAGCCAGTCACTAATGAAAGCAAGATAAATATCCCTAGTTTTTCACTGTGACTAATATTACTGGGGATCTATCTCAACAGCTACAACTGGCATCGGTAAGATTGTCAGAAGTTAGAAATTCAAACAGTACAGGTTACTAAGCGGACTGGTAACTACAGAATAACTAATGACGTTTATCTTTATCTTTGTTCTGCTACTGATGAAATTCTGAAACTTCCACTTGATGTTCAACCATTCAAAGCAGTCGTCAAGATGCTGCGGACCTAGATTTCGTGCTTATTAGCACACTCATCAGTGAAATGTATTCGCAGTCTCCAATAAATTGATCTCCCTTCTGACATGTGAATCCACATCACTCAGCAACACAGCCAACAACAATACCATTGAGTTGTACGCATCGCGTCAATAATTCCTGTAGGATACTAGTGGACACAATGACTGGTCACTTTACATCACTGGTCATTTGAAACGATCAGTGGTAGAGAATATTTCCAACTCTAAAGTATGATCAGGATGGTCAATAGAGGCTTACGAATATTTCAGGATTTCTGGAAGTATTATTCCCACACCCGACCTGCTGCTGTGTGAGGACAAATACTCGCCGAAGACATTGGCTAGGGGTCGCACTATGTCGTGAATTGGCAGAAGTTAGAATTCATGGGCCATTGGATGGGATCTTAGTGGCTTAATGGTATACGAGCTCACCTTGTAACCAGAAGATCCTAGGTTCGAACCCCGATGGGTGCGTACTGCTGAAGCGGAGTCCCAAACTAGGACGAAACAGCTGTCCACTACTCCCAGGTTTTCCAATGGTTCTCTAGCTAATGTCAGCTCATGATGAAATCCTGAAACCAATCAACCAAATCCCTACAAATCGACACTTGAATATTATTCCCACACTTTGAGCAACAACAATTGTCACAAGAAAATCAACATAAAATTTGTTAAAAGAAAAAGTGGTGCTTTGTGTATATTTGTATGTGTATGGGTGGATTTCTCCATATATGGTTTCTCTCCAGCTGGAATTAGATATGATTGGTTGTTTCGTGTGTGTTTGTTTTTTTCAAATAGAAATTTACAAGTTCATCTTATTTGTATTCGATGAAGAAAAATGAATCGAAAACGTACACGTGTAATTTTCCTTCTACCTCCCTCCCTCTCTCCCTCTGTTTCCACTTCCTATCGGTGGTTAAATACACACAAGGACTAAGTCTACTAAGATTCCCCGCCCCCACCCCCCCAAAAGGAACGAACATGAAAAAACCAAGTTTGATTGCACACCTTTGCACCAAACTAAAGTATATTTGATTGATGTAAAACGCACCTTCCTTTATGTGTTTATATTTTAACGCTTAAAATCGATATATATATATATCTTTATTACGAGTTGATCACGGACTGATATCAGTTAGAGAACCATTGAAAACCAGGGAGTACTGGACAGCTGCTGTTTCATCCTAGTTTGGGAATCATCAGCATTACGCACCCACTGGTATTCAAACTCGTAAAAACATAACCAACCCTTACAAACCAAACTTTCGAAAATTAATCTGATGCTCGCTAGTGACTTGCTACGGGATGGAGCTTCCTGGAGTTCTAGTGAGAAGTCGTAAACAGTGAGGTCCAATTAGAAGTCACGTGTGTGGATGGATGTCTCACCAACGAAAATGGTTGGGGTCGCACTAAATCACGAATTGGTAGAAGTTAAAATTCATGGGCTGGCCATTGAATCGGGTCCCAGTGGCTGAATGCTATACGAGCTCGCTGACCTTGTAACCGGAAGGTTATGGGTTCGAACCCTGGTGGTGGGTGCGTACTATCGATGATTCGCAAACTAGGACGGAGGAAACAGCTGTCTGGCAGTACTCCGAGTTGGTTTTCAATGGTTCTCTAACTGATATCAGTCCGTGATCAACTCGTAAAACATAACTAACCCTTACAAACCAAACTATAGAAAATATATATCCATTAAACTCTGAGAGAATTCATAAATAGGTAGATAGAAGTTGAAATCCATCAGTTCAAAATTCATTGTGATAGCGAGTCACCTAGATTGATGAAAACCCCTTGCAAACGTGACTGACCGAGTTCAACCAATGATAACGTTAGAGATTAGACACCAAAACGTGGACTTCTCCACACTGACCAGTCGTTGTATCCACTAGTATCATACAGGAGTCATTCACGCAATGCGAATAGCTCTCAGTGATATCATTGTTGACTGTGCCATTGGGTGATGTGGATTCACATGTCAGAGGGGAGATCAATTTCTTCGAGACTGCAAATAGACATCACTGATGAATGTGCAGGAAATCCAGGTGCAGAGCATGTTGACGACTGCTCCCAATGGTGGGACATTAAGTGAAATTGTGAAAGTTGACTGGTGGAACTGCGTTAACAGTAGGAAGGAGAAGGAGAAAGACAATTGGTTACAGGATTTCATCATGAGCTGACATTGGTTAGAGAACCATTGGAAAACCTGGGAGTCCCATTAGTTTGGGACTCTTCATCAGTACGCACCCACCGGGGTTCGAACCCAGGACCTTCTGGTTACAAGGCAATCTCGCATACCATTAAGTCACTGGGACACACCTTGTAACCAGAAGGTCCTGGGTTCGAACCCCGATGGGTTCGTACTTCTGAAGCGGAGTCCCAAACTAGGACGAAACAGCTGTCCAATACTACCAGGTTTTCCAATGATTCTTTAACCAATGTCAGCTGATGGTGAAATCCTGTAACCAATCAACCAAATCCCTACAAACTAATACTTGAGAAAGACAATTGTTTCTGGTTAGGTTGTTGCTACCAGTCAGCGTAGAGACCTGTACTGTTTTAATTTCTAACTTCTGACAATGTTGTGACTGTCAGTTGTAGCTGTTGAGATCCCCAGTGATATCAGTCGAAATGAAAAACTAGGATGTTTATCTCGCTTTTTGATTAGTGACTGGCTTGAAGACTGATGTTCCAAGGTTTGTTCAATAGTTTGTAGACATTTAAGGCCCACCATTTTGATTGTGAAGTAGTTACTCACCCATGGCAGTGGTTGGCGATAGCGCTATATCTCTCTCTGGTGGCTGTATTCCGACCCAGTGGTTGAACAACAGCCAATGGGCTATTCTTGTAACTTGAAGGTGATGGATTTTAGCAATCTTTCGAATCACGCCATTCTCCAATTTAAATCCTATAGAAAAGATATAGATACATTGATGTTCTTTGTTTGCAGGGAAGTAAGACGATGTCATGTACATGGATTCGAAGTCAATTTCCACTCTGACTACTAGCTTTCATTTCCTGTTCAAGCGTGATGTACTCTCGCTGTGTGTGTGTGAAGTAAAACAGAAGCACTCACTGACCTAACATGAGTGTTAAAAATTTGACTCTGCCTCCTTGTATTGATTGACTGATTGATTGACTGATTGATTGATTTAGACTCCGATACTGATTTCAGAGTGGTAAACGCGATTCTGATTGACTGAGTCGTCCCCATCCATTCTGTCTGCAGTTGGATCAATGCTGCCGGGATAAGTTAGAGCGTTAACTTCTTTTAGAATTCTCCCTTTGTGATAGTGATTGATTTTGCTGGCTGGATATCTACATCACCTCTGCTGTCTCCAAGTTCATCTGAAATCCTTCCTGTCTTCGCTACATGTCTCTTCAGCTAACTTGTTGATTTTCTGTGACATGTCACATAAATCCCCTGCAAAATCCTGATCTTCTAGGTTCATATTGTCAGTTCAACGTAGACCTGTCTTCTCACTCTCCACTCTTCTCGGACACATGATCCATTCCACCATAATCAGGAATATCATCACTGACAGTTGATCGACCTTGTCTTACTCTTCCATATAAGATACGGTCATCTAATATGACGCTGAGTGACGTTTCGAGCATCATTTATTGTTCATAATCATATCAATGTATTCACACACCTTCCCAGTTTACTTTATAAATCCCCCTGTTACTCCTTACCACTTTCCATATATCCGGTATGTGAACACTTACTTAAACTTACGTCTAAAGATTTCGGGTGGGATGAATTAAATTTGAAGTATTTATTGGACATGCGTCGGTTTTCAATGGATAATAGGGATTAAACCCACACCATCTTAAAACAATTAGTCCCTTTGATAAATTTGAATAAGGCATTAAGAAGACAAATTTCGCGAGATGATATCATTTCGTAGTTTCTTTACAACCGCTTTACAACTAACATGGTTAACAATAATAAAATAAAGTTCATGACAATTACTCAGTTAAATAAAAACACAAAAGTACACACCAATGACCAATCATATTTAGATAGGTCAAGTAGTCCAGGGTAGGCGAAGATTGAAGTCTTTTTTGTGTTTTGTACACACAATTTAGGCTGAATGTGATTAATCCCCCAAAGTGCTTCCATCACCTTCAATAACCAACCTTGAGTTAGAGTTATGTGAAATAATTGTGAAACAGTCATTAATAATATTGATTTTGTGACCTGACATTAATAAGTGTTTTACAATGGATGATGCTGGATTTCTATTCAGATTACTCGCATTGTGATTTTCTATATGATTTAGTAGCCATTTTGGAACATGTTCTTTTCGACGACCAAATTGGAACATTCTATTAGTTCTACCTATATAGGTGTCACCGCAGCTGCAGGTGAACTTGTAGATACAGTTTGAAGTAGAGTCCACAGAATTTCGTCCTTTAATAGTAGGTACAGAGATCGAAAATGTTCGGCAAATGAGAAAAAGAGATGCGGCGTAGAATGTGCACTTGATGGCTGACCGAAATCTTTGAGCTGTCAACTGCATAATCTGGTCACCCTTGAATGGTAGGTTAATAAAGATAGCTTTCTTTGGTTCAGATGCTGTCTTTTCGAGATGTGGTCTTTCTTTACTGTGACAAGTGATAAAGTTCTCCGAATAACCATTAGCTAATAAAACTGAATGTATATGTCGAAACTCATCCATCACTGTGTCACTCGTGCATATTTTTCGGGCCCTTGAGAACAAACATTTCACTAGGGAACATTTATACTGGATAGGAAAAGAAAACTGGTAAAATGAAGATATTGTCCACTCCATGTCTGTTTACGAAAAATAGATCTCTGAATCGTACCCTCATCTCTCCTGGTCATTGTAATATCGAGGAAACCGAGTTTGTTATTCGATTCGCGTTCGGAAGTCACTCGGATATTTGGATGAATATGATTAAATAGAGTAATAAAGTCTCCATCTTGTTTGCTTTTGATTTGGCAGTCTGGCGTAGATAACTAACTCAATCTTTTTTCATTTTCTAGCTCAAACGTGAGGGAATCGTGTGGAGAACTTAAGGATAATCTGAACATACCCGTACATGTTAGTGTTTGTATAATAATAATAATAATAATAGCTTTATTCCAAACAGTATTTGTCGTAGAGGTATGGAATTTTCAGCGTGCATTACAATATTGCATCTAATTACCCCATAAATTTTATAAGATTTTAAAAATAAAAAAGCAACAAAAACAAAAGAAAAAAAGATAAATTAAAGAAATAAAAAAGAACAGCATTGCATTCATATTTTAAACAATGCACCACAGGATATGAAATATAAAATTAGTGTGTAATAGAATATGTAAGCAACAATATAATAGTAACAAAGAAAGGAGAACAAAAGCAAATGGGAACTATTTGTTAGAGTGGCGCAGTAAGTTGATCGTGTCATACCTAACGGATTTCTCATCACATAACAGCTGTGACAGATAAGGTATTGGGGAGTATACTCAAGCTAGGAGCCTAACTAGTAAGTTGGAAGATATGAATGATGAAATGAGACAAATGAGGAAAACATCACTAGTGAATAACCACTCACCAGAATTAATTCCAGAATGTATGAAGACTCATAGGAGAAATAAAAGTAGTGATGAATATTGTATGAACAGTGAGGAGTCTCATGCGTCGATAGTACTGACATATAAAGAGAGAACAGCTCTCTCAGAGACAAACTTTGTCAGCTTAAAGACCCTGATAGATCCAATTAATAAAAATAATATATATATTTATTACCGAATACCATGGAATCACTGAGAGTCTGATTGAGGTCCATTATATTATCGGAACATAGAAATGCAGTTAGAGGCAGAACGACTGACTTTGTTATTTATTATTATTATTGTTCCCTTGGGTTCCTAGTGGAACATAGGGCTTCAACTACACGTCTCCACTTGCTTCTCTCTTCTGCTGCCCTTTTCACTGGCATCCATGTTAGTCCATACTGCTTCAACTCCTCTTCACACCATCTCCTCCATCTCACCCTTCCACTGACGTCCCACTCCCAGCTTCCCTTTCAGGTTCCACTCGAGCTATGGCATGACGCGCGATGTCACCCAGCGGCCTCCTCAGCGAGTGTCCAATCCATCTCCACTTTCTCCTGCATATTTGTTGGGCGATTGGTTCTTGTTTTGTTTGTTCCCATAGTTTCTTGTTGGTTCTTGTTCTTTCCGGCCATCTGATCTTCAGTAGTATTGAGCGAAGACAGTTGTTGATAAAGGTGTGCAACAGGCTGTTGGAAATATTCTTTGTGACAAGTTTCTGATCACCGTATAGAAGAACTGACTTGACGTATGTATATTGGAAATCCGAATTTTGTTGTTGATGCTGAGTTGAGTGACAGCGGAAGATTTCCAGATTGGTTTCAGGTTGATGAATGTGTTTCTCGCCTTCCCGATTCTCGATTTGACATCCTCGTCCGTCCGTTCCTCCTGTAGTTGAGACAATGCTCCCTAGATAAGTAAAGTGAATGAAGTAACCTCTTTCATCAAATCCCTCCTGTTGATGGTGATTGGCGCTGGATGTTGCTGTTGTTGTTGTTGGTTGGTTGGTTATTTTCATAACCTCCGTCTTATCTCTGTTCACCTGGAGTCCTGTCATCACTGATTGCTTCTTCGACCAGTTTGTCGGTCGGTTTTCGCTTGTAAGTCTTCGATTTTGTGTGACATCAAACATAAATCATCCACGCGCGAAATCCAGGTCTTCTAGGTTCTTCACGTTGGTCCAGGATATCCCTGTCTTCTCGTTTCCCCCTGTCTGACGTATAATCCAGTCCACCACAATTAGGAATATCATTGGTGATGATAAGCACCCTTGTTTGACTCCTGTGTTTACTCCAAACGCCTCGCGTAATCTACAAGAAGATGGTTACTGCCATGCATTCATTCGCATGTATACACACAGCAGAGTGGGATGTGGTGAAAGCATTAAGAAGTAATATAGTTAACCGGAGAGAGAGAGTGAGAGGGTGGTTAATGACTGAATCTTTGTTCATCGAATCAACACCGTACACATGCAGTCGGAATGACACAACATCTATTCCGGACATATGGAATATTTCAATAAGAAACATGAGGTAGTCAAGCTATCTAAAGTTAATTTATCATGTCGTGTGAACACGTATCGATATGATTGTAAGTAGCAATAAAGTGTGTACGAGACGTCATCCACTTATGAATACACAGTATCACTACACACACACACTGTGTGTTATTTCATCGAACAAACGTTTTCAGCATGGAATTATTTTCCACTGCAGTGTCCATATTGTACACTCGTCTTCATTTCAAAGGCTTCCCTAATATTCTCATTTCGAAATACATTGTGTCTTAAACAATGAAGAAGATTTGTGGCTCAGGTGGATGCTTTTGACTTAGTTGTGTTCTCTGAAATGGTTGGTGATTTAATTGCCAAGCTTTCGTTGTTCCCCTTCTACACAACATCTTCAGTATAGTTAATTGGTGGATGGTGACTAGCAGTGGAATCCAGTCAGGACAACGCGCATTCGTCCTATTTGGGACTCGTCAACTAGCTGGATGTACCTGCATTCCACAGTCATTGAGTGATGATGTTCCCGCTGAGGCTCGAACCCAGTGCTTGTAGTCTCAAACGACATAGCCTTATCCACTAGACCACTTGGGCCACGAGAGTCACCTCTTGCGCAATGGGTCATATTAATTATTGAATTCAATTTTTTTGGATTCTCCCATCGACTGATTGGACTGAAGTGCTTGGTCCCACGTTGACATATCGGCTTCTTGTGCAGATGCTTCGACGATGTCTAGGTATGCAATTATAAGAAAATTGGTGGATGGTGACTAGCAGTGGAATCCAGCATGTGCATTTCGTTCTATTTGGGAGTTGTCATCTGCTAGTCAGCGTTAATGTTAAATAACTAACTATCCTATAAAATTCATTAGAAAGATCAAAAAAGGTCAAAAGCAGAATAAAAATAATGGTGAAACTAATAATGATAACATAAATAAGAGAGAATATAAGGCATCTACAGTTGTAGTTTTACCAAATGGTAAGGAGGGGACATCTGAGACCCCACGTAGTAGGATTCTTGATGAAGCAGGAATTACGATGGCATTCAAACCTACAAAATGACTCACTCACTCAAGTAGCACAATCTCTGTAGGTAAGCTAAAGAACCCTATAGGTTGACACAATTAGACAAAACAATATATATTATAAAATACCGTGCAATGACTGTGAGTGAGGTCAACTACATAGGTGAAACTAGTAGATCGAGCAGGAGTAGTGAGATTGCCTATCAGAACATAAAAATATAGCTAAGGTTAGAATGGCTGACCTCAGCAGCGGAGATAAGTAATTTAGAAAAAAGCTCAATACTACATTGCACTGCATGAATTAACACACAACCACACAACAGGGTGGGTGGGACAGAGTTATAATTCTAAGAAGTAATCTAGGTAGGTGGATAGAGAGAGTGGTTGATTACTGAATCCTTGTTCATCGAGTCCACACCCAACAAGTGCAATAGGAATGACTCATCACTCATACCGAAAATATGGAAATTACTATTACCATTCAAGTGAAGCGATGAAAAATAATGGAATTATATAGACGAAGTTAGAAAGCTGTGTGAGTGAGTACCTTGATATAATTATGAGCAGTAATAAATTGTGCTCGACACGTGGTGGCATCAGTAAATATTACTGTATAACAACGTTGTGTGACTTTATCAAAATAAAATTTTACCCACAATGGAATTAATCACGACATCGGTTGTCAGAAGATACCATCACTTCATTGAGACGGATAATTCCAACAAGTTGATTTCATACGAAAACCTCCACTGAAGATGTTCTCTAGATAGGGGACAACGAAAACTAAGCGATCACAACTAAATCAAAATAAACTTGAACAAAGCAAGAACAACAATTGTACCAGGATAATATGAGCTCATTTTTTATTATTTCGCGGATTCTTCTCAACTGGTTACAACCTGAACGATGAAAAATATGAATTACATTACATTAAAGATTTGAACATAATTTTCCACGATCACAAGGAGTAATTGGTAGGAAGTAAAAGTAGCATTAGTCCGGAATGATTTAACTAATCAAGAGTTACAAACACTGACTATTTATAGAATAATTCAAATGAACTGTGATCAATATTTGACAGTTTATAAATATTTATAGAATAATTAGGCAATTAGGCTTGGAAACAAAAACAAGCTGTTGTATATATATATATATTATTGTCACCAAGGCAGTGCAAGATTCACCACTGTCTCTTTCTGAGTACATAGATTTAGTTTAAGTCGTTTGATAGCAATTGCTTCAGCAAAGCGTAACAAGTTAGGTTTCTTTTGCTTGTTGATTATTTTGAATGACTTCAAGTTGTCTACATTATGTCCAGTGTCTAATAGATGACGCGCAATTGCACTGTTTAATACTTGTGGACCTTTCAGTCTCAGGTTCTTTGCTATGTGTTCAGAAATGCGGACAATAACCCTTCTCTCTGTTCTTCCGATGTGTGGCACGTACATGTAAATTGGTAGACACAGTTGGAGGTAACATGAGGTGGGTATTTGTCCACTTCTGATTGTCTCAAACAACTAGTTGTTTGATAAACACATACAAGCTTGGCGGCTGGATATGTTCTTTTCAGGGCAGCGTTCAGTCTGCATCTTATTCTGATGGCAGTATCATCACCTTTGAATGCCAGCTGCAGAAAGATAGGCTTTTTCTCTACTGTGCTGATTTTCACTTTTTCAACATGACGTCTCCCATACTTGTCGATGAACTTTTGTGGGTAACCGTTGTCGCGTAGGCATTTCTCCACAATGGATAGCTCTTCCTCAATCTTTTCTTCTGAACACAGCTTCCTTACACGATCAAATAATGTTCTCACCAATCCTTTTTTGTAACTTATAGGGCAGAAACTTTTGAAGTTAAGATAAACCGCCCTCCAAGTCTCTTTTCTGTGTAGATATCTTATGATTTTGCCGTCTATATCTCGTTGGATACCTAGGTCAAGAAAATGGAACTTCTCCTCTTTTTCATGCTCCATTGTAAACTTGATATTTGGATGGGCGCTGTTCAAGACTTCTAGTACTTGAGATGCATCATCAAAAGAATTACAAATAACGAAAGTGTCGTCGACATACCTGGTATAGAAATCGGTCTGACTGATTGCGGATTTCAGCCTTGTTTGTTCCAGACTACCCATAAAAATATCTGCCAGAATCGGACCCAGGGGGCTTCCCATGGCGACTCCGTCTATTTGGCGGTACAGAATGTTGTTAAACTGGAACTGTACGTCTTTGGTGCACATAAGTAAAAGTTGTTTGAGTTCGTTCTTGGGTAGAGAAATACATTCTCACTCTAATTGGTGGATGGTGAGTAGCAGTGGAATCCAGGACAACGTGCATTTCATCCTATTTGGCACTCGTCATCTGGATGTACCTACACTCCCCAGTCATTGAGTGATCATGTTCCCACTAAGGTTCGAACCTAGTCCCGATAGTTTCAAAAGCCAAAGCGGTCCAATCAATCGACGGGAAAATCTAAAATTCAATTAAATAATTAATATGACCCGTTGCACAAGAGACGGTGGCTCTCGCAGACCAAGTAGTCTAGTAGATAACGCTTTAGCGTTTAAAACTATAGGCACTGGGTCCGAGCCTCGGTGAGAACATCATCACTCACTGCAGAATACAGTTACATCCAGCTAGTTGACGAGTCCCAAATAGGACGAAATGCACGTTGTCCTGGATTCCACTGCTAGTCACCATCCACCAATTAAATTCTAATTACATGCTCAGACATCGTCGAAGCATCTGCACAAGAAGCCGCCGACATATCAACGTAAGACCGAGCACTTCGGTCCAATCATCAATCGACAGGAAAGTCTAAAATTCAATTCAACATTCTCTCTCTCTCTCTAACACTGATCGATACTATGGAATATTTCTTCTTCGCCATCTTTGACTATTTCATCAAACAATTTGAGATTTCACTAAACATTAATGAAAATAATAATAATAATAATAATAATAATAATGTACACAGGAGAAGTCATTTAATGGTAATATTTATTGAATAACGCTCACACACACACACACACACAAACACGAAATGAACTCAAGAAAACAATAAGAAATTGAAAACAAAGATACCTCTCAATCAAATCAAAATACCTAACATAAATATTTGTGTGTATTACTACTACTACTACTACCAATAATAATAATAATAATAGTAAACTTTTCTGTTCTATGGAATGTTGTAAATAACTGACTTTAGTTTACTTGAAGTTCTGTGCTGTTATGATGATGAGTAGAATTGAGTATACAATAAATAAATAAATAGAATAACACAACGAATAAGAAGTTCAATAATAACCTCGCACGTGTGTGTGTGTGTTTGTTTATGTGTGTACGTGCTTTCATCACTATAGTGACAGTTATAAACAAATTTAATATATACACATGTGTATACAGGCAGTCAGACTCAGACAGGCACACGTACACAAATGTACACATCATCATCATCATCAATCAATCAGTCGATCGATCGATATAAGTAAATACTTCTCAAATTACAAGTCAACTAACTAATCTATTCACACAATAATGCTTATGTAGACAATTTAGAAGATTATGATAGAGGTATTTATGTTGTGTGTCATATAGTATATATATATCTGTATCTGCACGCGTGGGTGTATTTGTGTGTATGTGTTTGCGTGAGAATATTTTATAAACAATTTATAATCTAATGATTTTTATATGGTTCATAATGCGCATATTATAGATATATTATTATCATGAATATTGTTTATGATTCCCTCAGGGTTCCGTCCAGTGCCAGTCACCATCAACGGGAGGGATTTGATGAAAGAGGTTACTTCATTCACTTTACTTATCTAGGGAGCATTGTCTCAACTACAGGAGGAACGGACGGACGAGGATGTCAAATCGAGCGAGAATCGGGAAGGCGAGAAACACATTCATCAACCTGAAACCAATCTGAAAATCTTCGTCACTCAACATCAACAACAAAATTCGGATTTTCAATATACAAACGTCAAGTCAGTCAGTTCTTCTATACGGGAATCAGAAACTTGACCAGTGTGTCACAAACAATATTTCCAACAGCCTGTTGCACACCTTTATCAACAACTGCCACCTTCGCTTTATACTACTGAAGATCAGATGGCCGGAAAGAACAAGAACCAACAAGAAACTATGGGAACAAACAAACAAAACAAGAACCAATCGCCCAACAAGAAAATATGCAGGAGAAAGTGGAGATGGATTGGACACTCGCTGAGGAGGAGGCCGTTGGGTGACATCGCGCGTCAGGCCCTCGAGTGGAACCCGAAAGGGAACCGGCGAGTGGGACGTCAGTGCAAGTGTGACATGGAGGAGATGGTGTGAAGAGGAGTTGAAGCAGTATGGACTAACATGGATGCAGGTGAAAAGTAGAGCAGAAGACAGAAGCAAGTGGAGACGTGTAGTTGAAGCCCTATGTTCCACTAGGAACCCAAGGGAAAAATAATAATAATACAGGGTTCCGTAGTGGAATATCCGGCTTCAACAACACGTGTTCAGCTGGCTCCATCTCCTACTATAACATGATCTCCTCCATGTCTCCCGCCCCCCGCCGCGCCTCGTACTCACGCGTTACTAACTCGTTGTTTCCACTCGAAATTATGCCCGCAGCGGGATGTCACTCAAGAGTTTCCTCAGTGTGTCCCCGATCCATCTCCTTTTTTCTTCGGAATATTTATTGGACAACATGTTCTTGGTTGATTGTTTGATTGATTGATTGATTGATTGGTTTCCAGAGTTCCATGTTGCTAGGCCTTTCCGACAGGTCAGCTAGTAATCGCCAGTAACGAGTCACGGAAGGCAGATGTGTAAAAAAAATCTGTACTGGCCTGTTGGAAATGGTTTCACTGGGTTCGAACCCTAGTGGGTACGTAGGGATGAAAAGTTCTAGGCTAGGATAAAACATCTGTCCAGTATTACCATGTGTTCTAACTATTCAAATTGTAACTGACCTCCTCTGCAGCATCAATTCAAGTAGGTGGAAACGAAAGGAAGGTAAAAATTTTTTTCTCGTGATAATTTATGCACTCACCCGCGTCTGGCATAACGATAGACTATGAGGAGGAAAAGTAACTTCGTCTCCATACTCCCGCTCTTTCACCCCACCCCCCACAAACATGAGAAATTTATGCCTTTTCACTTACATGTAACATTGTTTCTCTGTCAAATGAAATCGTCTTCTTGACATCATGGTGCACTTTAGATTGCTGATATTATATGGTTGGAGGAAATCGGCAGGAGACTCTGCGTGGACCTAGGTTTCGTGCTAGTTGGCACTCAACAGTCAGTCAGTGAGCAAGGCGTATCTGCAACAACCTTGAAGGCACTCATGCCCCCCCATCTGAGATTCGAACCCATGTCACCCAGTGTTCTGAAGTCAGAGACATTACCACTGAACAGCTATTCAGGCTTAGCGATTGACCTCCTGTCTGACTGTATTGGATACCTTGATTGGACACTAGTTAGTAACTAGTGCAATGTGTTTAGTCCTATATTTGGTGAAGACTGAATTTACCTGTCGACAGAATCGCCCAGCCAGCCTCACTCTGTTGATATGATCTCCTTGATGTCTAATTTACAATCTCCTGTTCGATGGCGGTGGCTAGCAGGCATAAAATAATGTTTTAGCAGAATAAAGTGGTACCATCTTTTAATTCGTTTGCTTCTCGTCAGCTGCTTACACGCCAAAAACATTATTAAATATATCTACAAAAACAATTTTAACATACTTGCACAGAGTTCATTTTAAACGAAAATCAATCGATCAATATATGCATACAGTAATAATATATATATATATATATATATATATATATATATATATATATGTAATGTTAAATACTACTCCGAAAAATAATAATCATACACAATGGAGACTTTTCAGCATTTCTCATTCAGATGAAAGAGAGATGAAAAATATCCAGTTACCAGGCAAGACAAAGAAAGACTGATAACCGCTTTTTTCTGGACGCATAAATCAGGTTTCGGGCGCTCGATGGAGATGGCTTCAGCAAACTTGAGGAGAATTGAGCTCTTTTGCATATTGGTAATTTCGAACGACTTTTCGACGTCCACCTCATGACCGACGCATTTCGAGGAGATGCCTGGCTATGGCACTGTTTGAAGCATTTGTTCCCCACTGGAGACGTAAGCTTTTTAGTAAATGTTCAGAAAATCATAGATATGCCCTTCTTCTTTCTGTTCTTCCAATGTAACTGCTCCCACAGATACATGTAAATTTGTATATACAGTTGCAGTTGTTAACATGAGAAGGATATCTATCGATTTTTGATTGCACCAGAGAAGAGCAAGTCGTTCGATAGACGGGAACGAGCTTATCTGCAAGATAGGCTATGCCTAGTCATGTGCTCAGCCTTCTGTTCATCATCGATGCAATGTTTTCATCTTTATAATCAAGCTGAATGTAGATTGGCTTTTTTCTCACTGTGATTCTTTTTCATTTGCGACTTCAGATCTTCCATACTTGTTGATGAACCTTTGAGGGTACGTACCCATTGCTCTTCAATATCTTTTCAAAATAAAATCAAATTCTACCTCTAATTTCTCTATAGAGCATAGATTGTCTTCGCTCTATAGTACAGCGTCTTGACCAGTGCTCATTTATAGCTATTTGAACAAAAGCTATTAAAATGTAAGTATTGTCCTTTCTATGTAGACTTTCAATAAATTGACTTTGGAAGACTACCGTCTTCTTGGCGTTCCATGGCGATATCGAGGAAGTGGAACTTCTCGTCACTTTCATGTTCCATAGTGAAATCAATATTGGCGCATGCATCATTGAATAATCTTAGTAAGTGTGAAGCATGACTTTCATTTTTGCACACTACAAATATGTCATCAATGTATCGACAGTAGGAAGTTGTTTCATCGATTGCATGCTTCAACTTTGTTATTTCAAGACTGAATTTACCTGTCGACAGAATCGCCCAGCCAGCCTCACTCTGTTGATATGATCTCCTTGATGTCTCAGTTAAAAATCTCTTGTTCGATGGCGGTGGTTAGCAGGCATAAAATAATGTAATAGAGAAGACTTATCTCTGAAGGAGTAACGTGTTTTTGTTGTCGCTATTGTGTTCTCTGAGTTAGCTAATTTAAATTACAAATCTTTCCGAACGACAATGATGAAGTGAGTAATGCGAATTCGCCAGAGAATGAAATAGCCCTCTGCATACTGATAACCCTAACTGTGATTGGTATTCACTTGTGTATTGATTGATACTGATCCTCTCTCCAGTTGACTTGATATTTATTTATTAATTTATTTATTTTTTCTACCGTTTGGCCATCTAGCTCGGTGAATGCAACATTAACATGGAAGATCTTATAAAAACTGATATTTGGACGATTATCTGTTCATACTGTTAATAAAGGTCTGTAGTTTTTTTTGAAATGTTCTTTATGACGCGCAGTGCAAGTCTCTGATCCATATAGTTGCACTGATTTCACATTGTAGTTGAAAATCCGGATCTTATTTTTGATTCTGAGTGCTGTTGACCTCCACACCTCCTTCGCTCAATACTCAAGGTCAGATGGCCGGCCAGAAAAGATCAGCAACAGAGATCTCTGGCAGTGAGCGAACCAACCAGGAACCGATTGTACAACAAATAGGCAGGAAGAAATGGAGATGGATTAGTCATACTCTGAGGAAACCATCAATTGAGTGACATCACTAGACAAGCCATTGCTCGAGTGGAACCCAAAAGGGAAGCGGCGAGTTGGTCGTCAGTGTGAGGGTGACTTGGAGGAGGTGATGTGAAGAGGAGATGAAAGCGTGTAGGCAGACTTGGAGCCAGGTGAAGACTCTAGGAGAGAACCGAACGCAATGGAGACGCGCGGCTGAAGCCCTATATTCCTCTAGGATTTAAAGGAAACAATAATAAATAATAATAATAATCTATTCATACGATCAACCGATGGATGATAGGAGGTCCTCATACTTATCAAGTCTCAAAGCAACGTGGTGGGTGAGTGTTGTGTAGTTAGTGTAATACATTAGTTCAGACAAAATGGCAAAATGAGCATCAAAACAGAACGCCTCTTATAATTCCCAGACATCCTGTCAACAATTTGCCCATAAAGAAAACAAAACAGAACAAAGCAAAACAAGGAGACAAATACAGTTAGTTAACTGTCGATCAAAACAACAACGAAAAAAGAAAGAGAGAGAAAGAAAGAAAAAAATGAAGCCTGAAGTCTGTTGTGTTTTTGTTTTGTTATTGTTCAACTGATGTCTGTCTGGATTAAGCCTTCAAATGTTTCTGTGGATTTACTCACTTTTATTTACTAATAGTGTGTTATTCTATCGTCTCGTCGCATAATTTTATTACTCTTTCTCTGCAACACGCATACACACGCCTAGATGGAGTACGCCATATCATATTACATGATTTGTCTGCATTTACCAAAAAAGAATTTGTATTTCTGAGTAGTGCTAATAATAATAGTAATAACCAATAGTAGTAAAGCACTAACATATTGATTACGGGATTTCATCATGGGCTGACATCGGTTAGCGGACCATTGGAAAACCAACTGGGAGTACTAGACAGCCAGCTGTTTCGTCCCACTAGTTTGGGACTCTTTATTAGTATGCACCCACTGGGGTACTGGATCGGGTCCCAGCGGCTTAATGGTCTATGAGCTCGCTGGCCTTGTAACCAGAAAGTCCTTGGTTTGGCTCACTCAGGTGAGTCCCAAACTAGTGGGACGAAACAGCTGGCTGTCCAGTACTCCCAGTTGGTTTTCCAATGGTTCTTTAATCGTTGTCAGCTCATGGTGAAATCCTGTAAGCAATCAATCAAATCCCTACAAACCAATACTTGAATACTAACATAGTATTGACTAATAATTTAACCATTTTATGAGAGCACATTCTGAACGGCACTCATTCTCTCTTTCTTTAGGTATTATTGGTGGCCTGCTTAAAATATGGGATACCTAAAACCTCCATCATTGTATACTGCATACAGTTTCTTTTATTCAGTTTGTTTAAAACTACTCTGGTGAGTACTGAAAACATTTACAACTTGTTGTAATTCGCAAGTTCCTGTTGAACATGAGAAAAAGCATTATTCTAGATGACAGCTTCTACTAACACATGAGGTAACTGCTGCAGATTGGTGTCCTTGATTCACACATTATAGCGGTTTAATTAATGAAAAACACACCTTGGCTCCCGTATCTTGCCTTCTGTTATTACAATAGGACAAAGCTACCTAATGAGAAAGTCATTTTAGGAAGAAATGTCTGCCTCATGTCTATTTCCTTTAACTCCATTATGGATAAGATTTTATTTTGATAAATCACACAGTGGAGTGGTATGCAGTAATATTAACTGATGATCACCACGTTTCCAGCACAAACTATTGCCACTCATAATCATATCAAGTCACTCACTCACACAACTGTCTCGCTTCATTTGTATACATCAGTGGAATTGATGATTAGACATTTGAATAAAAATCAACCAATATAAGATAATGTACATTCAGAAATAATAATAATTTTTATTTTATTTTTTTAATTATAGCTTGATTCCACACAGTATTTTGGTACAAGTATGAAATTTTCAGCTTGTGATATCGGTAGCCCAAATTTAGCAGGTCGATCATTAATATCAGGTGTGAGCCGGCTGGGGATTGAACCCTGGACCATGTGCATGGTGGGCGAGCGTCCTAACCGCTGTTCCACCGATACACAGTCAGATGGGAAATAAGACGAGCGTTTTTATTGTCAAAATAAATAAGTAACTTGTTAGAATGTTATGATGTGCTTGAATTGAAATAGAATTTTAAGATTATTTATTATCCTCCTCTGATTTGACTGACTGACTGGTGGTGATAATATCTTCCATGCATATCTCTATTATTTGCATTGAGTCATTTCTGTTAGCATGTGTTGTGTGTAGACTCAATGAATAAGGATTCACAGTCATTGCAAGGTATTTTGTAATATGTATATTATTTTGTCAAATTGTGTCAACCTACAGAATCCCTTCACCTACCTACACAGATTGTCCTACCTGAGTCAGTGAGTGAGTCAGTTTGCAGATTTGAATGCCACCCCAATTCCTGCTTACTTATGAATCCAACCACGTGGGGTCTCAGATGTCCCCTCCTTATTATATGGTAAAACCACTACATTAGATGCCTTATATTCCCTCTTATTTATGTTATCATTATTAGTTTCACCATTATTTTTTATTCTGCTTTTCACCTTTTCTGATCTTCCTAATGAATTTTGTTGGATAGTTAGTTATTTAACACCAACGCCTCTTCTTCTATATGTTTCATTTCATCGTTTAGGTTTTTGTTGCAGTGCTTAGTGCTGTTTGTATTTGTAGAATTTTTTAATATATTTTGTGCGTTGAAGTTTTAGTAGCAATTTGGTTAAGTTTTTGGGGCGGAGTTGCTAGCCCCACGCCCCAACCCTCCCTCTTTTTCCGGGCTTGGGACCGGCTAGAATACTAGTGACCTAGTAATCTAGGCTCATTATCACCAATGACATTCTTAATTGTGGTGGACTGGATTATGCGTCAGACAGTGGGAAACGAAAAAGAGACAGGGATATCCTGGACCAATGTGAAGAACCTGGAAGACCTGGATTTCGCGGATGATTTATGTTTGATGTCACACAAAATCGAAGACTTACAAGCGAAAACCGACCGACAAACTGGTCGAAGAAGCAATCAGTGATGACAGGACTCCAGGTGAACAGAGATAAGACGGAGGTTATGAAAATAACCAACCAACCAACAACAACAACAGCAACATCCAGCGCCAATCACCATCAACAGGAGGGATTTGAAAAAGGTCACTTCATTCACTTATCTAGGTAGGGAGCATTGTCTCAACTACAGGAGGAACGGACAGACGAGGATGTGAAATCGAGCGAGAATCGGGAAGGCGAGAAACACATTCATCAACCTGAAACCAATCTGGAAATTTTCCTCACTCAACATCAGCATCAACAACAAAATTCGGATTTCCAATATACAAACGTCAAGTCAGTCAGTTCTTCTATACGGGGATCAGAAACTTACTTGGCGGGTCACAAAGAATATTTCCATCAGCCTGTTGCAGACCTTTATCAACAACTAACTGTCTTCGCTCTATACTACTGAAGATCAGATGGCCGCCGGAGAGAATCACCAACAAGAAACTATGGGAACAAACAAACAAAACAAGAACCAATCGCTCAACAAATATGCAGGAGAAAGTGGAGATGGATTGGACACTCGCTGTGTGACATCACGCGTCAGGCCATAGCTCGAGTGGAACCCGAAAGGGAAGTGGCGATTGGGACGTCAGTGGAAGGGTGACATGGAGGAGATGGTGTGAAGAGGAGTTGAAGCAGTATGGACTAACATGGATGCAAGTGAAAAATACAGCAGAAGAGAGAAGCAAGTGGAGGCGTGCAGTTGAAGCCCTACGTTCCACTAGGAACCCAAGGGAACAATAATAATAATATTAGTGCTGTTGCTTGGTTCGTTAAATGCGCACTTAACTAAATGACCATTTGCAGACAAGATGTACATAATTTCCTTACACAGAGAGATACCGAATAGCATCGTTGCAAAGTCTGTCTTTTGCCGTTACAATAATATTTCAACAAAGTCTGTTGGCAGCATGAAACAGAAAATCATCAGAAATTAAAACAACACCGGTTTTTCTTTGTTTTTTTCCCTTCATTTGTTGAGAAATACAAAAACCATTTTTCATAGATCAGTAAATCAGTAACTAATAACTCAATGAGCCGTTCACCTGAATAATTTAGTATCCCTTAGGGTATTTAGGGAAATACTAATGCGATTCACTGAAGAGGTATCCTTCTGATAATTTCATTTATCATAGCTAGCTGTATATTCTTTCTACATTATTGCATAAATACAAGTATTAGGTAAGTAGGTTTTATTGTTATTGATTTGGGTTCCAAGTGGAACATACCCGCTTCAAAAACACATCTCCACTTTATTCTATCCTCTACTGTCCTCTTCACCTGAGTCCACGACTGACCATAATCTATAATCTCCTCTTCTGCACAAGATCTCCCCCACGTCTTCCTCGTACCGACAACCCACAAGTCACTTTTCATCAGCATTTCACTCGAGGGATGACCTGCATTGCGCACGATGTCACTCAATCACCCAGCCCAATCCATCTCCATTTTTTCAGCGCCCGGCTCTTGCCTGTTGGTTTGTTCCCAGACAGAGTTCCTTGTTGCTAACTCCTTCTGGCCAGTCGGCCATTTGATCTTCAATATGGAGACAGACAGCGAAGGTGGCAGCTATTGATGAAAGTCTGAAACAGGCTGTTGGAAATGCTTTTTGTGACGCGGGTGCAGTGCAAGTTTCTGACCAATTATAGAAGAACTGACCGACTTAACACTTGTATTGAAAATCCAAATCTTCTACTTTATGCTGAGTCTGAGTGAAAGCGGAAGATTTCCAAACTGGTTTCAGGTTGATGAAGTTGTATCTTGCCCTTCCGATTCTGGCTGGCTAACTGGCTCGTTGGCTTCGACATCTTCATCCGTGCTGTCTCCTGTAGTTGAAACAATGCTTCCTGGCTGGATAAGTGAAGGCAAGAAGTGACCTTTAACAAATCTCTCCCGTTGATGGTGATTGGTGATGGTTGTTGTTGTTGCTGTTGGTGGTAGTGGTTGGTTATCTTCATCACCTCCGTCGTTTCTATGTTCACCTGGAGTCCTGTCTTCGCTGCTTCTTCAAACAGTGTGTTGGCTTTTGCCTGCTTGCAAATCTTCGAGTTTGTGTGACATTAAACATAAATCACCTACACGCGAAATCCAGATCTTCTAAAGTCTTCTTATCGGTGGTCCAACGTATTCCTGTCTCCTCGCTCCCCACAGTCTGACACATAATCTAGTCCACCACAATTAGGAATATCATCGGTGGTAGTAGTGGGCGGCCTTGTCTTCCCTTTATCTCCACTTCGAACGCCTCGCTGAGTTTTCGGTTATGGGTCACCTGACACGTGACACTGTCATATATATATATATATATATATATATATATATATATGGGTTCATAGATGTGGTGACAAAAAGTAGACCAAGTGTCAGCTAAGGGCCTTCTTTATGCACGTACGTCTAAGTATAAAAATTCCACTATACCATATTTGGTGGCACGTATTTTATGTGATGAAAATAGTGTTAGGCATGAACTAACTAACTAACTTTCTTTGCACTAATAAATAAACCATTTCCTCCACCCTTACAGCATCAACCTTTATTGTTATTGTACTTCTTATATTTATAATCCTCTCAATTTTTTGGTTTTGTTTATTTTTTCTCATAAGTGTGGACATAATTTAAGCTGTGTTATAACTGTTAATTTTGTATTTCCCCTCACTATACTATATCAACAGAACATTAGATTCAATAATCTATAACATGCTAAAGTTTCCAAACTGAATCGACAATACTGTTTGAAACAAACTCACTGTTATTATTATTATTATTATATTTATTTAATATTCTCAATTCGTACTTCGAATATTTTCGAGTTTATATCGTAAATGTGGACAAATTCCTCTGGTTAATTTTGTTTTAATTTTTAATTTTATTTATATTTTGAGTAAATCAGATGCAATATTGTGACAAATGCTGAGAATTCCATTCTGTATTATAAGTACTGTTTTTGGAATAAAGTAGATTATTATTATTATTTGCAACACAATAGAAAGAAATCAAAGTTGTCATGAAACAGTTAGGATTAATCAGTGGTTGAGCACTCTTCAGCCAACCACACATTTAGTCTGGGGTTCAATTCCCGTTCGACGCACTCCTACTAAACCTCGCCTAGTCGACAATAAAATCGGCAAAGAGAGAAGGTTGGACGTAAGGCTAGAAACCTCACCCCTTTAGAAACTAAACACCAATTATACTGAAACTTGAAAGCTCAAGCCTGAAGCCCTATGTTCCTTTCGGAATGCAAAGGAATAAAACAATAAATAATCACAAAAGAGAACAGAAACCATCGTAATTTCAAAAAGAGGGTGTGATTTAGAGAGACCATAACAGATACAGTGATTACATGAGCTTCTTTTGCATATGTGGCCTTTTTCTGGCAAATCTATTTTCATCACTATGTAAATCGCAATAAAAGGGAACAAATGCTTTAAACAGTGCCATCGCCTGGCATCTCCTCGACACGGGTTGGTCATGAGGTGGACGTCGAAAAGTCGTTCAAAATTATCAATAGGCAAAAGAGCTCAATTCTCCTCAAGTTTGCTGAAGCCATCTCCATCAAGCGCCTGAAACCTGATTTATGCGTTCAGAAAGAAGCGGTTATCAGTCTTTCATTGCCTTCCCTGGTAACTGGATATTTTTCATCTCTCTTTCATGTGAATGCGAAATGCTGAAAAGTTTCCATTGTGTATGATTATTATTGTTCGGAATAGTGTTTAATATTGCATATATATATTTATATATTATTACTGTATGCATATATTGATCGATTGATTTTTGTTTAAAATGAACTCTGTGCAAGTATGTTAAAATTGTTTTTGTAGATATATTTAATAATGTTTTTGGCCTGTAAGCAGCTGACGAGAAGGCAACGAAATAAAAGATGGTACCACTTTATTCTGCTAAAACTGTAGTTCTTGCTTTGTTCAAATAAAAGGATGAATTTAATCGAGATGGTGAAGAAAGTATTGACGAGGTGTGTTGGTTAGCGTACCTGCGAATTTAGCCGCTGCCATTGTTTTATAACTTGTTTAAAAAAAGCGGTTTTAGAAAGATTTACATACCAGGCATCCATAGAAGCAGGTGAATTAATATATACACATACACACACACTTTGAAATGGTTAAATGTGAGGGTTTATCCTTCATTTGGCTATAAAAGCTTATTAATCAAACATTCCACAAAGGTACCCATTTTGAATTTCTTTTCATTCTACAACAGTCGAATATAATCTTTGATTCTCTTTCAAGCCTGAGTGACTGGCTGGATTTTCGATGTAGAAAGTGGCACAGTAGTGCGGCAGGTTCAGGGGGCTATAATTCATAAAATTACACATAAATGTAGAGCTAAACAGAAATCCAAAGAAACTAAAGTAAGCTGACAGGCAGATAAGAAAGATTAGCGACACGGTCAACAATGAGAATTTAGTGAATCTAGGCGATTACAAATATCGAATGCATCTGTCTGCATCATTGACAACGATTTTGAGCTATATCATGAACAGTCTCAAGCCACTGAGACCAGCCAGGCGGTCTACACCCCAAATACGTGGCTGACTTAAACCAACAGTGGAAGACTTCATGGAATGCTACCTTGTTTTTGTGGATTTACAGGGAACCCGAACCTTTTCCAGCCTAATCCTGTATCAGCTAATATTTCTTGACAAGGAAGGTGACAGACTGTCATACGTAATACGTGTCCTAGTCATCTCTGTACAGCTGTACAACGTCAGCGATTGACTTGCCCTTCTACACCTAACCTCAATAATGTTAACCACATTATACTATATGACACGGAACATGTAGCGCAAACACCTTTGGTCAAAGACTGTTAGCTTCGTCAAATCTTTCACTTTTAACAGTTGCGTCTCCTATTATAAATAAAGTCAGAGAGAACTGCTACGCAGTACACACTTTGTTTCATCGATAGTTCGCAGAGATAACGTAAGTTGTCAAGCGCCACACAAGCTTTTTACATCCACCCTACAACTCACCCCTAAGAAAGACGTGCACATCAAGCTACCCTATATGGGGCATCAAAGAGGCTTGATAACTAGACAAAGACTGAACGCTGCTGTTAAAAAGACTTTTTATGTAGCTAATATCATAATAATAGAGAATGTAAAGCCAATATATCTATCTAAGCCCTTCGAACATGCGAAAAATGATGTCACATGCCACACTGTATTTACGTATTTGAATGTACGTGTGGACACACATACATAGGGAGGACTCATCGATCTCTGCAAGTAAGGGCTGGCTTCAGAGCATATTCCTAAATGGCTCCAGAAACAAATGCAATCTTCAGAACCCATTAATGGTGAGAACAGGAGACCTAGCTCTTCCATTGCGAAACATAAAATTGACGTTAACAGATCTTTTAAACCTATTTATAAAACGTGTTTGGGGCGTATCCTAAAGTTTGTGGAAGCCCTAGCAATTAGAAAGTTTAAACCACCTTTATGCGTTCAAAAGCAATTCGTCATCACATTAAATCTTCTTTGGTAAATTTTGTTTTGATACCATAGCAGATGTAATGTTACCTCTGTTATTTGGTTTAGTGGTCTTTATTGTTATTTCGACCTTGAATATGTCCTTTTAATTTGACCTAAGTCAATTTACTCACCTCTTACCTCTTTATTAATTTCATATATATTATTATTATTATTATTATTATTATTATGACAAGTCAGTGTGTGCTGGATCAGATTGTTCGAAATGTGTTGCCCAAATGCATTACACAATTCGGACAAATTACGTCTTCTTATTGCTTTTTCTAACAACCTGTCCATAAGAACTGATGCAACTCACTTAATGAATAGAGTGTACAAGAGGATTTCTCCAAACTTCAGTAATAATCTATGATTTATACACAGTGTTGGCTGAATGTCGATTTTACTGTTGTTATCATTATTATTCCATTATATTCAGGTTGAAATATCGGGCTTCAACAAAACATTTCCACTTCACTCTACTTTCTTAAGTCCTCTTTAACCGGCTCCACAATTGCCTATAAGCTCTGATCTCTTCCTCAAATGGTCTCCTGCATGTTACCCTTAAACCTACACCCACTTCATTCTTTCCCTTTTGGGTTCCTCTTGAGCACTAGCCCAACGCATGACGTTACTGACCCATCTTCTCAGTATGTACGCAATCTATCTCCCTTTTCTTCGGAATATTTGTTGAGCAATAATTTCTTGACTAGACAGGTTCACAGAGTTTCCTGTTGCTGATTCTTTCATGCCGGTCATCTGATCTTCAAGCGAAGGAGGCGTATTCGAAATGATTTTGGTGGCGTAATCGTTAAGTCTCTGCTCCATAAAGAAGCACTGACTGGCTTGACATGAATGTTGAAAATCCGAATCTTCTTTTTTTCATGCTGATTGTAGCAGATTTGCACGCTGATTTCAGAGTTGTGAAGGTCAGTCTTGCCTTTCCGATTCCGCCTTTGACATCCTCATCTGTGCCTGTGTCTTTAGTTGAAACGATACTTTAAGTGAAAGAATTGACTTCCTTAAAATTTCCCTCATTGATAGGGATTGGTCTTGTTGTTGTTGGTGGTGGTGGTGGTCAGGTATCTTCTGTCTTCTCTATGTTCGTCTGAAGTCCTATCTTCGACGCCTGCCTCTTCTACCAGTTTGTCGGTTTTCACCCGTATATCTTTGTGCGTCGGCGGCACAGCGGTTAGATCCCCGGCCACTGAAGCACTCCTTTACCTCACTAAGCCAGTAACATACATGCTAACCCTGTTTATTAGATTACTCTGTTCTCTATCTTCTCCTCCCCAGCTTACCCCCACGTCATTTTCTATTTTGAATGCATAGAAACTGATGGTAACTTAAACCCACAAATTCTAATGCTGCTTATATTTCAGAGACGTCGGTTTCATAGTGTTTTCTTTGCTACTACTATTGAAACATTGAAGTATGCTGTGGTCATTCATTTATAACCATTGTAATTTCAGGTAGTAGTAGTGTGCAGCTGATGAGGAGGACCTGTGAAATAATAGAAGGATGATACATTATTTTATACTCCCAATCTGGTCTTTCTTTCTTTTAGAAATCAAGATTAAAATTTATTACAGGATTTCATCATGAGTTGACACCAGTTAGAAAACCATTGGAAAACCTGAGAGTACTGGACAGCTGTTTTGGCCTAGTTTGTGACTCTTCACAGTACCCACCCATCGGGGTTCGAACCCAGGACCTCCTGGTTAAAGGGGAGCTAACTCGTAGACCACTAAGTTACTGAGACCCGATCCAATGGCCAGTACATGAATTCTAACTTCTGCCAATTCACGATAAAGCGCGACCCCTAGCCAATGTTTTCGGCGAGTATTTGTCCTCACACCCGATCTGCTGCACCCTACTGGTCATGAGTTCTCGGTGGCTTAATGGTATACGAGCTCGCCATGTAACCAGAAGGTCCTGGGCTCGAATCCCGGTAGGTGTGTACTGTGAAGAGTCCCAAACTAGGACGAAACAGCTGTCCAGTACTCCCAGTTGGTTTTCAATAGTTCTCTAACCAATGTCAGCTCATGATGAAATCCTGTAACCAATCAAATCCCTACAAAGCAACACTTGAATATTAAAATTTATTGTTATTTTAAAGCCGGTAAACTCACCTATTTTATCTGACAAATTTTTTTAAAGGAAAGTGAATACAACTTACACATTATGAAAAGGATTAAATTGAATCACAGTATATGTATATAATATATATATATATTTGTAAAGTATGATAAAACTAGAAATTGGACACGTATGTATATTATTCCATTTGTCTGTTATTTGAATTAAGCAAAATCGTTTATTTGTCTGTAGTTTATCGATCTCCCTAACCCTTTTTAAACACAACTCTATTGAACATGGAACGTATTGTATTGAATTAAATTAAACAACACATTGATATCAATGAGTTAGTAAGGTATGCGAAATTAGTAAACGAGTTAGTTTCTTTTTTTTGGTATTTATTGAAAAGACTATTTGTGTGATAATATATTAGAATAAATTTATATATATATATATATTGGCATAGATGAAAAATCAATAAGTAGTGTTATGAGTAGAGTATATAGTATTATACAGAGTTGATTTCAATATATATATATATATATATATATATATATATATATATATATATATATTATTCGCACAAACTCGAAGATATCCAAGTAGAAAGCAACAAGTTGGCAGGAGAAACATCCAGAGAAGATAGAACTTCCTTCAGGTGAACATAGAGAAAACATGTAGGTGATGAAGATTCCTGGCCAACAGCAACACCAACAACAACAGACAACAATCAGCCAGCATAAATGGGAGAAATCTCAAAGAAGCAGCCTACTTCACCTACCTTCCTACCTACCTACCTGGGAAGCATCGTTTCAACTACAAGCGGACGGAACTGATGAGGATATCGAAGCAGTGAGGATTGGGAAAGCAAGACAAGCTTTCATTTCTCTCAAGTCTGTGTGAAGGTCAACAGCACTCAACATGAAAAATAAGATCCGATTTTAACTCCAATGTGAAGTCAGTTCTACTCACTGTACAGATGAGAGACTTGGCGCCGTGTCACGAAGGCCACTTCGAACAAACTACAGAGCTTCATCAACAACTGTCTTCGCTCAATAGTACTTAAGATCAGATGGCCGGCGAGAAAAGATCAGAAATAGTGAGGAATCTCTGACAATGAGCGAATCAACCCAACAGGAACCGATTGTGCAACAAATATGCAGGAAGAAATGGACGTAGATGGATCAAATTGGCCATACTCTGAGAAAACGAACTGTTATCAAGTGAGTGACATCACACGAGAGGCCATACATAGCTCGAGTGGAACACGAATGGGAAGCGGCGAGTTAGTTGGTCGTGAGTGCGAGGGTGGGGTGACATGTAGGAGGTGAAGTGAAGAGGAGATGAAAGTATGTGGGGGTAGACATGGAGCCGAATGAACACGTTGTCAGAGAAGCGAACGCAATGGAGACGTGCTTGGCTGAAGCCCTATGTTCCTCTAGGAACTAAAGGAAATAATTGTATATATATATATATATATATCTTTAAGGGGGAAAAGATAGACGTAGGTCAAGTTAAAAGGACATAGTGAAGGTAAAAATAACCAACCTGGACAAGACAGTGTCCTAAATTCCACGGTTTTTGTCTAGTTCGGTACAAAAGAATCTTAGTGAGGTGCCTCTTTAGTAGGATAGGACGAATATGCACATATAAGAAAACTAACAGAAACTCTGGTTGATAATAATTATCCAGAGAAGTACATAGGGGGTGGAGATATAAAGTGGTCAGTGGAACACCAAGACCCATTCTCAAACTCTCCGCTAAAAAGGACATATATATATATATATATCAAGCTACTCTAAATGGGTAGTCACAGCAGCTTGGTAACTAGACAAAGGTTGGACGCTGCGGTTAAAATTACTTTTTAAGCAGCTTAGATCCGAATAATGTATGAGAATGTGAAGTGTATATATATGCACCCAAATAAGCCCTTAGAACATACAAAAAACGATGTCACAACCCACGTGTCGTCACACATACATAGGGAGGATTCATCGATCCTTGCAAGTAGAAGCGCTTCAGGTCATATCTCCCTAGATGGTTTCAGTAGCCAATCGAATCCCCTGAACTCATTAATATTGAAAACAGGGAGTCAAAATGATGTTTACACCTCGTTTAAATCTATCCATGAAATGTGTTTGAGGCGTATCCTAAAGTTAGTAGAAGCGCTAACGATTAGGAAGTTTAAACCACCTTTATGTATTCAAGAACAATTCGTCATCACATTAAATCTTCCTTGGTAAACTTTGTTTTGATACCAGCCAGGGGAGATGTACTATTCTACTACAGCAGAAGGCAAGACACGGAAACCAAGGTATACTTTCTTCAAGTCATCAAACAGCTATTTATATCTATCTATACAGTTTATATTCTTTAACCAATCAATCACCGAGCGTGTGATTTTCTTTTACTACATTAAACGACATGAAATAGAATGTTCAAATATATACATAGTATTCTGTTGCTAACGCAGTATTGAACTGTGGGAATATGCGAGAATCATATGCCGTTGGCACACATTGTCTGTATCACACCATCACACTATTACCTCCCTTCTTTGGTTTATTTTGACTTTTAACATGACCTTTTAACTTGACTTATGTCTATCCTCTCACCCTCTTAACACGTCATTATATATATATATATATTTTCAAGAGCTGGTTTATAAGGATTAAATTTGTTTTTACGAGTTTGACTACGGATTGATGATATCAGTTAGAGAACCATTGAAAACCAACTCGGAGTACTGCCAGACAGCGGTTTCCCCCGTCCTAGTTTGGGAATCATCGGAAGTACGCACCACCCACTACGGGGGTTCGAACCCAGGACCATTCTGTTTACAAGGCAAGGTGGCTCGTATACCATTCAGCCACTGGAACCCAGCTCAACGGCCAGCCCATGAATTCTAACTTCTACCAATTCGTGATGCATTTAGCGCGACCACCAACCAATGTCATCGGTGGGACATCCATCCTTACACTTGACTGGATGGACCTCACTGGTCACGACTTCTCACTAGAACTCCAGGAAACCCCGTCCTGTAGCAAGTCACTAGTGAGCATCAGAATTATTTTCAAGAGTTCGGCATGTAAGGATTGAATTTGTTTTTACAAGATTGCCCACGGATTTATTGATATCAGTTAGAGAACAAGAGAGTACTGGACAAGCTTGCCTTGTAACCGGAATGGTCCCGGGTTCGAACACTGTGTACTGCCGATGATTCCAAAACTAGGGCGGAGGAAACAGCTGTCTGGAAGTACTCCTACTTGGTTTTCAATGGTTCTCTAACTGATATCAATCAATCCGTGGTCAAACTCGCAAAATATATATACATGTATATGTGAGGATGGATTTCCCACCGATGACATTGGTTGGTGGTCACACCCAAATCACGAATTCGTAGAAGTTAGAATTCATGGGCTGGCTGTTGATCCAGGTCTCAGTGTCTGAATGGTATACGAGCCAGCTTGTCTTGTAAACAGAATGTCCTAGGTTTGAACCCCCGTAGTGGGTGGTGCGTACTTCCGATGATTGCCAAACTAGTTAAGTGTTTAACAAACCGAGCCATAGCACTAAGTAGCACAAAAAAAGACCTAAATGACGAAATAAAACAGATAGAAGAAGCGTTGGTGTTGAATAACTATCTTATAAATTTCATTACGAAGGTCATTAAAGGCCAAAAACAAAATAAAAATAATTGTGGAACTAGTAATGATAACATAAATAAGAGAGAATATAAGTCATCCACTGTAATACCTTATAAGGACGGGACATCTGAGACCCTACGTAGGATTCTAAATAAAGCAGGAATTAGGGTGGCATTCAAACCTACAAACTCACTCTGGGACAAGCTTTGTAGGCCAAAGGATCCATTGGACCCAATTAAACAAAATAATATAATTTACAAAATACCCTGCAATGACTGTGAAGTCAATTACATGGGTCAAACTAGTAGGTCGGGGGTAGTCAGATTGTCGGAATATTCGAATTTATCTAAGGTAAGAAAGGTTGACCCCGTGAAGATAAGTAATTCAGAAAAAAGCTCTGCAATCGCACTTCACGCATTAACACACAGTCACGCAATAGGGTGGGAGAGGGTTAAAATTCTAAGAAGTAATCTATGTAGGTGGAGAGAGAGATTGATTACTGAATCCTGTGTGGTTCATCGAGTCTACACCCAACACATGCAACAGGAATGACTCAATGCAAATACCAGAGATATGTATGGAAGATATTATTACCACCAGTCAGTCAGTCAAATCAGAGTAGGATGATAAATAATCTCAAAATTCTATTTCAATTCATGTACATCATCACATTCTAACAAGTTACTTATTCATTTTGACTATAAAAACACTCGTCGTATTTCTCATCTAATTGTAATGGATTAATAACACTCGTACTATTATTTCTGAATGTACATTATCTCATAATGAATTTTATTCCAACATCTAATCGATTCCATACATGTATATAAATGAAGAAAAAAGTTGTGTGAGTAACTTGATATGATTATGAGTGGCAATAGTTTGTCCTCGAAACGTGGTCATCAGTTAATATTACTACTGTATAACAACACTGTGTGATTTATCAAAATAAAATCTTATCCATAATGGAGTTATTCTCTACCACCGTGTTGCCCAAGTTTTATACTTATATCACTTCCCACACTAGGACGTAGGAAACAGCTGTCTCGCAGTACTTCCAGTTGGTTTTCAATGGTTCTCTAACTGATATCAGTTCGTGGTCAAACTCACGAAATATATATACATGTATATGTGAGGATGGATTTCCTACCGGAGACATTGGTTGGTGGTCACGCCCAAATCACGAATTGGTAGAAGTTAGAATTCATATGCTGGCCATTGAACTGGGTCCCATTGGCTGAATGGTATACGAGCCAGCTTGACTTGTAATCGGAATGTCCTGTGTTTGAACCCCCGTAGTGAGTGGTACGTACTTCCGATGATTCCCAAACTAGGACGGAAGAGACAGCTGTCTCGCAGTACTTCCAGTTGGTTTTCAATGCTTCCCTAACAAATGTCTATTTCTCTAGTTGAATAATTTTAGACAAAATAGAGGACAAATGAAGACACATACTGTATGTTTTTGTGTATGAGACAGCCACACACAGAGAGGGTGAGCCAGACAGAGAATAAGGGATAAAGCATTGTCCTCAGCCCTGTTCAATATGACCTGATAAAATTGTCATTCACCTCATATAGTGTGATGAGTGGATGATTAACCCTGTGTGTCCAGGACAGGCAATCCAAAGTTTGTACAACAACAATAATAATAATGAAAATAATCATAAGGTCAAATACATTGACCTTATAACACAACATCTGCCTTACGGAAACAAAGAACGAAGAAATTCAAAGTAGTCGTAGTTGGAAGAAGAATTATAATAAGAATAATAACAATAAATAATGTCAAGGTTAAAGGTAAGCCCTAATAATGTTTAGAGGAAAAAGAAACGTATTCACAGTTTGAAAATCAATATCGTTTGTTTGTTTGTTTTCCTCTAAAACAAGAGGAATGAAATCCAGTGGGGAAACTCACAAAAATTTCTCAAAATAGAACAAACAAAGAAAAATAAAACTCACAGGCAGCCTGTTTTTAAATCAATGGGCTGGCTAAATTTTCTCTCCATTAAAATGAATTATTTACAGGATTTTTTGATTATGAGCTGAAATCGGTTAGAGAACCATTGGAAAACCAACAGGGAGGAGTACTGGAAAGTCAGTTGTTTCGTCCCACTAGTGTTTGGGACTCTTCATCAGTAGGCACTCACCCTGGCAGGATTCGAACCTACGACCTTCCGGTGTCAAAGTCAGCCCGTAGACCATTAAGCCGCTGGGATTCCAGCTTCTGCCAATTCACGATATAACGTGACTGTGTCATCCGTGGCGAGTATTTGTCCTCACAACCGACCTGCCATAGCCTACCGGTGACGACTTCTCCCTAAAACCCAGGTAACTACCTACCTGAATAGGGCCAATCACTAGTGAGCGTCAGATTGACATTCAGGTGTTGGTTTTCCAATGGTTCTCCAACTCATATCACACCCGTGGTCAAACAAATCAGATCCGCATACAACATTGTCGGTATTTTGTCGGACACATAGTTTGGTACATTAGACATCGTGAAAATGTGGTTGGATACTAGCATACAGCGTGGAGTCACATTCTAGTTATATTATAATTATTATTGTTCCCTTGGGTTCCTAGTGGAACATAGGGCTTCAACTGCACGTCTCCACTTGCTTCTGTCTTCTGCTGTACTTTTCACCTGCATCCATCTTAGTCCATACTGTTTCAACTCATCTTCACACCATCTCCTCCATGTCACACTTGCACTGACGTCCCACTCGCCGCTTCCCTTTCGGGTTCCACTCGAGCAATGGTCTGACGCACGATGTCACCCAGCGAGTGGCCTCCTCCTCAGCGAGTGTCCAATCCATCTCCACTTTCTCCTGCATATTTGTTGGGCGATTGGTTCTTGTATTGTTTGTTTGTTCCCATAGTTTCTTGTTGGTTCTTGTTCTTTCCGGTGGCCATCTGATCTTCAGTATAGAGCCAGCGAAGACAGTTGTTGATAAAGGTCTGCAACAGGCTGTTGGAAATATTCTTTGTGACACACTGGCCAAGTTTCTGATCCCCGTATAGAAGAACTGACTGACTTGACGTTTGTATATTGGAAATCCGAATTTTGTTGTTGATGCTGAGTTGAGTGACAGCGGAAGATTTCGAGATTGGTTTCAGGTTGATGAATGTGTTTCTCGCCTTCCCGATTCTCGATTTGACATCCTCATCCGTTCCATGTGCCTATAGTTGAGACAATGCTCCCTAGATAAGTGAAGTGAATGCAGTAACCTCTTTCATCAAATCCCTCCTGTTGATGGTGATTGGCGCTGGATGTTGCTGCTGTTGTTGTTGATGTTGGTTATTATCATAACCTCCGTCTTGTCTATGTTCACTTGGAGTCCTGTCTTCTCTGGCTGCTTCTTCGACCAGTTTGTCGGTTTCCGCTTGTAAGTCTTCGATTTGTGTGACATCAAACATAAATCATCCATGCGCGAAATCCAGGTCTTCTAGAGTCTTCACGTTGGTCCAGGATATCCCTGTCTTCTCGTTTCCCACTGTCTGACGCATAATCCAGTCCACCACAATTAGGAATATCATTGGTGATAATAATAGCACCCTTGTCTGACTCCTGTGTTTACTCTGAACGCTTCGCTGAGTTTTCCGTTGTCGTACAGCTGTTGAATAAGGTTGATGAATATTTGGGGTACGTACGCCGTAGTACTTGAGTAGTTTCCAAATTATTTCGCGGTCAACGCTGTCTGGTGAAGGCCTTCTCAAAGTCTATGAAGGAAGTTGAGGTAGAGGTTTGATTGCCATTCTATGCTTTCTAGTTAGTACGCAACAAATTCTTGATGGATTTATTCCTGAAGATATTTATCACCAAGGTATGTTAATATTAAAAAAAATTTGAGGTCAAATACAACTGCCTAAACACATTTTAATCTAGTAGTAGTAGTAATGTACTAATATAACTATTTGGAGACTAATTACGTCAACCAGTTGTGTAAAATTGTTTACTGATAAATAACATCACATTAGTGACGTAACCAGCACACACGCACACACCCTTACATTGTCTGCGTCTGTTCAAAGGCTAAATTTATCGTGTCAGTGTTGTTACTAATACTATTATTACTTCACACTTGCCAAAATTCAACAAGACGATTGGAATGAATGCAAAAACCTGTGACGTAACAACGGTTAAATCGACCAATCATAATTCACAATTTATTCAATCATCAGCTTAAAACAAAGTGAAGCCGCCATGCGTTTTAGCGTGTGTGAGAAGTGACTGAGGGGCGGAGGTGATGTAACGATGACGTAATCAACCCTCCTACAACAGAAATGACTCATAAAGTGAATTCCGTTCCGAAATATTAAGCTAAGAGGAAAGATGAAAGAGAAAGCAGGCTTTTCCGTCGGTCGGATATAATAATCCTTACATGGAACAGATTAAAAGTACTTTCGTGATGAAAAGGCGATCACGCACATTAATTCCAATTCAGACGCGCGCTCACACACATTCACGAAGTTATATACCACCGAAAACATACAAAATAAAAACTAATTAATGTGTCTGCTATCTGATAAAGGTCAATTAAAAAGACGGCGGTAAGCGAGACAAGATAAAAAAAAATAAAAAGCCTACACATTGCAACTAATGCGTGTATGGTACAAAGGTTGAATGCTTGTCAGAGATATTAACATGGACCCAGCCAACTCCTTTCTAAATATTGTCTATCTGGTATAGTAGGCCCTTTGTTCCATTAAGAACACAAAAAAACGAAACAAAATCAATAGAGATACACAAATAAATATAAATAAGTTTGATCACGGATTTAGATTCGTTAGCGAACCATTGAAAACCGACAGGGAGGAGTGCTGGACAGCTGTTTCCTCCGTCCGAGTTTGGGACTCATCAGAGTTCGAACCCAGGACCTCCCGGTTACCAGTCAAAGTCATAGATTCCTTAGTCACTGGGAACGGACTCCATGTCCACTTTATGAATTCTAACTTCTACCTGTCGGTGATTCCAGAGCAAACATCAGTGAATATCATCCGTGGTGAGTATTTTTCCTCACTGTCGACCAGATGGAAGGATCGTACGGTGATGGAACCACATGGGATGGGTGTTGATGATGAGAACCACATTAGGATGGGATTATTTACATTATTGTTTCCTTTAATTCCTAGAGGAACATAGGGCTTCAGCCAAACGTCTCCATTGCATTCGGTTCTCTCCTAGAGTCTTCACCTGGCTCCAAGTCTGCCCCCACACGTTTTCATCTCTTCACATGACATCCTCCAAGTCACCCTCGCCGCTTCCCTTTCCAGTTCCACTCAAGCAATGGCTTGTCTAGTGATGTCATTTGATGGTTTCCTCAGAGTATAGCCAATACATCTCCATTTCTTCCTGCTTATTTGTTTCACAATCGGTTCCTGCTGGGTTGGTTTGCTCCCAGAGATCTCTGTTGCTGATCTTTTCCGGCTGGCCATCTGTTCTTGAGTACTGAGCGAAGACAACTGTCAATGAAGGTCTGTAGTTTGTTTGAGGTGCTCTTGATGACGCGTCAAGTCTCTGATCCGTATAAAAAGTAGCAGTGACTTCACATTGGAGTTGAAAATCCGGATCTTATTTTTGATGCTGAGTGCTGTTCATTACTTTCTGGTGGTTTCCAGTGGTTCTCTAACTCATATCAATCCGTGGGCCAACTTGAAACACATCAAATCCCCCAAACACAAACTCTTTTTTTTCTATAGTTTGGTTTGTAAGGGTTAGTTATGTTTTTACGAGTTGATCACGGATTGATATCAGTTAGAGAACCATTGAAAACCAGGGAGTACTGGACAGCTGTTTCATCCTAGTTTTTGGAATCATCGGCAGTGCGCACCCACTGGGATTCGAACCCAGGTCCTTTCGGTTAACAAACATCTCGGTAAAAACAAACTCATGTAAAAAAAAATGAGTATTATTTTCAGATTACAACTAACCAGTGAAAGACCACTCCCTCAGATGGGAACATCATTCATCCATCCTTTTATAAGCAATAAATGATTCTTTTTGGTTCTGTCACTGGCCTGAGCTGCTTCAACTTTTCTTCTGATGGACTACCGATGACTTTCGTTTACTATAGCGCCTCTTCCTTGTTACTTCTCTTTCTTTTGGCCATTGTAATTCCAGTAGTTGACTTTCCTGTAATCCTTTTCATCTAATTACTTCGCTAGTTTCTTGTATTCGAATAAATGGAAATAATACAGTATTAGAGAACAATAGTGTGTATCGGTACTTGGACGGGACAATATACACACTTTCACAGCTTCGTTCCCATCAATTACAAAAGAAATTTAGTGAAGACCCTTAGCCACAGAATTAGAGCTATATGCTCAGAAGAAGTAATTGAAGATGAATTAAGCATGGTATATGATACTTTAATCGAAAATGGTTATCCTGACAAATTTATCAAGAAACACATGACAAAGAAAACCGAAAAGGACTACCCCCTATCTGTAAACAAGAAGCCTTTATATACACGACTGCATTTCAAGCGCGATATACCAAGTGAGGTGATTACGAAGAAATTAAGAAAATCAGTTCAAAGAACTTTTAATGCTGGCGAACTTCACGTCTTATTCTCTACACGACCGATGGTGATTCCTCGACTGAAAGATGAAGTACCTAGACTGGCCACTTCAAACTGTATTTATCAGTTCAACTGCGCTTGTGGAGCGAGTTATATTGGTCGTTGCTCTAGCAACTTGATTTTTCGTGCTCACTCGAGATTATCTCCCAGTATGGCTAAGTAAAGGTGTAGTGAAAACCGTTAACAGCTCGATATTGGACCATCTGGTGCAAACCGGTCACAAAGCCAGCGTAGAAGAATCCGCCTCTATAATATACCGGGTGCCTAACAAACTACCAAAATCGTCGAAGCACCGCATGCTCGAAACAGCAGAGGCTATTACAATTCGCCTCAAACAACCAGTGCTCTGTGTGTTCAAAAGAAACAAGTCCAGCCCCTACTACTGCCCTGGCCCTCAGTAGAAACTATAAACTCATGAATTTGTACTATTATCTTTCTTAATTCTTCTGACATTCAGCTTATTTTATGTTGATGCTGTTCAGCTGTAATTTACCAATATTATTGATTCGATGTTATTTAAACAACATCAATGTTGTTGATAACACTAATTCATTCATTCACTATTATGGATGGGTATATAACTGTAGAGCCTGATAATGAAGTTATCGAAAGGAGTACTCTTTGTTCCGTGTCCATTCTTTTGAAAATTTTAATGGGCATTTTTAATCAGTTAAAATTAAGAATCCCCATAGTATAATCAGGTGAGTCAGTAGCACAGAGATAGAATGCTCGCCAACCATGCCACACTTGGTCCCGGGTTCAATCCCCGGCCACTGACGCACTCCTACACCTTGCTAAGCCAGTATTAAGACTGATAAAGAGGAAAGGTTGGGCATAAGGCCAGCAACAATACCAATGCTACAGAAACTTGAAGCTGGCTCTGGCTTGAAACCCTATGTTCCACTAGGAACGTAAAGGAATAAAATAAAATAAAGTAGTATAATCAGAACAAAGTGATTTTTAAGCAAACAATTGTTTCCGATATCTTCTTCCTCAGGCTCTAAAGTTATATATCCACGAATATTAGGATACAAATAGCCATTATATGCAAACGGAAATTGTATCATAAACTGAATTGAGGTACATGTATCAGATGGAATGATAGTTCGTCAGTTAATAGACAAATGGGTGACATACTAATGTATTTATCGTCAACAGAATATAATTTTTATTTGGGGGTAGTGAGTTATATTCAACGATGAGAGAGAAATATGATTACCACAAAATACATAAAAATCAATATCAACAAATGATGAGAAACACTGAATGTTTTCTTTCAATGCAGACCATCACGAACCAAAATCAGTTGGAGATCATTGAAAAAAGTAGACGGTACTGGACAGCCGTTTCGTCCTAATTTGGGGCTCTTCGATAGCGCACCTCCATAAACCAAACAGGGATCGAACTCGGAAGGTTGCGGTTTCAATTCCTGGTGAAGTTGTCGGTGTATACTGATCAAGAGTCCCAAACTAGGATGAAACAGCTGTCCAGTGCTCCTTGATTTTCAATGATCTCTCAATGATGTTCATTTGTATATATCGCAAAATGGCTAGAAAAACAAATGAACTGTGAAAAACCAATAGATGCAGGTATCAGACTATAGACCAACCTCGTCTATAGCTAAACACCTAATCGAAATGAACCATAAAATTGATGTTAACTCAGCCTTTAAGGTCATCTATAAAAACGGTCAAGGGCGCTTATTGAAATACGCCGTGTATTCAAAAACAATTTATTATTACTCTTAACCTACCCTGGTAATCCTTATTTGATCCTTATTTGTGTTAATCATTCTTAAATCCTTTTTTTGTCACTGTTTAATTTAACATTTTCATATATATATAAATATATATATATATATATATCGACTTGATAAGTAAATGTGTGAGAGATCAGATTGTTCGAAATGTATAGCGCAAATACATCACATACCATTTTTCAGATAGATATAAGAATAAAACTTGTGCACTGTGGTAGAGTGTAATTCCATTATGGGTAAATTTTGTTTTGATAAAGTCTCACAGTGTTATACAGTAATGTTTAATCCTACTCCAAAAATATGGTGGAGATATGTGGATGACACTTTCACAGTGTTAAAAACAGAACATACCTCTAGCATCTTGACACACATAAACTCACTAGTGGAGGGAATAAAATTCACATTTGAAACCCAAAATGAACAAGGAGAATTAGCTATGTTAGATTGTAAAATAAAACGAATAGAAGAAGGCAAACTACACACTAGTGTTTATAGAAAACGAACGCATTCTAATAGATATTTAGACTTTAATTCATCTCATCCTTTAACTGTTAAGGCAGGCCTAGTTAAGTGTTTAACAAACCGAGCAATGACACTAAATAGAACAAAAAAAGACCTAAATGATGAGATAAAACAGATAGAAGAGGCGTTGGTGTTAAATAACTAACTATACTATAAAATTCATTAGAAAGATCAGTAAAGGTCGAAAGCAAAATACAAATAATGGTGAAACTAATAATGATAACATAAATAAGAGAGAATATAAGTCATCCACAGTTATACCATATAAAGAGGGGATATGAGACCCTACGTAGGATTCTCAATAAAGCAGGAATTAGGGTGGCATTCAAACCTACAAACTCACTCAGGGACAAGCTCTGTAGGTTAAAGGACCCTGTTGACCCAATTAGACAGAATAATATAATAATTTACAATGACTGTGAGATAAGTCAACTACATAGATCAAACTAGTAGACCAGGGGTAGTCAGATTGTCAGAACATAAGAATTTAGCCAAGGTAAGAATGGTTGACCCAGAGAAGATAAGTAATTTAGAGAAAAGCTCAGCAATTGCACTGTATGCATTAACACACAACCACACAATAGGGTGGGAGAGGGTTAAAATTCTAAAGAGTAATATAGGTAGTTGGAGAGAGAGAGATTGATTACTGAATCCTTGTTCATTGAATCTACACCCAACACATGCAATAGGAATGAATCATCACTCATACCTGAAATATGGAAAATACTACTACCAATCAAATCAAGTGAAAAAAAAACAATGGAACTATATAAATGAATTTACGAAGTCGTGTGATTACCTTGATATGATTATGAGCAGTAATAAATTGTGCTCGAAACGTCATCAGTAAACATTACTGTATAACACTGTGAGACTTTATCAAAACAAAATTTACCCAATTTTCAGATAATCTCCGTCTTCTTATAACGCTGTCTAAATTTATAAAAGGGACAAATTGTTTTAGATGTTCATTTGTCATAAAGTTGACATTGAAATTAATCGAAATCCCTACAAGCAACCATAATCTAACTATTTTTATTCAGGCGAATCTTCACTCAGGCTTTACTCTAATGTACATAGATTTATATTTAAAAAATTTTTAACCAGTGATGGTGAATTTATGCATTGGAAATGCTGTAAATATGACAGTAATAATGACGATTATCCGCCAACAATTATACATCTCATCCAACAATTGTACGACAATGCTGCGCATGCCAAGTAATCCACAACGGGAAACTCACGGAATCCTTCGAAGAAGGGAAGACGGATAATGCGACAGACAGACATTGGCAGCAGCGAGGAAACAGGCATAAAATGGGCCCACACAAAAAAAGAACGTGGAGGATTTGGAGTTCGCCGATGATGATATATGTCTGATTTCCCACAAACTGGAAGATATGCAAGTGAAAAGCAACAAGTTGGCAGAAGAAGGATCAAAGATAAGAAGGACTTCAGGTGAACATAGAGAAAACAAAGGTGAGGATGAAGATTCCTGGCCAACAGCAACACCACCAACAACAGACAAAAATCAGACAGCATAAATGGGAGAAATCTGAAAGAAGCAACCTCCATCACCTACCTACCTACCTACCTACCTACCTGGGAAGCATCGTTTCAACTACAAGCGGACGGAACTGATGAGGATATCGAAGCAGTGAGGATCGGGAAAGCAAGACAAGCTTTCACTACTCTCAAGTCTGTGTGGAGGTCAACAGCAATCAGCATGAAAATGAAAATGAGATCCGGATTTTCAACTCCAATGTGAAGTCATCAGTGCTACTCACTGTACGGATGAGAGACTTGGCGCCGCGTCACGAATGGCACTTCGAACAAACTACAGACCTTCATCAACAACTGTCTTCACTCAATACTACTCAAGATGAGATGGCCGGCCAGGAAAGATCAGAAACAGTGAGGGATCTCTGTCAGTGAGCGAACCAACCCAACAGGAACCGATTGTGCAAGAAATATGCAGGAAGAAATGGAGGTAGGTGGATCAAATTGGCCATACTCTGAGAAAACAAACTGTCATCAAGTGAGTGACATCACACGAGAGGCCATACATAGCTCGAGTGGAACACGAATGGGAAGTGGCGAGTTAGTTGGTCGTGAGTGCGAGGGTGGGGTGACATGTAGGAGGTGAAGTGAAGAGGAGACGAGAGGATGACGATTATAATAACAGTGATAATGACGATAATAATAATAATAAGGTCAAGTATAAAAAAGTGCAAACAGTTGACGCATTTGGCGATAAGAATAATGATAATATAAACACTTCACTTATTTAATCAGGTCAAAATCTTATAAAATTAAAAGTTGAGTAATACTAAAGATGGAGTTAATAGATCGATAGTTATAATTTAAATAAATATCACAAAAGCCACGAAAGAACTGAAGAATAAGAAAGTATTGGTTTTGTAGGGATTTTGTTTGATTGCATGGAGGATTTCATCATGAGCTGACATCAGTTAGAGAACCACTGGAAAACCAAGTGGGTGTACTGGACAGCTGTTTCGTCCCGCTAGTTTGGGACTCTTCATCAGTACGCACCCACCGAGGTTCGAAACCAGGACCTTCTGGTTACAAGGCTAGCGAGCTCGTAGACCATTGAGCCACTGGGACCCGATCCAATGGCCAGTCCATGAATTCTAACTTCTGCCAATTCACGACATAGCGCAACCATTTCGCAATGTCTTCTTCGATGAGTTACTGCCTCATCTTCAACCTGCTGTACCCTACTGGTCACGGCTTCCCACTAGAACCCCAGGTTAACTGCCTGAATAGGGCCAGTCACTAGTGAGCATCAGATTAATTTTCAAGTATTGGTTTTCCAGTGGTTCTCTAACCAATGTCAGCTCATGATGAAATCCCCCATGGAATAAGAAAGTGTTGGAAGTTTCATTTAGGCCAAGGTAGAACAAATTTCTTTTGTATACGAAGACTACTATTGTCCTCTCTAGTCCTGATAGAATCGGCTAGGTGTAGAAAATGAGTTCGAATTCCGTTTTTGATAGAATGCGATAGATAACGTCATTGAAAGCGCTTCTTCTGTCCACTTGGTGACCTCCGTCAATCTAGTGAGACAAAAGAAAGCTTCTTATAGATATTTTTATTCGGCCTTTTCCAAACCATAAAGGAGGGTGATCAGTAATGCGTTTGTTAAGCCCTCTAGCTGTTCGACCTATATAGCTTCCTTCACAGGAATAACTAGGTAGCTTATCTTTCACTTGAGCAATCATAATTAGTAGGCTAGAAATGTAACTTAAAGTGGCAGCAGTATAAATCCTTTATATGGTTGTAGATAATCTTGGATTTAGAAGTTCACTAGTCCCATATTGATCAAATTGAAGCTTCAGAAACACCTGTTTCTTCTTAATCGTGATCGGTTTTGCTTTATTGTACACGGTGCTCATTTGTCTCCTTACAGAACTATTAGAGTAATCCGTTTGGACCGGTGAATTATCGATGTATTCAAGGTATCACCAATATATATATCATTCTTACTCTATCCGTCAGACATTGAACAAATTGATCTTGTATCGGGTGGATACGAAACTGAAGAAATGTGTATATTGTTCTATAGATGTAGTTTTTATTAGATGATTGGATGGAATCAGGAAGAAGCCTTCGACCTTGGTTTCGTGCTTGTCGGCCCTCACCAGTCAGTCAGTAGGGAGTATCTGCAATCTTGAAGGAACTCATGTCCCCCGTTTGAGAGTCACACTTGTGTCACCTAGTGCTACAGTCAGAGATTTTACCACTGAGCAGCAATTCGGGCGCGCGATTGACCTCCTGTAGGACTGTATTGGATACTTTGATTGGACTCTAGTTATCTAAATGGTAACGTGTCTGACTGTAGAACACTGGGTGATACGGGTTCGAGTCTCAGATGGGGACATGAGGTCCTTCAAGACTGCAGATACGCCTTGCTGACTGGTGAGTGTCAGAACGAAACTAGAACGAAACCTAGGTCCAAGCAGGGCTTCCTGCCGATTTCCTCCAACTATCTAATAAGAGCATTCCTAAGTGTACCACGATGGTGAGCCACCTAGTTGCATGCCGGTGAAATTGCACAATTGACTGATAGAATTCAGTCGACGCCAAACAAAGAACCAGACGTACGATTATTATTATTATTATTATTGTTCCCTTGGGTTCCCAATGGAACATAGGGCTTCAACTGCACGCCTCCACTTGCTTCTGTCTTCTGCTGTACTTTACACCTGCATCCATGTTAATCCATACTGTTTCAACTCCTATTCACACGATCTCCTCCATGTCACCCTTGTACTCACGTCCCACTCGCCGCTTCCCTTTCGGGTTCCACTCGAGCAATGGCCTGACTGACGCGCGATGTCACCCAACGGCCTCCTCACCGAGTGTCCAATCCATCTCCAATTTCTCCTGCATATTTTTTGAGCGATTGGTTCCTGTTTTGTTTGTTTGTTCCCATAGTTTCTTGTTGGTTCTTGTTCTTCCCGGCCATCTGATCTTCAGTATAGAGCCAGCGAAGACAGTTGTTGATAAATGTCTGCAACAGGCTGTTGGAAATATTCTTTGTGACACACTGGCCAAGTTTCTGATCCCCGTATAGAAGAACTGACTGACTTGACGTTTGTATATTGGAAATCCGAATTTTGTTGTTGATGCAGGCTGAGTGACAGCGGAAGATTTCCAGATTGGTTTCAGGTTGATGAATGTGTTTCTCGCCTTCCCGATTCTCGATTTGACATCCTCGTCTGTCCGTTCCTCCTGTAGTTGAGACAATGCTCCCTACCTAGATAAGTGAATGAAGTGACCTTTTTCAAATCCCTCCTGTTGATGGTGATTGGCGCTGGATGTTGCTGCTGCTGTTGTTGTTGTTGGTTGGTTGGTTATTTTCATAACCTCCGTCTTGTCTATGTTCACCTGGAGTCCTGTCTTCTCTGGCTGCTTCTTCGACCAGTTTGTTGGTTTTCGTTTGTAAGTCTTTGATTTTGTGTGACATCAAACATAAATCATCCACGCGCGAAATCCAGGTTTTCTAGGTTCTTCAAGTCTAACATCCAATAGAATGTTCAAATAGATATACTGAATTCTACTGCTATTGCCGACTTGAACTGTAGGAATATGTGAGGGTGATAATTCCGTTGGCACAAATTGTCTGTATCACACCACCACAAGCTAAGCTCACGACAAAGTCTATACTGATATTAGTCGAACCACAAAATATGGTTACTAATCTCCTTCACACTAGTGGCTGACCTCAGGATAGATGTCTTAAAGTTCTAATCAGAAGTTGTTTACACTAGATGGCAGTAGCATTAGCAATATTGCCAGTCGCTGGGTTCCAACCCAGTGCTTGGATAATGTTCAACAGTTTGATCACTTAACCTGGAGGCACTGAATTCGATTTGTGTTCGTGGGGTTATAAGTGTGCGCTGTTGAAGATTCCTAAACTAGGATGAAACGGCTGTTCGGTACTCCTTTGTTTTCAATAGTCAGAGACATGGAGGTGCTTCTTTTTTTATTCCTTCACGTTCCCAGTAAAACATAGGGCTTCAAGTAAGAGGCTTGAAGTTTCTTTAGCAGTGTTTTTTTTACAGGATGAGGTTGCTAGCCTTTCCCCTTTATCAGCTTTATTTCTGGCTTGGCGAGATAAAGGAGTGCGTTAGTGGCCGGGGATCGAACCCCGGACCATGTGAACGGTCCGCGAGCATCCTAACCACTGTGCCACCGACGCACACGGAAGTGCTTCTAATCTCTCAAAATCAATTTGATGAAAAGTTTAATCACTTAGTCAGGTGACTACAATGTAAACTTAACTGATAGAATTCATACATTTATTCCCCTTAATGAATTTGAACAAAGCAAGAACTACAGTTTTAGCAGAATAAAGCGGTACCATCTTTTATTTCGTTGCCTTCTCGTCAGCTGCTTACAGGGCAGTTAAGCCCGTCCCTGTCTATTGAACAACTTGCTCTTTCTGGTGCAATCAAAAATCGATACATATCCTTCTCATGTTAACAACTCCAACTGTATATACAAATTTACATGTATCTGTGGGAGCAGTTACATTGGAAGGACAGAAAGAAGAAGGGCATATCTACGATTTTCTGAACATGTACCAAAAAGCTTACGTCTCCAGTGGGGAACAAATGCTTTAAACAGTGCCATCACCAGGCATCTCCTCACCACGGGTTAGTCATGAGGTGGACGTCGAAAAGTCGTTCAAAATTATCAATAGGTAAAATAGCTCAATTCTCCTCAAGTTTGCTGAAGCCATTTCCATCAAGCGCCTGAAACCTGATTTATGCGTTCAGAAAGAAGCGGTTATCAGTCTTTCTTTGCCCTGCTTGTAACTGGATATTTTTCATCTCTCTTTCATCTGAATGCGAAATGCTGAAAAGTTTCCATTGTGTATGATTATTATTGTTCGGAATAGTGTTTAATATTACATGTTATATATGTATATATTATTAGTGTATGCGTATATTGATCGATTGATTTTTGTTTAAAATGAACTCTGTGCAAGTATGTTAAAATTGTTTTTGTAGATACATTTAATAATGTCTTTGGCCTGTAAGCAGCTGACGAGAAGGCAACGAAATAAACAATGATGGTACCACTTTATTCTGCTAAAACTGTAGTTCTTGCTTTGATAGAATTCAGTCGACACTAACACTTTAAAAATTAGACATGTAACACCATTTAGTATACCCTACCGACTTCTGATCAATGAATGTACGTACTGTTGGCCATGTTATGGAGTCTTTTCCGAATAATATCAACTTACCAACCCTTTTACTATTTCAGCTATCAGCCTGTAATTGTATTATAAATGTGACAAAATGTTACATTACCTTGTAATGAACACGTTCCAGGTTTATTGTGTGTTTGTTTTAATGTATGTGTGTATACGCGTGCTAAACTCAAACAGTATCAAAATAAAAAGCCGAAAAACACACCTTTGATGGTGAATAAATTGATTGAACTGAACCGAAATGAAATGGCATGAATTTTCAGCGTATCACTTTCCACAATAGTCCACTCCAGTTCAACTTACTACATTTCATAAAAGCACCTTATAAAATGGGTAGAGAGAGAGAGAGATAAAAAGAAGAGACGAGACAGCTGGCCAGTACTCCCAGTTGATTTTCCAATGGTTCTCTAACCGATGTCAGCTCATAATGAAATCCTGTAACCAATCAATCAAATCCCTAAAAATCAATACTTGAATATTAGTGAGATGCTCACTAGCGACTGGCCCTATCCACATAGGTAGTTACCTGGGGTTATAGTGGGAAGTTGTGACCAGTAGGGTACAGCAGGTCAGATGTGAGGACAAATACTTGCGCTGCATCGTGAATTGGCAGGAGTTGGAATTCATGAACTGTCCGCTGGATCGGATCCCAGCGGCTTAATGGTCGACGAGCTTGCCTTGTAACCAGAAGGTCCTGAGTTTGACTCTCTCTCTCTCTGGTGGCTTCATACTGATGAAGAGTGTCAAAATTAGTAGGACGAAACAGCTGTCCAGTATTCCTAGGTTTTCCAGTGGTTCTCTAACTGATGTTAGCTCATGATGAAATCCTGCAGCTAATCAAAATATAGTTGTGTCAAGTGGACAAGAACTAGTGGAAAGCCGATAAAGTGTTTTTGTAAAATCTGTATGAAAATGCATGTGATATTATTAATAAACAGTAGTAGAGTAGTAATAAAATAAGGATGGTGAGCATAATAGTAGTAATAATAGTAAACTTACATAATAAAAGGAAGTAAAATTATAGTAAGAACATTACTCTGGCTACGGTAGGTTGAGGGAATGTATATGGTGCTTTTGAATGCAGAGGTCCGTTTTCAGATCCCGAATAGCCAATGATTCAGCTATGTACAGATGGCGTATTCGAAGTCCTTTCGAACGTTATTGGGGGACTCTGTTTAGCACTGTGAACCATCCATGACATGGGGTGCTCGATGTTCGGAATAGACAAGGTGTTCGAGGATAGAGCTGCTAGTATTCTTCTTTTCTCCTCTGGCTGGTTAGCCAAGGTGGACAGTGTTCCAGAAGGCATTTGCGCACTTGACGTTGCATACAGCTGATATACTTTGCTCCACACGAACAAGTAAACTGATAAAGATACACATTTTGGTTTGTCATCATGATGAATCAGTCCTCCAGTAAGGGATTGTTTTCAGCAAATCATTGTGAAACAAAACCTAAGGATGTCGGGTGATTGCACTTGAGAACACTTTGCCGACTTTCAAACGGAGACACTTTAGGGATATGCATGGAAAGTCTAGCAGATGCTCTCCTCTCAGTCCTTCCTATGTACTTGCTGCCGCAAACGCAGGTGGAGTTGACGTGTGCAGGACACTTGTTTACTTATTCACCTGATGCGCCGTTGAGACATAAAATGTAAATGGTGAAATCACCAACCATGCCATAAACTGGTTAGATGGTTGGTATAAAAGTTGTAACCAATTCGACAAAAGTTGACAGTCTACAGTGTTAAGGGTTCCTTCGAATTCTTACAAGAATTAGACCAACTGAATATTTCAGACGAAATTCTTGTATCATACGATGTTTGTTCGCTGTTTACTAGCACACCCATTGAAGAGACGGTGAAAATCATATGCCAGCAATCTGAAATACTTCCTCTTCCTGGAAAGCGGCTACGAGAATTACTACTTCTATGTACACAGAATTTTCAGCTCCGGTTAAACAATCAGATGTATGGGAGAAGTGACGGGGTGGCTATGGGTTCACATTTGGGTCTTTCCTGTTCTTGTGGACATATTTATGGTTCATCTTGAAAAGATACGAATGAAGACGGAAATAGAAAGAACCACCTATTACTGCATGTGTAGATTGGATAATGCGACAAACAGTGGGCAATGAGGAAACAGGCATAAAATGGAGACTCGAAAAACTTGGAGGATATGGACTTCGCCGATGATGATGCATGTCTGATTTCCCACAAACTGGAAGATATGCAAGTGAAAAGCAACAAGTTGGCAGAAGAAGCATCCAGAGAAGATAGCAAGGACTTCAGATGAACATAGAGAAAACAGATTTAGGTGATGAAGATTCCTGGGCATGAACAACAATCAGCCAGCATATAAATAGGAGGAACCTGAAGGAAACAACCTCTTTCACCTACCTACCTGAGAAGCATCATTTCAACTACAGGCGGACGGAACTGACGAGGATATCAAAGCAAGACAAGCTTTCATTTCTCTCAAGTCTGTGTGGAGGTCAACAGCACTCACCATCAAAAATAAGATCCGGATTTTCAACTCCAATGTGAAGTCAGTGCCACTATACGGATCAGAGACTTGGCCAGCGCGTCATTAAGAGCATCTCAAACAAACTACAGACATTCATTAACAGCTGTCTTCGCTGAATACCACTCAAGATCAGACGGCCGGCCAGAAAAGATGAGCAACAGAGATCTCTGGCACTGAGCGAACCAACCAGGAACCGATTGTACAACAAATAGGCAGGAAGAAATGGAGATGGATTGGCTGGCCATACTCTGAGGAAACCATCAGGTGAGTGAGATCACTAGACAAGCCATTGCTCGAGTGGAACCCGACTGAACGGGAAGCGGCGAGTCGGTCGTCAGTGCAAGGGTGGGGTGACTTGGAGGAGGTCATGTGAAGAGGAGATGAAAGCATGTGGGGGCAGACTTGGAGCCAGGTGAAAAATCCAGCAGAGAGCCGAACGCAATGGAGGCGTTTGGCTGAAACCCTATGTTCCTCTAGGAATTAAAGGATAAAATAATAATAATAAATAATTACTGCATGTATGTTGACGACAAGTCGGTGGTTTGCAGTGATGTGTTTCACACATCCACGATGTTTGAAAACCTCAACGAAGCTTACCTTCGCATAGCATTTACGATGAATCACGTAAGTGACAATCAGTTCCACTTCCTAGATCACAGCTCTTGCCAAATCAGCTACAAACGAAGCCAGGTTCTTCAGCAGAGCTAGGGCGTTATGTTCAGAAGATGTGATCGAAGAGGAACTTGTAGTCATCGAAGTGAACCTTATCGAGAATAGGCACCCTCGAAAGTCCATATCAAAATAAATGAGAGTAAAAAAACACCTAGACGGAAACCCAACGTAGCTGTAAAGAAACCAGTTTTCATCTGTCAAGAATACAAAGGCGAATCAGTATCCACAAGAATGGAAATCAGAATTAAAGGGGCATTGGAAACAACGTTTCCTGCTGCCAGGAGCATTCCACTTGACAACACGATATGCTCCATTATGGATAAGATTTTATTTTGATAAATCACACAGTGTTGTTATACAGTATTATTAACTGATCACCACGTTTCGAGCACAAACTGTTAACACTCATAATCATGTCAAGTTACTCACACAACTTTTTTTTTACTTCATTTATATACACGAGTGGAATTCATGATTAGACATTTGAATAAAAATCGACCAATATAGGATAATGTACATTCAGAAATAGTATTAATATTATGAGTGTTATTGATCAAATACAATCAGATGGGAAATAGGACGAGTGTTTTTACAGTCAAAATAAATAAGTAACTTGTTAGAATGTGATGATGTGCTTTAATTGAAATAGAATTTTAAGATTATTTATTATCCTCCTCTGATTTGACTGGCGGTAATAATATCTTCCATATCTCTGATATGGAGAATTAGCTATGTTAGATTGTAAAATAAAACGAATAGAAGAAGGTAAACTTCACACTAGTGTTTATAGAAAACCAACGCATTCTAGTAGATATTTAGACTTTAATTCATCTCATCCTTTAACTGTTAAGGCAGGCTTAGTTAAGTGTTTAACAAACCAAGCAATGGCACTAAGTAGCACAAAAAAAGACCTAAATGATGAAATAAAATAGATAGAAGAGGCGTTGGTGTTAAATGACTAACTATCCTATAAAATTCATTAGGAAGATAACTAAAGGCCAAAAGCAAAGTAAAAATAATTGTGAAAGTAGTAATGATAACATAAATAAGAGAGAATATAAGTCATCTAGTGTTATATCATACAAGGAGGGGACATCTGAGGCCCTACGTAGGATTCTCAATAAAGCAGGAATTAGGGTGGCATTCAAACCTACAAACTCACTCAGGTAGGACAAGCTCCGTAGGCCAGAGGATCCGTTGGACCCAATTAAACAAAATAATATAATTTACAAAATACCTTGCAATGACTGTGAGTTAAGTCAACTATATAGGTCGGGGGTAATCAGATTGGCGAAACATAAGAATTTAGCTAAGGTAAGAATGATTGACTCCGAGAAGATAAGTAATTTAGAAAAAAGCTTAACAATTGCACTACATGCATTAACACACAACCACACAATAGGGTGGGAGAGGATTAAGGTTCTAAGAAGTAATCTATGTAGGTGGAGAGAGAGAGAGAAATTGATTACTGAATCCTGCCTGGTTCATCGAATCTACATCCGACACATGCAACAGAAATGATTCAATGCAAATATCAGAGATATGGAAGATATTATTACCACCAGTCAGTCAAATCAGAGGAAGATAATAAATAATCTCGAAATTCTATTTCAATTCACATACATCACAACATTCTAACAAGTTACTTATTTATTTTGACTATAAAAACACTCGTCTTATTTCCCATCTGATTGTATTTGATCAATAACACTCATATTATTATTATTATTTCTGAATGTACATTATCCTATATTGGTTGATTTTTATTCAAATGTCTAATCATCAATTTCACCCACGTATATAAATGAAGGAAAAAGTTGTGTGAGTAACTTGATATGATTATGAGTGTCAATAGTTTGTGCTCGAAACGTGGTCATCAGTAAATATTACTACTGTATAACAACACTGTGTGATTTATCAAAATAAAATCTTATCTATAATGGAGTTATACTCTACCACCACAGTGCCCAAGTTTTATACTTATATCAACACGATATGCTCATTAACTCAGTCAAAAGTAGGTAAGTATTCTGCTCATGTCAACTCCAACTGTATTTACCGAAGAAGACAAAGGGGAGAGAGACATCGTAATTTCTTTGTTTACGCTTCACATCAGACAGAAGTGTTTCACATGGTTTACCGTCACGTGATATTCTATTTGAAGATGCTGGATGAAGAGAAAATGTCATGCAACAAACTATGCTGGAATTTTTGTACAATATATAAACACTATACAAAATAAAGCTGCTATTATTATTATTATTATTAAAGAACAGAGTTAAATGGCTATATGCTTCTCAAATTGTATGTTCCATTCGGAACCCAAGAGAGAATAACAATAACACAAAGTTCAAATTACCACGAGATCAATAATATTGATTATGGAAACAAATGTAAAATCCTAGATAACGTCGTCTCACAGTGAGAAGTGTCCCGCATATTGGATAAAGTCATAGAAACAATGGGGAGGATAGTATGAACTCAGTTACCCGAACCTTCTGTCTTATATACCACGCTATGAGATACACTCACCGTATGCGAGGGGCTGGAATCGGGTACCAATTGGCTGTGAGTCGACTGGTTTAGTCGGTGAACCACACCTCCAGTGGAACCAGTCTATCTTTAGACTACAATAATAATGATAATAATAATCTACTTTATTCTAAAACAGACAGTACTTATAATACAGAATGGAATTCTCAGCATTTGTCACAATATTGCATCTGATTTACTCAAAATACATATAAAATTAAAAATTAAAACAAAATTAACCAGAGGAATTTGTCCACATTTGCGACATAAAGTCAAAAATATTCGAAGCACGAATTGAGATTATGAAATATAATAATAATAATAATAATAATAATAATAATAATAATAACAGTGAGTTTGTTTCAAACGGTATTGTCGATTCAGTTTGGAAATTTTAGCATGTTATAGATTATTGAATCTAATGTTCTGTTGATATGTAGTATAGTGAGGGGAAATACAAAATTATCAGTCATAACACAGCTTAGATTATGTCCACACTTATGAAAAAAATAAACAAATAAAAACAAAAAACTGAGAGGACTATAAATATGAGAAGTACAATAGCAATAAAGCTTGATGTTGTAAGGATGGAGGAAATGGTTTATTTAGTAATGCAAAGAAGGTTAGTTAGTTCATGCCTGACACTATTTTCATCATATAAAGTACGTGCCGTCAAATATGGTATAGTGGAACTTTTATACTTAGATGTACGTGTATAAAGTCCTCTGAAAAGACTTCCTGTTTTACATGAGGAGATACAAGGTTGGAGCTGCGGGTAGAGTGGGTGCTCACAGTTTGAGAAAATTCCTTTAGCGAATTTGTTGCATGATATCAAGTGCCTATCAATGATAGTGTCAACGATATGACCCAATGGGATGCCACTCGTCCGACAGCTGTTTCCTCCGCCCTAGTTTGGGAATCCTCGGCACTACGCACCCACTGGGATTTGAACCCAGGACCTTCCGGTTACAAGTCAAGCTTGTATAGCATTCAGCCACTGGAACCCGATCCACTGGCCAGTGCATAAATTCTAACTTCTACAAATTTTAAAATTAATTTAAGTGTAGAATTTTAACCCTTTGGTAGAATATAATTCCATATTCGACAGGTTTATCTGAAATAACACACACTATGATACAGTATTAATAAATGGATGTCTTTTCGAGTAAAATTTATTGATTATAATCATGGCAACTCTAAAGAATAGGAGCCCAAACCGAAACGACCTACGAACGCACAAACGACCTTGAGAAACCAATCAGGTGACTCTGTTGTTTCTAGAAGTAATTATGGATGCTCTACACCTTTTGCGTTGTAAATTCGCTCCGGATCTTGTTTTTGATTACTGTTTGGATAACGGATTGATTGCAAGGTCGAAAATTTGTCAGTGCGGAGGTGATATGCGTATACAAAAATACACAAACTGCATTGATAGGTTTGTGCAATGGATATTGGGTATCTATGACACCACCCTCAGAAAAGGATATATCGAGGCGATTCCTAATCGCAGTGCAGGTGTATTATTGCCTATTATCCAGCGCTTAGTGCTGCCTGGGACCACTATTCACACAGACGAATGGAGCAGTTACGGTCAATTGTCGAATCTCGGGTATATTCATCATGTAGTCAACCACACAAACGGTTTTCGCAATCCTTTGGATGGAACTCATACTAATTCAATCGAAAGTTTCTGGAGTCACCTAAAAAACGGATTAGATTGGTGAATGGATCTAGAAATCCAATGATATACAGTTATCTTGATGAGTTTATGTATAGAACTTGGTTTAACATCAGTATGAAGACACCTATGGGAAATTGGGAGCTTTTTTTGCAACATATACGAGAATGTTATCCATTGTAACTATTTTTTTTAACATTGCATTACTTTTATATAAACGATTTTTTACAATATGCGCCGTTCTTTTAGCCTTCTGATTGGTCGAAGTTGTCCTTGACAAGGTCGTTTGTGCGTTCGTAGGTCGTTTCGGTTTGGGCTCCTATTCTTTAGAGTTGCCATAATCATATCAAAGTTGGTGTTAAATAACTATCTCACACAATTCATCAAGAATATCAAAAAACCTTAGAAGAAAAGGGAAAACACTAGTGGAAATATTGACCATAATATTAAATAAGAAGAAATTTGAAGCGTGCACAGTTTTACCACCTAACGAAAGGACACCGAGAAACCCTATATATAGGATTCTTAATAAATCACAAGTTAGGGTGACATTCAAAACGTACATACAAACTCATTCACTCACACAGGGACAAGTTCTCTAGGCTAAAGAATCCTATTCAGCCAATTAGACAGAAAATAATTTAATCTACAAATGACCTTGAAATAAGTGTGTGTGATTGTGGTCAGCTGCAAATGTCAATCAGACCAGTGGACTAGGTGTAGTTAGTTTTTATCGGAAAATACGAATTCAGCTAAGTGTAGAAGTATTCACCTCACGAAGATAGATAGTTTAGAGGAAAACTCAGCTATCGCAAAGCATTCACCAAAAATGTAATCATACATTTGAATGGGAAAGAGATACAGTTCCAAAATGTGATATAGGTAGGTAGGTTATTATTTATCCTACTACAAATGATCTTCTATAGTGTTAGATTTCAAAACTGAGTGGTGGTGCATATATTTCCTCAAAAAGTGCAACTAAATACCACCAAATAAAAATGGCGAAGGACCACATGAATGACCTTGAACCGACCAATCAGCGTAAACCAGGCTAGTTTTGGCTAAATTCATCCAATCTTTGCATTCCAAAGCCTGAAAATTAGTCATATAATGATCATCTAGGATACCAGTTAGTTTGGCTGTCCCCCTGAACGATTTCGATCTGGCTACCAGTTGGTTTTGACTAGAAATTTCACTCACGACTGACGTATGACGATTTATCCTGATAGACCTAAGCTCTGGCGACGCAACCTGTTGATTCTGATGGCCAGACTGTTCTTAACACCGCCCTAACTACCGAAGGGAGAATAAAACACTTAATGGCTACTGAAAGGTGTATTTATTAACGACGATTTGAAGAATGTAATGATATACAGATCTCACCACAGCGAATTAGCCGAACTCTTATCCCTTGGAAATCCAATAGTCCACCCTGTGTTTCAGTCTGCACATATAAATAAACTGATCATTGAAGGTTCGATTGATCTGAGGAAATTTTTTGATCCCATACACACACACACACAAGTGGTTGACTACACTATAGAATTTCCTGAATGTTCTGTTGGGAAGTTTTGAACAGCGGGATCCGTCAAGTTGGGTGTGAGGAAACATACTCACCCAACCTCTACTTTCACAATTTGTCAACTCTCGTATCTTACCTATTCTACTTTACTGCTCCCCAACCGTTAGTCTTTCCTGGGCTACTGAAAAAGGACTATACCATCCTGAGAAGGATGTTGAAGGTAGTTAGTAGGACTAGTGGTGTAAAACTCAGTCAGCTCGTCACTACATTAGTTGAAAGGCATCTGAATACATGCGAAAAATGGTCTAAAACCATACTCTCTGACCCCCAACACCCCCTCTATTCCCAACTCTCGCCTTGTATCTCATCAAGTAGAACCAGAAATCAGTATAAAATAATCTATGCTCGTACAACCAAGTACAGGAACTCAACGATACCATATTTGGCCCGTGTTCTAAGTGACAGAGACAATGTTAAGCGCGAAACCTATGACTTGCTTTGTTGTTAATAACATAATTTTAGGCTCTTTTATTTCTCTCTTATTTTGTATTCTATAGTGAACTCCTTCTTAAACATACTTAGCTACCTAAATTATTAACATTGGCTTACTTTTTTGTACTTTACTGTATTCCTTCATTTGTGTATCTACTGGTTCCGACTATATTAGCTCTATGAGTATTACAAAATTGTCCTGTCATTAAACATCATGTAATTATTAGTTTTGTGGTTGTTTTTTCTTATTTTCTATACTTTTCGGCAATATTAACTGACAATCATTGGTTGTGAACGCCATTATCACCATCTTAAAATTTTGTATTATGCAGGATTACTCACACTACCACTACAAACACCGCATTAGACCTGACAATAAAAAAACAACACTGAAATGTTATTTTATGATTGTTTAGTGTTGTTTCAACCTAAATTAACTGATCATCTTGGCGATAAACATTCTTAAATATCATTTCATAACTTCTTTGTATGACTACAGCTTTACTGTCACCATGCATAAACATATCATAGCTTCCACTACACAATACTGAGATATTATTTTATGTTGTTTATTTTCCTTTCTAATTCTTAGTATTTTTTTCGCATTTTTTTAGTTATTTTTGTGTTTTTTGTTGTTGTTGTCTTTATATTTATTTTTTGAAATACTCCTTTTAAATGTTTTTGATAAAATGAGATGCAAATATTGTAGATATGTGCTGAAAATTCCACACTGTACCACTAGTACTGTTTCTGGAATAAAGCATATTATTATTATTATTATTATTATTATTATTATACTCGACGATGCTGTTGACTAGGAGTCGCCTTATATTTCAAAATACGCCATCGATTAACACTAAATATCTCACAGCAAAAACAATGTCATGTCATGTAGTCGAATCAATAACTTGTACTTACTCAATTATTTTGCTTAGGCACATATTATAACCATTTTGAAATATAATGAATGACCTGTTGACCTAACATAAACGATTTAAATTTCGAAAACCAAAATGAGATGGAATTGTAACAGAGTATGTATTTATGTCTTTGTTTTGTGTTTTAATCGATTATGCCATGTAAAGAGTAGACGTTGTTGTAAAATTATGTTATTTCGACTATTAGATGTACAGTTAAGTGGACAGGATATTCTAAATGTTCAACGGAATCAGGATATAACAATATACACAACTGTTGTCAGTTAGAGAACCACTGAAAATCAAGGGGTACTGAACCGTTGTTTCGCCCTAGTTTGGGACTCTTCAGTCGCACGCACCCACAACTCCCACCGGGGATCGAACTCAGAACCTTGAACTCGTCAACGAGCCTGATCTCTATTAATCTGAAGACCCTTAGTTCAATCCTCAGCATGGTCGTTGGTGCGAACAGCTGAAGAGTCCCAAACTCTTCAGTACTCCTTGATTCTAAATAGTTCTCTAACTCAAAACAATCCGCTATCAAACTTGTAACGAGTCAATTGCCTACAAACTGACTCTTGGAAATTCAGAGTTGTATTTCACTCCTATCGTCAATGCATCAACAGAAGTTGCTGGTGTAACATTCAGGATGAAGTTAGAAAATTCCATTATCAATACCTACAGTCTTCTATTATTATAATCAGCCAGACAAAAGTCATACTTTTTTTGTAGCGATTTGATTTGCTTTCAAGTCTCATCACTTACTGATATTAGTTAGAGAACCATTGAAAACCATCGAGGAGTACTTGACAGCTGTTTCGTCATAGTTCAGGACTCATCGGCAGTGTGCACCCATTGGGATTCAAGTCGAAGACCTACCAGTTACAAGGTAGAAATTATAATTCATGGTCTAGTGAATCGGGTTCCAGTGGCTGAATCGTTTACGAGCTTGACTTGTAACCGGAAAATCCTGGGTTTGGACTCTGGCGATAGGTGCTTACTGCTGATGAGTACCAAACTTGGACGGAGGAAACATCTATCCAGTACTCCTCCCTGATGGTTTTCAATGGTTGTGTAACCGATATCAAATCGTTGTCAAACTTGTGAAATCTTCAGTACGTTGTTATCGAACCACTAGTGCATTCATTCACTTATTGCCCCTCGTTGACACATACAGTACAAATCACACAAATGTTGGAAACACTACAAGCTCTCCTCCTCCTCCGACTACTACTACTACTGCTTGAAGAATAAGAACCACTTCCATAAACCATTAGCCTTTGTTTTCGAATGCAGCAGTGGGTTGTATACATACTGTAATCCAAACTTTGATACGATAATTTATATTATGTTGTTCATATCATTACTATTATCATTATTTCATCAGGTTTTGAGTGGTACACAGGGCTTCAGCAACACGTCAGCATTTCACTCTATTCTCTACAGTCCTCCTCAGTTGGTTCCACGACTGACCGTAAACTCTCCTCCCCTCCTCCTCACACAGTCTCATTCATATCACCCTCGGACCTAAGTCCGACTCGTCGTTTCCAATTCGGGTATCTCCCCTGAGGGACTATCTGGCTTGTAATGTTATTCAGCTGTATTCCTGGTGTATGTCCATTCTACATCAATTTCCTTCCTCATATTCGTTGGAGGAGTGGCTGTTTATTGGTTTATTTCCAGAGTTCCTTGATGCTCACCATTTCCAGCTGACCGTCTGATCTTCAGTAATAGAGCCAGTGAAGGGGACAGCTGTTGATGGAAATGGTTTTGGTGATAACTGCTCCAATTCTTAGAAACATACCGAAGTATTGACTTGATACCATTGTTTAAAATTTAGATCATGCTTCTTTTGCTGATTCCAGAAGATTTCCACACTAATTTCACACTGATGCCTGTTATTCAAAATGATGCTGCCTAGATTAGTAAGAGAGATGACCTCTTTCAAATTTCTCCCGTTGATAGTGATTGATGCTTCTTGTTGTTGTTGGTCAATGGATGCTACTCATCCCCTCGCTCTACTCTATGTTCATCTGAAACCCTGTCTTAGTTGCTTGTTCCACCTTAGTGTTGGTTTTCGCCTATAGACTGGAGCCAGGATTACCCACCACTACCTTTCATTTCCCCTTCACACTTCCTCCTCTATGTTGCCGTCAGAAGCCCAACTCGTCGTTTCCCACTTGTGGTCCCACTTGTTACATGGCCTGGCGAGCCATGTCATTCAACAGTCTCCGCAGTGTTTGTCCAAGCCATTTCCACTTTCTCTGGTATATTTGTTGGGACAATAGGTTCTTGGTTGGTTCGTTCACATTAGTTCCTTGTTGGTAATCCTTTCCTGCCGGTTATCTAATCGCTAGTATCGAGTCATCAAAGGCAGCTTTTGATAAAAATATGTAGTGGCTTGTTGCAAGTGGTTTCGGTGAGGCGTACGCCAAGTCTCTGAACAAAATCCAAGCACTGATTGACTTGACATTAGTGTTGAAAAGCTTAATCTTGTTCTCCATGTTGACTGCAGCAGATTTCCACACTGATTTCAATTATTTCATCGGGTTATTCAATTGAATTTTAGATTTTCCCGTCGATTGATGATTGGACCGAAGTGCTTGGTCTAAGGTTGACATGTCGGCTTCTTGTGCAGATGCTTCGACAATGTCTGGGCATGTAATCATAAGTTAATTGGTGGATGGTGACTAGTAGTGGAATCCAGGACGCACATTTCGTCTTATTTGGGACTCGTCAGCCAGTGGATGTACCTGCATTCCCCAGTGAGTAGTGCTGTTCCCACTGAGGCTCGAACTCAGTGTCCATAGTTTCAAACTTCAGAGCGTTATCCACTAAACCACTTGGGCTACGAGAGCCACTGTCTCTTGTGCAACGGGTCATATTAATTATTTAATTCAATTTTTTAGATTTTCCCGTCGATTGATTGCACCGAAGTGCTCGGTCTCAGGGAACGCACATACATCCAGTTAGTTGACGAGTCCCAAATAGGACGAAATATGCATTGTCCTGGTGATTGCACTGCAAGTCACCATCCACCAATTAACTTCTTATTTCATCTAGTATTCATAAATTAGGGAAATTTTTGCTAGTGGTAACTGTACCGCCTAACTCAGTATGCAAACGCGTAGTGGTTAGATATCTATCTGCTTCACTAGTTGATCAATAGTCATGAATAAGAAATCAGATATTTGACCTATTTTGTATTATATTTACAATATTTGGAAGTAATCTGTTGGGTGAAGTCTAAGCAACAAATGATTGCCTTTCCTCACTAGCTTTCATTTGATGCCCTTTCACTAGCTGACACTACTCTTTATCATAAGTGAGCGTATATTTTATTTATTTTTTACTAGGATCTTTAGGAGGCCAGTAACCAAGAGTGTTTTTTTTGCTCACCTTTAATTGGAAATAAATGTTCATTTTTCTAGTCTGACCATTTGACCTGGTAGACCCGACCGAAAGCTGCTACCTTGACGTGGTGGTCAGGCTTGAACACCGCAATGACCCAACAAACCATACTGGCTGAGACTTATGTCGCTTGAGGTCCTATCATGCCAGAAAGGTTGTTTGGATAGCGGTTAGACAAAAAGCAGTTACACAATCCAATGCTGTGACTCAAACAAAATCACAAAATATCATGCAGGATCGGTCGGGGCCCGGATTAACAACGACCGCGCTTCCTGCTGCCGTGTCACAGGGTAGACACACCAAATAAAAAAGAACAAACAAAAACAGACCACGTGTGACTGGCCTCAAGCAGTTGTTCCCTGGGCTCTGCGGTCACGCAACCAACTTCCACGGTGTGGGCAGCCGGGAAGTAACAATCGCCCTCACAATCCGAAAGACCAATGCTTTAGTCATCTAAATGGTTGTTTTTTAGCCTGATCCACTTGAACCTGGTAGCCAGGCCAACTCTAACTAATGAAGAAAAAAGATATAATACTACTAACAGTTGTTTAAGGATGTATTTACTTAAATGTAGGAAGTATTGGTAATCATAGCATAATACAGTAAGCACGCCCTTGTCCTTCCAAACACTGACTGTCAGCGATCTGACTTCTTCGGTCCAAATTAGTGTGAATATTAAACAAATCGCTGGATTTATTTTTATGAATCTCTTCTGTTACACCTTGTGAAATAATCTACGCAGTGGTAAAATGCCAACCACACACATGGAGCAATGGTTGACTTGCAATAGTAAATAATAGACACCAACTTTAGACGACCTTGAAACAGCCAATCAAATTCTTCCAGGTGAAAAGTGGTTACTTAATTTATAAAAAGAAGTGTACCTATGTTATATATATATAATAAACATGAATCATATCGCTAATATGTTGCAAAAACTAGCCCCAGTTTCTCATAGAAGTGGTTATAGACATATCAAACGAATGAACTCTCCATTTCTTCAGCTGTAGCGGATACCGGTCGCATATACACAATATATATATATATATATATAATATATAATTTTCAAGTATTGGTTTGGTAGGGATTTTGTTTGATTGCATGGAGGATTTCATCATGAGCTGACATCAGTTAGAGAACCACTGGAAAACCTGGGAGTACTGGACAGCTATTTCGTCCCACTAGTTTGGGACTCGTCATCAGTACGCACCTACGGGATTCGAACCCTTCTGGTTACAAGGCGAGCTCGTAGACCATTGGGCCACTGGGACCCGATCCAATGGCCAGTCCATGAATTCTAACTTCTGCCAATTCACAACATAGCGCGACCATTTCGCAATGTCTTTTTCGATGAGTTACTGCCTCACCTTCAACCTGCTGTACCCTACTAGTCACGGCTTCCCAACAGAACCCCAGGTTAACTGCCTGAATAGGGCCAGTCACTAGTGAGCATCAGATTAATTTTCAAGTATTGGTTTTGTAGGGATTTTGTTTGATTGCACCCGATTTCGAGAAGAAAGTGTCTAAAGAATCACCGTTGTGTGCGACTTACTAACTCTTACAGACTTCCTCATATAACGTGGTTGGTTGCATCTGAATGCATAAGCATCTATAGCCGTGCAGTAGTTCTGAAGTCATTATCCCTCCACATATGCATATTTTAGTCCTCTCTATCAACCCATTTTCCATAGAGAAGTCAAAAAGCAAATCTAGAAGACACTTATAACGAGAAATTATGACTAGCATCCGTTTGCAGTGCTGAGCTATCGGATTGGTCGAATCAAGGTCATTTGGCTTTGATGTCTATTATAAATTATTTACTCTTGCCGTTCAACTCCCGACAGATTATTATTATTATTATTGTTTCCTTTAATTCCTAGAGGAACATAGGGCTTCAGCCGTGCGTCTCCATTGCGTTCGGTTCTCTGCTAAAGTTTTCACCTGGCTCCAAGTCTGCCCACACGTTTTCATCTCCTCTTCACATGACCTCCTCCAAGTCACCCACCCTTGCATTGACGACCAACTCGCTGCTTCCCTTTCGGGTTCCACTCGAGCAATGGCTTGTCTAGTGATGTCACTTGATGCATTGTTTCCTCAGAGTATGGCCAGCCAATCCATCTCCATTTCTTCCTGCCTATTTGTTTCACAATCGGTTCCTGCTGGGTTGGTTCGCTCATTGCCAGAGATCTCTGTTGCTGATCTTTTCTGGCCGGCCGTCTGATCTTGAGTATTGAGCGAAGACATCTGTTAATGAAGGTCTGTAGTTTGTTTGAGGTGCTCTTTATGACGCGCCAATTCTGATCCGTATAGTAGCAATGACTTCACATTGGAGTTGAAAATCCGGATCTTATTTTTGATGCTGAGTGCTGTTGATCTCCACACAGACTTGAGAGTAATGAAAGCTTGCTTTGATATCCTCGTCAGTTCCGTCCGCCTGTAGTTGAAACGATGCTTCCCAGGTAGGTGGTGAAGGAGGTTGTTTCTTTCAGGTTCCTCCCATTTATCCTGGCTGATTGTTGTCTGTTGTTGTTGTTGCTGTTGCCAGATCTCATCACCTCTGTTTTCTCTATGTTCACCTGAAGTCCTTCCTATCTTCTCTGGATGCTTCTTCTGCCAACTTGTTGCTTTTCACTTGCATATCTTCCAGTTTGTGGGAAATCAAACATATATCACATCCAGGCTATAGTAAGCCCGGAGAAGTGGGAATGTTGAATAACACTACTTCTAATGAAACTTCAAAGCAGAAAAACGAGTTATGTTCCAGTAGGAAGACAAAAAAATATTTTAAAATTGCTTCAATGTTCCGCTATTTGGTGACTCTAAACTATAGCAGCCCAAACCGAAACTACCTAGCGAACGGACAAATGACCTTGACAACGACAATTTTGACCAATCAGAAGCCTCTATAAAAACGGCACATTATTTTAATAAATCGTTTATATAAAAGTAATGCAATGCTAAAGAATAGTTACGTGCGTCGGTGGTATAGCGGTTAGGACGCTCGCCGACCATGCACATGGTCCAGGGTTCGATCCCCGGCCACCAACGCACTCCTTTACCTCGCTAAGCCAGAAATAATGCTGGTGAAGAGGAAAGGTTGGGCATGAGACTAGCAACCCCATCCTGTAAAATAAACACTTCTGCAGAAACTTCAAGCCACTAGCTTGAAGCCTTATGTTCCACTGGGGAACGTGAAGGAAAAAAGAAAAAAGAATCGTTACAAAGGATAACGTTCTCGTATATGTTCCAAACCCGCCTCCGCACAAATTTCTCATAGAAGTCTTGATACTCATGTTAAACCAAGTCCTGTACACAAACTCAGCGAGATAACTGTATATCATTGCATTTCTTGATCCATTCACAGATCTGATCCGTTTTTTGAGGTGACTCCAAAAACTTTCGATGGAATTAGTGTGAGTTCCATTGATGAAATCCTTTGTATGGTTGACGACGTGATGAATATAGCCCAGGGTTGATAGCTGACTAAAACTACTCCATTCATCTGTATGAATAGTCGTTCCAGGCAGCACTAAGCGCTGGATAATAGGCAATAAGACATCTGCACTGCGATTAGGAATCGCCTCAATGTATCCTTTGTGGAGGGTGGTGTCATATATCCCCAATACCCACTGCTGATTTGCACTTAATTTCCCTCGATTATATTTTCTTTTTATCAACACCGTCTCATCCACGTGAACAATGACGCCAACTCCGCCAAGTACTTGAGTCAGCCTGTTCATTTTCCACGATGTTATGTCTCTGCAGTACTGGTACCATTGCACTGCAAACACTTCTGAATTTTCGGATTCATACGCTGTTGCTGTTACTGGTCTTTTAAGCATCCAGTTATGACACATCATTAAAATTTTCGTTAGAGGTCTCATTTAGGCTTGGCGAAAAAAGTTCCTACGGAATCTGTAAATTAAAAAAAAAGAACAACATACCTTCTCAAACTGATTTTCTCGTTCGGCACTCATTGCACCTGTAAACAAACCCATCAATGCACCTAGTGTATCTTTATATAATGCATGACACCTCCACACTGACTATTTTTCGACCTTCCTATCATTCCGTTCTTCAAACAGTAATCAAAAACAAGATTTGGAGCGAATTTGCAGCGCAAAAGCTGTACAGCATCCATAAGTACCGCCTGGATAATACGCAGTCAGCTGATTGGTTGCTCAAGGTCATTTATCCGTTCGCTAGGTAGGCAGTTTCGGTTTGGGCTGCTATAGTTTAGAGTCACCGGCTATTTTTCAATTCCAATCATCGAAACATGGATATTAATGAGAAATCAATAAATGTACATGCAGACAGCACTTTTTTCTCCTTCTATTGGTTTCCTTGACCAACAACGGAGACAGAGCTACCAGTGAACACCAACCCCCCGACGAAATCAGAACTCCTGAAGCCAATCAAGATGCCAAAAGCTGGAAAAGCAGCAGGACCAGATGGAAACCCAGCAGAAGCATTGAAAACGGACCCAGAGACAACAGCGGACTTGATGACGCCACTACTGGAGAAGGTGTGGAAAGAAGGCAAAGTACCCGAGGATTGGAAGAAAGGACACTTATTCAAACTACCAAAGAAAGGAGACTTAAGTCAATGCAAGAACTGGCGCGGAATTATGCTCCTGTCCATCCTAAGCAAAATACTAAGCCGCATCATCCTGGAGAGAATCAAACATGTCCTGGATGACAAACTTAGACCGGAACAGGCTGGATTCAGGAGAAACAAGTCATGTATTGATCAGATCACCACATTACGGATCATCACTGAACAAAGCTTGGAGTGGCAGTCACCTCTCTATCTCAACTTCATCGATTTTGAAAAGTCCTTTGACAGCGTCGATCGAGAGGTGATTTGGAAACTACTTCGCTACTACCAAATGGTGCCACCGACAATTATACATCTCATCCAACGGTTGTACGACAATGCTGCATGCCAAGCAATCCACAACGGGAAACTTACGGAACCCTTCGAAGTGAGGACAGGAGTAAGACAAGCTGGCTGCCTACTATCGCCAATGATTTTCCTGATTGCAGTAGACTGGATAATGCAACAAACAGTGGGCAATGAGGAAACAGGCATAAAATGGACCCACACAAAAAATATGGAGGATCTGGACTTCGCCGATGGTATATGTCTGATTTCCCACAAACTGGAAGACATGCAAGTGAAAAGCAACAAGTTGGCAGAAGAACCATCCAGAGAACATAGGAAGGACTTCAGGTGAACATAGAGAAAACAGAGGTGGTGATGAAGATTCCTGGCCAGCACCACCAACACCAACAACAACAGCAGACAACAATCAGCATAAATGGAAGGAACCTGAAAGAAACAACCTCTTTTACCACCTACATGGGAAGCATCGTTTCAACTGCAGGCAGACGGAACTGACGAGGATATCAAGGCGGCGAGGATCGGGAAAGTAAGACAAGCTTTCATTTCTCTCAAGTCTGTGTGGAGGTCAACAGCACTCAGCATGAAAATGAAAATAACATCCGGATTTTCAACTCCAATGGGAAATCACTGTTACTCAGTATACGGATCACAGACTTGGCCAGCGCGTCATAAAGAGCATCTCAAACAAACTACAGAGCTTCATCAACAGTTGTCTTCGCTCAATACTACTCAAGATCAAATGGCAACTAAAGATCAGCAATAGGAACCTGTGGGAGCGAACCAAACCATCAGGAACCGATTGTGAAACAAATAGGCAGGAAGAAATTGAGTTAGGTGGATTGGCCATACTCTGAGGAAACAATCCATCAAGTGATATCACTAGACAAACCATTACTCGAGTGGAACCCGAAAGGGAAGCGACGAGTTGGTCGTCAGTGCGAGGTTGACTTGGAGGAGGTCATGTGAAGAGGAGATGAAAACGTGTGTGGGGGCAGACTTGGAGCCAGGTGAAGACTCTAGCAGAGAACAGAACGGAATGGAGACGTGATTCTGAAGCCCTATATTCCTGTAGGAATTTAAGGATACAATAATAATATAATAATAATTGGTTTCCTTGATTTTTTTCTGCAAAAGAAAAAAATCCTTTTTGGTTGTCAGTACCTTCAAGTTTTAATTTACGATAAACTGAAATAATTCAGGCGAGTTATTTTTTTAGTTTTCCTTTCCCTCCACCTCTTATAAACTACGTCATTAAGTCAAATAGAGAGAATGTGAATCCTTTTTTAACTACTGCGTTTTTTTAAACCATATATGTGTACTGTCTCCAACCTCTAGGGTATGTTTATTGTTTTGGGGAGAGAGAGAGATTGAGAGAGCGAAGAAAAAATCGCCCTAGTAAGTACTACGCTTTATCTCATTTGTATACTCATCCTATACAATGCGAATATACGTACGTCCATACAACACACATGCGCACAAACAAGTGCACACCACTAATAATCATATCCACCTTTTCTATTATCAATTAATTATAATTATTATGGAGTTTAATATATATTCTACGACTATCAAGCTGCCTTTTTTTTCCCGCCTTATTTAATCCCAGTTAGGTAGTAGGGTAAATAACCAACTAACTCACTCGCTCATTCACTGTATGTGTGTAGGTATAGCCAATATTCCTCGTTTGACGTTGTGTAGCTACAAAATTTGACATACACACACATACTGATACGTGCGTACGTACGTGCACGCGCGCGCTTTGTATACTACACATACACACACACGAACACAGTGAATAATCTCTCTCACCCCGGAGAAAATCTTTTCCATATAATTTGTGACAAATTTACAAAAAAATACTAGTAATAATAATAATGTGAATGTCATTATTCTATGTGTGACCTATCAGATGCACCGGTTATAATAATATAATAAAAGTTTCTTAGGTCGTCGTCGTAGATGGAACCCTAGAAAGACAACAAAAAAGCATTGCATTGCTCTTTAATAATATTTAGTTCGTTTGCTTTGTGCACACAAGGTCAAAATTGGCCTTTCTCTCCTCTCCACTCCACTCTGCTGTCTTCGCCACCACCACCCACCCCTCTCACCAGAAAGAAAAAAAACTTTTAGAAACCAGACATGTATATGTCAGTTTTAATTCTGCCTGCCTGCCTGCCTGCCTATCTAAATGCATGAATCAGTCATATGGCCTAGAGCGAGAGATAGATAGATAGATAGACAGACAGACAGACATGCAGAATGTTTTAAAACACTAGAGTGTCACTGTGAGTCAGCCCTGGTTGGTCTTCAAGATTGTCCAGTGTCTGAATCTGCGTGCCAGAAGTGGCATCAAGCCCGGCATGCCTAATATATATATATATAAATAACTTATGTATGGAATGGACCTATCAATAAAAGTTAACTTTTATTTCGATGCATTTATAAAACACACCATACATAAATTCAATTCAATTCAATCAGAGCTTGAGCTTTCTTTCTTTTTTGTGGATTTTCTTTGATGCTTGCAATGCTCATTAGCAGCTCTCTTTGATTGGAAAAAGAAAAATATTCATCACCTGGGAATAATTGCATCAAATCTTACGTACATGTTTTCGATCTTCGCATATCTTGAAAATCCACTGACTACTATTACGTCATTCCCTTAAAAAAACCAGCATTATTTTTTATTATTTCTGGCCGTGGATCACATTAAATCTTTTATTTCCATGTCAACGACGGTTGTAGGCCAGAGGCCAACTCCTCATCGGCCTTTTCGTGGTCTAGTTCAAGTCGGTTATACTAGTACTAGTACTGGTACTGGTACTGGTACTGGTACTGGTACTGGTACTACTACTAGTTCACGAGCTACACCGCCATCAACACCTATCGATGTGACAACAGCCCGCGAGGAAGCTTTACTTGCAATCTCTGTCAATGGATGTATTACTGGTGTCAGTCATATTAAACCGTTCTTTCTACCACCACGAGGACAAGGTGAAAGTAATCATAGCTCTGTAGAGAAAAGTTTAGGCTATGGAGCATTCGGTGTTGTCTGGTAAGTCTCAGATTATTGTTATTATTGAAGTTTTTAAATTGATTTTGATCATTTATTCTGAAAGTTGGATGATCTATGCTGTTGATAGCTTCATTTGAATGCGTTTTCCTTGTGTTTTGATGTTATTGAACAGTTGTGTTCAGCACAGACTTCGTTAAGACAACACTCCTCCCTGTCATTCCACCTTATTTAACTTCTTCAGAAGTATCACAAACTGGACAGTGTCGAAAAGAAACACTGCTTTGGAGTAGTATGTAGTGTCATATTTTATTTCTGAATTGCTTCTTTACATGTTGTACTGTCAATTCCATGCTGACTAACTGTACAAGCTCAGAGAGATTCTATCACGATGCGGAACATATTCAAACATTCAACTAGGCATAAACAATGAACTTGATGATTTTCGATTCGAATAGTTCTAGTTATAACTGAGTTATGCATGGCAGCTGTGAGCTACATCTACGATCTGAAGACTGATTATATTGCCGTAGTGGTTATGGTTGAATTAAGCAGAGAGTAGGAGTTGGGTCTGTTTTACCCCACTATTACTGAAAGATCAGTTTCCAAGTCAGTGTATTTTTTTTCTGTTCAAGAGAACTCTGTCGCATATTCAATATGATGCTGTAGAGGTAAGAAAATCCTTCGAAATAAATAATCTACGCCTACACTGTTCGTTATCACCTGTATCAGTGAACTTCGAGGGGTTTATAGAGTACACAGATTCTCTTATTATTTTGTGTTCTGTTTGTTTATGCGAATGAGACAGTATGTGTGTCGGTTTTTCCATCGATCTGAAGTTCTTGAGACTATATATGCCATTGTCTAATTATAAAAAATATTTAAAAAAAACCGGAATAACATCTTACACACAATCTGGCTGGTTGCTGGCTGAATTCAACATAGAACTTGGCACCGAAGTGCAGCAGTTCGAGTTGCCACGTTCCAAATACCACACAAAGGTAGACAGGAAGATGAGTGAAGAGAATCAATAGAGGTTTGACAAGTATAAGAGTGAAACAAAATGAGTAATGGTAGAAAGGAATATGAAAGATTACAGAGACTGAATACATCTGCGTAAGCCATTGACAACGATTTTGAGCCATGTCACCTATTGGCTCAAAATCTAGAGCGTGAGCAGTGTCGGTTGACATGGTATCACTCTGGTAAAGAGTTCGGGGTAGTTAAACCAAAACAGGACATTAAATTATGAAATAATTGACTGTTGGTTCCCTTTGAGTCAGTCATGTGTAAGCTGTCAAGTTTTGAGGTCCTTGAGACTGTTTTGATGATATGTCTCAAAACTGTTCTCAGTTGTGTAGATGCATTTACTCTTTGTAATCTTCCAGACCCACTAATTCCTCGTTCTTCTTCATATTATGTGCTATATGGAGTATGGCGACATAAACTTGTGCACTTCTATGCAAAGCTCTACTTTGTAAACTCACTCACTCAGTCAGTCAGTTAGTTGGATTAGGGCTCCAGTGGTTAAAAGTTGTCGATCACCTCTGACAATCAGCCACATCCCCACATACTCGAAATTCAAAAGTGACAAACGGGTTTTGTCAGTAGATGATTATAATTTTCCCGTATTTGAATACGTCTCAGTCTGTTACTTCCAGCTTGTTCTACCTTCTGAAACCAATAGATTTACTGTAGTGAATAGATGATTATATTTAGAATTTGATCTTTATCAGAACTATTGTCAGCAGGAAGGGAGGGATATGGCATCCATTAATAACAATAATAATAATTTGCTTTATTCCAAAACAGTACTTGTAATGCAGAATGGAATTCTCAGCATTTTTACTACAGTATTGCATCCAGTTAGTACATTATCAATAAATAGAATTCTACATAGATTATGGGTAGTCTCAGTTAATTTTGACAACAACATATTGGCATGTCGGTAGCAAAGCCAAAGTTGAACAGTGTTTGAAGGTGTTAGAAAAGTAGATACTATCATATTTACTGGCGTAAGCGAGAGAAAGAAACAAAGCAGCACATAACGGAAAAATAGAGAGAGAAAACGAAAAGAAAGAAAATGTTGTACCTATAAATGATATGAGCTGGAAAGATGAGGTCCAGTTGTACTACTGACTATTTAATGAATTATAGGTATCACGCCTAATGCTTTCTTTATCGCACAGAACACGAGCTAAGTACGGTATGGTTGAGTTTTTGTACTTCCTAGTGTGACCATATAGTTTTCTATATAGGCTTCTGGTTTTACCTGATTAGGTGCAAGGAGAGAGTTGTGAGTGAAGAGGGTGGTGTGAGTAAGGTAAAATGGATTTGGCCCCTTTTTCACATGAGTCCATGTGCCTGTCAACCAGAATATTAACAAGCTGGTTAAGTGGCACGTTGCTTACCCTGCTGACAACCTTTAACATCCTCTCTGATATGTTATAGTCTTTCTTCAGTATCCCGGGAAAAACTAAGGGGGCACAATAGAGAATAATAGGCAGAATGCGAGAGTTAACGAATTGTAGGAGTAAGGGTTTGGTTATTCCAGAATGTTTTAACTTCTTGATGTAGAAGGTAAGACGGAATATTTTCTTAGAAATTGCCAAGATGGTTACAATAAATATTTTAAAATAACCTGTTAGTTACTATGCAGTCAGCCAATCAGTCAGTCATTGTGAGATCTACTTCGAGTGAATCAAATCAAGCATTTGTCTCTGTGAGGCTGTTAGTCTTATAAGTGACACAAATTGGCTTAATTACTCAACTTAAAAACCGCTGGGCTCTAGGTTCGAATCCCCTGCTGCACCTACATCAAACCTGAAAAACTAAGTAGTACTATCTGACCATATATAGTCTGTAGATAGCTAACTTTCAAGGTTTGCAAAGAAAAAGACGATATATTCCTTCCTTCCTTCAACATTGAATCCATTATGGCTGTATTATAGCAATTCAAGACTATATCTGCTTTTTTCACCTTCTTAGTCCCATTCTATTCTGAATGTTTATCTTGACGTCTTTTTAGTGTCTACTTAAGTATGAACTATTTGAGTTTTTCGCCTTTGAAAAGGTTTTTCTGTAAATATTAATGATTTACGTTAGTTTTATTTTGAGGCTTCTGTTGGAGATTCCAGTTAGCTCAGTTGGATCGTTGAGAGTTGTGAAGCTTTCATCATTGTCTTCCTAGACAAACATCTTCAGGGTATACTTCAATCTGAAGTATGAACTTTTTTGACACTGCCACAGAGGACCGTATGAATTTAAAACAAATGAAAACTGGTTGATGCATAAGAATTAGTAAAAAAAAATAAAGCAGAAAGACTGTAACACACACAAGTAATCAAGTATTGATTAATTTTATCGATCTGTAATATTTGAAACGGTGTCGTTTTTTAATAAAGCTTGTAAAATTGAAATCATTCACTTAAGGTAGACAGACACTTTCGAATGGAATCCCATTGGGAAGCGACGAGTGGGTCGTCAGTACGAGGGTGACATGGAGGAGATCGTGTGTTGAGGAGGAGGAAGAGATGAGAGATTATGGGCCATCTTGGACCCAGTTGAAGGGGAGAGCAGAAAATAGAAAAAAGTGGAGATGTGTTGCAGAAGCCCTATGTTCCCCTCGGAACCCAAGGGGATACTATCAATGTGTACGCAACGCATTCGTTAATCAAACTGGATATTTGGAATCTGTCATATATTATATACTGTTTGTCGAGAAAGTTGTACACACGTAGGGGTAAGGTAAGGTTTGTGAACACGATTAAACCAGCATCGTCAATGCTGGTTTTGCACACGATGTTTTATCTATCCTGATGTTATTAACCATCGGCAGGTAGACATTAACTTGTTCTTCAGTAATCTGTGACATGTACACCAGTATTTGGTGTTCCATATTTTGTTCCAACTGTCTTGTACATTATAATAAAGAAGCCTAACGAGATTTTAAACAGTTTGCGTGTAGTATTCATGCATAGAGGTGATTATTACTTTACAAGAGAAATTTCCAAATTGATTTATTGATTTTTGTGTATACACTCTATTAGTGTCCTTACACCGTGATGCATTCTGTTCCTCTTGAAAGAGTTATTGATTAGGTTGGTTATCAGTATTTGTATGCTCAAAACGATGGTGTGGAGATTCCTACTTAACGATTCCATTGTCAATGGTATATTATTCTTATGTTTAGTCTAGTCGTGTAGAATCTTAACACTTAACTTATAGCCAACAAGTTACGGCTTCGAGTCCCGTTCCACCTGCTTCAGCCTGGATAGCTACATGATAGTATCATCGATCATCTCACACACACATTAATCGTGTTGCTTATAGCCTTCTGGAGATAGTTTATTATCGATCAGGGATGAAACTAAATGAAGTGACTAGTTATGGATACTACTCACATCAACCGACAGTAGTAGTAGTGCTTGCTAGCCAACCAAATTGAAGTTATTTAAACACTGGAGAACTGTTGTTTCACACGTTCAAGACCGAGCTAATCAGCAGTGTACCTGATTCACTTTGAAATTTGAACCTCTTGACAGTGTTCGTCCAAATAGCTGGCCAGAAGAAATTGGATGATTTCAACTGATTCGGCTTTTTGACCCCAAACTAGCGAAATGGCTCTTTGGTGTTTAAATAAATAATTAACTAGCAAGTACCACTAGTTGATGTGAATAGTGTCCAACTAGTCATCTCAGTCAGTCAATCAGTCAGACAGTAGCATACAGCGTCGTACATCTATGCTTGATTTCTTGACTGCTATTTCATGTGACCTGAATAATTTCGACTTCTAAAGGAATCTGTGCTGTGAAATTTTCGCCTGGAACTCTGTGTAAGTTGTAGATTAATTTGCGAATTGTGAATGTTTCTGTATCTTCGGCATATTACTTAAATAGATCAGTAGTACCGTCTCTGACTACAGCACACTGGGTGACACGGGTTCAAGGTTGTTGTAGATATGCCTTGCTGACTGACTGAGTGACAACAAGCACAAAACCCAGGTCCAAGTCGAGTTTCCTTCCGATTGCCTCCAACCATCCTAATATCAATCAATATATTACTTATTACTATTATTATTATTTAGTACAGTTTCAGGATAGAATCTCATTAAGCTGGTAATTTCATCAGTATTCCGTTAGGAAGTGCGTTTGGAACGCCTAGTGTATACTTCACATTCATTGTAGACAATGCAAGCCATATGCATAGAAGAGAAGTTTTTTGGGAAGCTATTTGGATATATATGTATGCTTGACAGTTTCGCCATTACAACGTCAATATGGCGTGGGTGTTGATTTTCTTCTTTTGTCGCTGTCTACACGGCTACTCATCATCACCATCATCACTCAGATGCCGGTAACTTTTTTCTGGATGTTTGTGTTGACTGCTTTTCCATGACACTTCCATGTATTTCCATGTAAAGCGGTTTATGAGGTTTAATTTCATATACTATGCATAAACCTTATATTCAGTAATCTTAGTTGAATAATGCATCGGTGTTTCAAGACATGTGTGACCCAAGCCAACGCACTCCTGACTCTTGCCTAGTCAATTGTAAGTCGAGGGAAAAGAGAAAAAAATTGGGCGTGAACCCTTAGGGTTGTTCCAAGGAATGCGATGTGACGTTTCTTCTCCAACCACTTTCTGATTATGCACTACGCACAAATTTCTGAACAGTTCTTTTCTTTTTTTTTAATGCGCTACTATCACTTGATACTCCTCTAGTTATACTCCGTTAGGATGGTTGAATCTCTCACTATCTAGCTAGCTAGCTAGAATCAATTAGTAAATTAGTGAGTGATTCATCCAAACTTCTTGCTTTATTGAAATGTTGTTTATTTTGTTTGCTTTTTGATATTTATTTATTTATGTTTTCTTTTAGGTCAGTTATCGATCCACGTGATGGTCAAAAAGTCGCACTGAAACGGATACCACGGGTTTTTCATAATCCGATTACTGCTAAACGTGTCCATCGAGAGTTGAAAATGCTTTCGTGTCTCAAACATGAAAATGTAAGTTCTCTTTTTGTGTTCGTGTGTGTAAAATTTTGTTACAAACATTTTTTCGGGGGGGGGGGTGTCTCTGTTTGACTGCTCAAATGTGCATGCCTGTCGTCAGTAGCAAACAGAAAATACTCTACTTGAATCTGGATTTCAGCGCAAACTTAGCTTGCGATATCCTCAAAGAGGGAAGAATTTCAGCATCTTTGAAAAGAGTATTCTTCGGAACAATGCTAAGAATAGTGTTCTCTTCAGTAGGAGTTCTCCATTGATCTGCAGAATCCTTAAGGACAAGATCTCACATCTGTTCGATGCGTATCCTTGCCCAAAAGGGTTCAAGAACACTATCCCACAGCATGGCTATAGGAAGGTAATAATTAATGGCTGTATAAGGAGTGGGATAATCGAACATCTCGTCAACACTGATCATTCCATCTCAACAAACGTGAAGAACAATCTTCTGACAAAGGTAATTATGCTTTCGTCACCTTTGTAGTACATTGCGGAAGTCGTAGCCATTCAGTTGGAGAAACCAGAGTTAAGCATACAAAAGAAAATCATTCAACCACTTCTACTGATTTGATGTGTTATGTGTTTTTGTTATTCTTTTTCTAACTCTTTATAACATTTGTAATTTTCAGAACTCTTACGTAATTCCATAATTTCCTTTGTTTCTATATGCATCCTAATCACAACTCACTCATTAAACTATTCATCTTATAGAAAAGAAAAGGCGTTCAGCAAAGAGTTACTCTTTTCGGCGATATCATTCTCAAGCTGTACAAACCGCAAATTTATAGTAATTTTTCTTGGCAACAAAAGGAATATTTCCAAAGATGTATTAATGCAATTGTTAATTTTTTGACAACAAATTACGTAATTTAGAAGGCGTTAATCGGTTAGAAACTAAAATAAAGTTACAAAAGTAGGTTGGGTGACGTAATCTAATTGCTAGGGTTCAATGAAAAATGAATGTGAGTCAAGTTAATAATCTGAGTAGAATTCACTTGAAAATGAATGAGAGTTAAGTTAATAAGCTGAGTAGAATTTACTTAAAAATAAACGAAAATGGAGTTAGCAACAGTCGTCATCAGGGTAGAGATTTAATAGAGGGTGAGGGTAGAAAATAATGCAATTAAGAAACAGACAAACAAAGAAGAAAGAGGTAAAACAAAATTACGTATTTGATGTTGAGATAGATCAGGACCATTGTAGATTTAGTGACTGAACAAACTTCTTTTGTATGCAGAGTTCAGGATTCAATATGTGAATCGCCATTGCTTCTGCAGTTTGAAGAAGTTTAATTCGTACTCTTTTGGCAAGATTCCCACGTAGGGTGTAGATAACTGAGAACTTCTTTTATGTGTTGATTAACATTAATAACCATGCTTACCAGTCTTCACCCCTTCCCCTAGTTACAATTTGATTACTCATCACGTTTTCGAAATGTCTTGACAACAATAACCCTAACTTATTTTTATTCTTATCGGACAAACCTAACTTACTCACACACCCACACACATACAAAAATAAGTATATATAAATGCGATTGTATAGCTAGCTAAGTGAATGAATTCGCCGCCGAAAAAAGACTCTTCACTGAACTACGTGTTTTCTTTTCATTAATATCTGGATTGGGATTATTCATGAAGTACAACAATAGGTCACTTAAAAGTGTAATTCAGTAATACCTTTTTAGATGCTAAGAACCGGTGGCTGGAGACAGCTGAAAATCATTCTCATTGGAGTAGATTCATTCCCTCTCTGTGGTCTCCTTTATCCATCAAACCCTGTGGTTTTTCCATGTTATTATTCTTCTTTCCTCACATTACCGCTTATTATTGTTCTTTTAAATCTCTTTTCTCATCTTTAAAGATTGGTTTTGGAGGGATTTTGTTTGATTGGTTGGAGGATATCATCATGAGCTGACATTGGTTAGAGAACCATTGGAAAACCAACTCTTAGTACTGGACAGCTGTTTCATCCTAGTTTGGCGCTAAACCGCATTCTTCTCCTTTTGGTTTAGGTTGCATGTTCTTGTCCACAAAACGTGTCGGGTAACCATTTTTAGACAGGATATTTTTGAGGAATAGGAGCTCCTCTTCCAAGCAATCACTGCGGCAGATTTATCTAATGCGATGGGTTAGTGAGATAATGAGAGCTTGTTTTCGACTCAAGGGTATCCAACTATAGAAATGCGTTAATAGTTGACCGTTCCATGTTGGTTTTTTGTGGATGGATCTCTTCAGAGTTCCATCATCTCTCCTTGTTAACTGCACGTTCAGAAATGGAATCTTTGAATCATTTTCTAATTCCACTGTGAATTTAATCGAAGGATGGGAATTATTAAATTCTTGTAAGATACATTTGAAGTCGGAATTATCGTAGCAAACTATAAAGATATCATCGACGTACCTTTTCTTTTGTACAGTAATAATTTGTTTATTGTTGATTTTAAAACACCACTTTCCAAACTGGCCCATAAAGCAGTCTGATAAAAAAAAGGCCAAGAGGAGATACCATTGCAATTCCATCTTTCTGTCTGTAGATCTCACCGTTGAAGGTAAACTGTACATTCAGCGTGCATCTCAGCAACAATTCCTTCAGATATGATGTTGGTATTCCGATACGTATATATTCGAGTTCTCCATATAATTACACAGGAAACAGGGGGCAAACTGTTTCTGTTTGTGACACGTTGGTAAATAGAGATTCGACGTCTAGGGATAACATTCGTTTAACTATTACTCTCTTATAAATATAGAACCTAATGAAGAAGCCATTATCGAAAAGAATATTCTTTGTTCACTAATCCCAGACTTAAGTCAATTTACAGATTGATTAAACAATATGGAAGCCAATTGATTTGCTTGACTAAGCAATATATCAACAACAGAAATATTTAAGGCAGATTACATGAACTAAAAAGGAAATATAGATAAAAAGAACCTAATTACTGTTCTATCTTAGAGATTGTAACTTCTCTCAGCAGTGTCCATAAGTGAGGAGGTGAGAGGCAGGGACTAGGACATCAACAGGAGGCTGTAAAAGATGGTGTGTTACTGCAAAACAACACTTTTCAAATCGATAATCAAGTATTGGTTTGCAGGGATTTGATTTGATTGGTTACAGGAGCTGATATCGGTTAGAGAAAACTATTGGAAAACCACCAGGGAGGAGCACTGGACAGTTAGCTGTTTCGTCCCACTAGTTTGGGGCTCTTCATCAGTATGCACCTACCTGAAAGGGTGGGGGAGCCGGGTTTCGATTCCAGGACCTTCCGGTCACAGCGCTCCATTAAGTCACTGGAACCCATGAATTACAACTTTTGGCAATTCACAGAAAGACTGATAACTGCTACTGTCAGAGAATACATCAATGCACTTTCAAACGGGAGATTGTAATAGCTGTATCATTTTTAGACGATTTCAAGATGTCTACTTCATGATGACCTATATCAAAAAGAAGTCTGACAATAGTACTGTTAAAAGCGTTTATTTTCTTTGAGAGGTACACTTTCCGGTAGATGTTCAGTGAATCTAAGATGTGACCTTCCCTCTGTTAACCCATCCATCCCCTCCTAAATGTAACTGCTACTGCAGTATACACATGAAGGATATCTGTGGAGCTTTGATTGCATCGAAAAGTATATCGTTTGATAGACGGTAGGCAATTTGGTTGCTGCATAGTTAGGTTCTAGCTTACATGACTTATCCAGTCTTCTGATGTTTCACTGAACGGCTAATGTGTATAGTCATTTGAAATGCATGGATGGAATTCCACTCCTATCATTCCTGTTTCCTTAGATAGTCAGTTTACTTAGGATATCGATCTGTCAGTGGTTTAAGGGTCTACGAGCTCGTCCTGTAATTGGTAGGTCCTGGATTCGAACCGCCTCCCGGTGTGTGCTACTGATGAAGAGTCTCTAACTAGTGGGACGAAACGGCTGGCTGTCCAGTGCTCCTCTCTGGTGGTTTTCCAATAGTTTTCTCTAACCGATATCAGCTCCTGTAACCAATCAAATCAAATCCCTGCAAACCAATACTTGAATATCGATTTGAAAAGTGTTGTTTTGCAGTAACATACCATCTTTTACAGCCTCCTGTTGATGTCCTAGTCCCTGCCTCTCACCTCCTCACTTATGAACACTTCTGAGAGAAGTTACTGTCTCTAAGATAGAACAGTTATTAGGTTCTTTTTTATATGTATTTCCTTTTTAGTTCATGATGTAATCTGTCTTAAATATTTCTGTTGTTGATATATTGCTTAATCAAGCAAATCAAATGGCTTCCATATTGTCTAATCAATCTGTAATTTGACTTAAGACTGAGATTAGTGAACAAAGAATATTCTTTTCGATAATGGCTTCTTCATTAGGTTCTATATTCATAAGAAAGTAATAATTAAACGAATGTTATCCCTAGACGTCGACGTGCCACTAACAGAAACAATCTGTTTCCTGTGCAGTTAATTATATGGAGAACTCGAATATATACGTATCGGAATACCAACATCATATCTGAAAGAATTGTTGCTGAGATGCACGCTGAATGTACAATTTACCTTCAACGGCGACATCTACAGATAGAAAGATGGAATTGCAATGGGATCTCCTCTTGGCCCGTTTTTTATCAGACTGCTTTATGGGCCAGTTTGGAAAGTGGCGTTTTAAAATCAACAATAAACAAATTATTACTGTAGAAAAGGTACGTCGATGATACCTTTATCTTGTATCTTGTATCGTACAAGAATTCAATAATTCCCATCTTTCGATTAAATTCACAATGGAATGAGAAAACGATTCAAAGATTCCATTTCTGGACGTGGAATTAACAAGAAGATATGATAGAACCCTGAAGGGGTCTATCCACAGAAAACCGACATGGAACGGCCAACTAACGCATTTCTATAGTTGGATACCTTTGAGCCGAAAACGAGCTTTCATCAGCTTACTAACCCATCGCATTAGAAGAATCTGCAGCAGTGATTGTTTGGAAGAGGAGCTCCTATTCCTCAAGCATATCCTGGCTGAAAATGGCTTACGCGACACGTTTTGTTGACAAGAACATGAAACCTAAACCACAAAGAGAAGAATGCCATTCAGCATCGAAGAATTTGAATTTCAGGGGAGATTTGGTAGCTGATATCCTTAAGAGGAGAATATCCAGCTCTTTCAAAAAGACCTTCCCTACAGCAACACCAAGAGTGAAATTCTCTAGCCGTTCAATACTTCGAAACAACGCTAACGACAAACTCTCGCCTATGACCAATTTAATGTGCATATACCAGTTCACCTGCTCTGTCGGAGCTAGGTACATAGGTCGTTGTATGCGCGTGTTTTTTCAAAACGTGTTAGAGAACATTACCCAGCATGGCTGCAAAACGGAGGCACCGATTCAATCAGAAGTGCCATTATTGAACATCTGATCAACACCTCCAACAACATCTCAACTGATTCATTCGAAGTAATTTACAAAGTCAACAGAAACCTACCAAAAGCAGTGTCTTTCCGAATTCTCTGCACTACAGAAGCCCTTGCAAAAGAAATTAGTCCAACATCTACAACTGCCATGGACCTAGTTCGGTGTGCTCCCTTAGCATCCGTTTTTTCTCTGTGTGTGATTTTTCGCTCTTTGTCTTCATTCAATTCATCCAGTTTTTTCAGTTATAAGTACAGTTATTTTAAGCTTGTTCCCGTGCTTTTCCTGCTCACATTTATAATTCGTTTAAAATAACTATTATATCCTAATCCTGTGTAATTTTTGTTTCTAAGGCTCTTGTAATCTATGATTCACACCTCCTAACTTCCATTTCAAGTTGAAATGCAACACTAAAATGAATACATCTGATAAAATAAAGAAAGCAATACAGAATTTATAGATTTATAAGTTCGACAGCAGCCCCGGGGTAGTAATAATAGCACGACCTGTTCGACTTTTTGCATGCAGAGCTCCGGTGAAATAAAGCGAGATGCAGCAGCCCCTGTCTTATGGAGTCGTCAGCATCTAGAGCTCTTTGGTAATTTATTCAATATCCGAAAGATGATAGAGTATAAGCCTTCAATGTGGTGGCTATGTGGTCTGTTCGAACGAGGTGATCTAACACAGAACTGTTGATGGTTTTAACCATACCTATATATATATATATATATATATATATATATATATATATAGCCACATTGGTAGGTGTTCCTGAGTGATCCTAAAGCAACGGTCAATATAACCGTCTCCATAGAATCAATTGAATTAACAAGTACAATTAGAGGTAGGTAGCTAGTTGCCTAGTTGCTTTATCCTTTCAATGAAGGAATCACAACCAGTTGTTTTGAGAAATATAAGCTGAAGCTTACCGGCACTATATGTTCCTTGAATCAATCTTCCCAACTTGTTGGTCATTATTTGAGTCAGTATTGGATTTTCAACTCCAATGTGAAGTCAGTGCTACTATACGGATCAGAGACTTGGCGCGTCATAAAGAGAATCTCAAGCAAACTACAGACTTTCATTAACAGTTGTCTTCGCTCAATACTCAAGATCAGATGGCTGGTCAGAAAAGATCAGCAACAGAGATCTCTGGCAATGAGCGAACCAACCCAGCAGGAACCGATTGTGAAATAAATATGCAGAAGGAAATGGAGATGGATTGGCCATACACTGAGGAAACAATGAATCAAGTGACATCACTAGACAAGCCATTGCTCGAGTGGAAGCCGAAAGGGAAGCGGCGAGTTGGTCGTCAGAGCAAGGGTGACTTGGAGGAGGTCATGTGAAGAGGAGATGAAAGCATGTGGGGGCAGACTTAGAGCCAGGTGAAACCTCCAGCAGAGAACCGAACGCAATGGAGACGTGCTTGGCTGAAGCCCTATGTTCCTCTAGGAATTAAAGGAAACAATAATAATAATTGCTTGTTTATTAATCACTGTTTTGAATCTGTAAATATTAAACCCTACCTACTTGTTCCAACTACGGTTTGCTTGTAAACCATGACACTTCTCTTACACAAATCAATATTACATACTGCTTCATAAGTTCCTTATTTTATTTTTTAAACAGGTGTCTACTTGGAATTTTAATTGGTAGATGTTGACTAGCAGTGGAATCCAGGACAACTCGCATTTCGTCCTGTTTGGGACTCATCAACTAGCTGGATGTGTCTGCATTCCCCAGTCATCGAGTGATGATGATGATGTTCCCACCGAGGCTCAAACGCCAAAGCATTATCCTCTAGACCACTTGGTTCGCTTCAGTCCAATCAATCGATGGCTTAGAAATGCTCCACTTACAGCTAACAGCTTCTGGGTTCGAGTCCCGTTCCACCTAATTTCGTCTGAGCAACTGAGTAATTAGTATTTAATTAGGTCTCACAGCACAGACTAAGTGTGACTGTTATCCTCTTACATGAAACATCTATTCCAGGTAATTGAGTTGGGAAAAAACAAAAAAAGCAAGTGTTTTAAGTTATATTCCATGGGTTTTTGGTTTTTTAAAAAAAAGTTATTTCAGTGAGTTATTATTCTAATAACAATGTTATTCCTTTTTTCATTTTTTTCATTTTTAACAGATTGTTAATTTAATCGACGTTGTCAAGTCGGAGAGTTACCTTAATTTCGAAGAAATGTATCCTTTATATATATGTATATAGTGTTATTTATAACATGTTTAATGATCAAGAAGAGTGTTTGTAGGAATGCCTGTACAAAGTAGTGAGAGAGAGAGAGAGAGTTAATATATGTTTGCAGTCGACTTCTATCATCGGGAAGCCAATATACAATAGTTACTAAACTAGTGTAGTGTGTTAGTGCAGACTGTCAGTCACCAAGCTGGGTGACACATGCCATCATGGTGTACTCAGAATTGTTGATATTGGAGGAGATTGGGAGGAAGTCCTGTTTGGACCCAGGCGTATCTGCAACAACCTTGAAGGAATTCATGTGTTCCTCGTCGGAGATTTGAAGAACCCATGTCACCTAGTGTAGTGTAGTGTAGTCAGAGACATTACCACTGAGCTATTCTAGCTCGCAAATGACCTCCTGTAGGAGGAGGAGTGTATTGGACACTTTGGTTGAACACTAGTTGGTAACTAGTGTAATATGTCTAGTCTAGCATGAAATCCAGGTCCAACGATTCCTGTCGGTTGCTTCCAACCGTCTTATCTGTAAATATTCGTCAATAAAGTATGCGTTTAACTCAGCCCCCCTTGTGATATTACGACTTGTCGTAATGCTCTTTAACACCGTACTAGTACAATAGAGCCTTCCTTGATGACGTTTAGAGTGGACACATAAGGCTTCAATAGCTGTGGTGTTTGGTCCTTAGCCTCTCACTAGGCAAAGTTTTTAGGATTGCGTAGGCAGAGGAGATCGAACTCTCAACCAACCGCATACGTACGTGGTGGTTGTCTGTCGTGTCGTGTATTCTGCCTATCGAACCGAACCATCATCATCGTTAGGTCTAAAACGTGAAGTGTGTGTGTTTACAGTGAGGTTTGGCCTTCTTTGTCTTGCCTCTTTTTTAATTTATTGGTTTTTACCTTTCTCTAAGGAAACTGCTACTTATTGTATTGGTTGGTTGGTTGAATTTGCCTAAATGCCATTGTTGTTGTTGTTGTTTTTCGCTGTTGTTTCTCTCTTAACACTTACTTATGACTCATTCATGTCCTGGCTGGCAAACTTCTTTTTTCTCCTCTTGTTATTCACATGTCTTCACTAGACTAGATGAATGGTATGATGACCCTAAGGTCACGTAGAATAAATCCATTTGTATGTATATGATAGTTGTCTCTCACTCACTCTCTCGCCCTACCTGCTTCCTCCTAAAATAGGTGTGTGCTTATTAAGGTCAACTAACCTTCGTTTGATTTCTCTGTGTGTGTATATGTGTGTTTGGAAAAATCATCACAATAACAATAAGAAGTAAAAGAATTAAGGTCTGCTGAACATCATGCTTTGTTCACAGTTTCTCTCTACTTTCCTATTGGTTACTTACTCAGTCAGTTAGTTAGTTAGTTAGTTTCTCTTGTGTGTTTGTCTAAAGTATTGCCAAAATTAATACGCTTAAGAGTAATTTAACATTTTCTTAAAAAGTTAGTTTTTGTAGGGATTTGATCACCAGTTTGATGTTAGTCAGTTAGTGAACTGTTGAAATCCATACAGTAGTACTGGGCAGCTGTTTCATCCAAAATTTGGGATTCATCGGCAGTAGACACCCACCAGGACTCTCCGCTTACAAGGCAAGCTCGTAGATCACTCAGCCACTGGGCCCATGAATTCTAACTCCTACCAGTTCGTATTCGTCCTGACTCCCGACCAGATGGGTCCTACTGGGTGCTTACTGTCGATGAGTTACAAACTAGGACGAAACAGTTGTCCAGTACTCTTCGGGGGCTTCCAATATTTCTCTAACTGATATCAGTCTGTGGTCAGACTTGAAACAAATCACACCCCTAGAAAACAAACTCTTGGCCTATGGGTGCATGCTGATGAAGAGTCCCAAACTGGGGCGAAGCAACTGTGTCGTTTTTTGGTAGTTCTTTAACTGATATCAGTTTATTATCCAACTTGAATATAACTTTCATGGTTCTGATCACGGATCCATATCAGTTAGAGAGCCAGTGAAAACCTGGGAGTACTGAACAACTAGCTGTTTCGTCCTACTTTTGGTCTCATCATCCGTACGCACCCGCCGAGTTTTAAACCCACAACCTTCTGGTTACAAGTCAAGCTTGGTTGATCATTCAGTCACTGAGAGACCTAATTAAATTTAACGCGACCACCAGCCAGTATCACATCGGCGGCGAGTATTTGTCCTCACTCACTGAGGGGGGGGAGGGAGATGCTATAAATATATCCTCGTCTAGTTTACCAGTTCTCTAATTTATTAGCCGGTCATAATTCCAGATAAAGAGGGAATATTGCTGCGTAAGGCTAGTAGCGCGACCCTACCCTGAAAAGTCAATCCTATCGCTCTCAGAAACGCTAAAGCGCACACAATTAAACTACCCTAGTCAATTTATCTCCCGTTTGTGTAATATATATATATATATATATATATATATATATATATATATATATTTCAAGCTATTAAGCCTTAACCATCATTCATATGATTCCAGTTACTTTCTATTCGAATTAATGCAAACGGATCTGCATAAAATCATTGTCTCACCACAACCCTTATCATTGGATCATGTAAAGATATTTGTATATCAAATTCTACGAGGTAAGTGAAATCAGTTTTACATTTTTGCCATGAATTTATTTTTTAATAAAAGAAAAATATCAGAGTGTATAAAATGACACTAACAACAAAGAGTGGTTGGTGGCTTCATTTTATCACCTGATGGTGTCCTCAGTGGTATAATGAATGCTTCATGGATTAAAAAGGTGTTCACTAGCCGTGGAGATGTTTATTCATGCACCCCGCAAAATTTCATGCTTTACGTGAGGGTTGGGACATTGCTCGGACGCCTAGACGCCTAAATAGGTAGTAGTTGTCTTAAGCGGTCACCCCACCTTCGAGCCTTTAACCTAAAGTCTGATCCACAAGGCAGTGGTTCAAGTGTCAGCAGCTGAGTTTCTATGGTCCCCAGTGATCTAAATAGTTCCATATGACACTTGATCTGGAGCCCCATATGCATACCGTAGTTTTGACATTGGGTTTTCATGCTCTCCGAGGTAGATTAACTTGTCCACCAGTCCGGTTGTGAAGCATTAGAAGTTCACAGATGTGTGACTCGTTGGTTTGAAGACTTAACTTACAGTTAGTAAATCCGCGGCTCGAATACCTCTCCATCTACTTCAGCCTGGGCAATCGAGTAGCTGGCTGGATTCAACATAGAACTTGGAACCGAAGTGCAGCAGTTCCACTTACCACGTTCCAAAGAGCACACAAAGGTAGACAAGAAAATGAGTGAAGAGAATCAATAGAGTTTTGACAAGTACAGGAGTGAAACAGAATGAGTAATGGTAGAAAGGAATATGAGACTGAATATTACAGAGACTGAATACATCTGCGTAAGTCATTGACAACGATTTTGAGCCATGTCACCTATTGTCTCCAGCCACGATTGATTCTTAGAGTCCCGAGGGCCCCAACCCGAAAGTCTGCATCTCCCTATCCGACTCAGTTTAACTGTCAAGGATTTCATGGATTGACAAGGTCATGTTATTGTTTGGCCACCACTTACTCTTTTCCAACCTGCACCTATATCAGCTAGTAATGCCCGTTGGGTGGGGGGAGGCGATGGTTAGGCCTGTGCAGCACGTGACCTAGCCATCTCAATCTATGTAACTTTACAGTCTCGTTGACTGATTTTCCCTCTTTGCCCAACACTCTACGCCTAACGTCAACATTACTTACCTTATTATACTACCTAACGTGAGAAAGAGATCGTAAACATCTGTGGTCAAAAACAGTCAACCTTTTCATGTCTTCAACTAGTATTGGCCATGTTTCAGAGTCATAGAGAAGGACGGAGCGAACTGCTGAGCAGTACACACGTCCCTTGGTTGATAGCCGGATGTCACGCCTACGCCAGAGACGGTGTAAGTTAGCGAAAGCAGCCCGAGCTTTTTGGATCCGTGGTGAGATTTCGTCAGCAATCAACCCGTTGATACTGGCTGATACAACTTCCCAAATAGGTGAAGTGGTCAACATGTTCTATCACTTCACTCCCATCACCACTAAGCTAGGAGTTGACGTAGTCCAGTCAGTCCTGTGGCAGCATCTTACATTTTACAGGGGACGAATCGCATGCCAAACATACGAAGATTGCTGCTCAAGGTGTTCAGAGGACTCTGTATTTTGTCAGCATCCTTCCCTAACAATCGAGTAGTATCGTGAACCTCCCTGACCCCCCCACACACACAACAAGTGTGGTCCATAACTTGGTATGTGAGAAACTTTTCCTACCGAGTAGCTGAATACTAATAACACCTTTTGAAAATAAAATAAAAATAACTGGCCTCTAATCATTATACATTCAGAAAACCTTATCCGAGTATACTTCATATCAAGACATTGAAATGGAGTTCAATAAAATCGTGAGAGAGAGAGAGAGGAAAGTACAACTGGTCTCCAGAAGTTATCATGAAATGAAATAAAATAAAATAAAGTAGATCCGTATGCTATTATTGAACGGTTTTGTACCAGTGCAGTCGATATATATATATATATATATATATATATATATGCAATCGCATAACCTATTTTCCAGCCATTGCCTTTATAAAAACATAGTAGTTTTTGTAGTTAGTGTTCCTAATTGTTTGCTAAATGTATATATTAGTACATGAGAGAGGCCTTTTCAGAATATACATATATATATATATATATTCGTTTTGTTTGAGGCGAAGTTCAACAATAGAGTCCCAAGATTGTAAATGTTCCAATGACCTTGAACGCATGCTAGTTATTGGTTCAGGAAGTTACCGTCATTCTACCGCGAAAATGAACGCTGTTCACCTACTGAGATGCCAATTTCACCCAGATCACGTATTTCAGTACTGTCTGGATAATGGATTAATAGCACGTACACGGTTATGTACTTGTGGTGCTTCTATGAACCTGCAATCGTATTCACAGGTCATAGATGGATATGTCTTTAGGTGTACACATTGCAGAAAACGAATAAGCGTTCGTAATGGTAAGTGATAGTCTTAGTTAATTGTCTTCTAGGAATTTCCTTTGAAAAATCGAAACTCCCTTTGACGAAAATCCTGTTCTTGTGCAATTATTGGGTTTTTAAATCCGGAGTGAGGTCAACAGCCACTCAGACAGAAAATACTCTGACATCTACTGTTCAATGGTTTCAGTTTTGTAGAGATTTAGCGTCATGGAAGATGAATAATATTACTCAAGTTTTGGGAGAAGTGGGTGTTACTGTTCACGTCGACGAAACAGTGCTCATGAAGAAGAAATATAATCGTGGTCGTGCTAGAGCCAACAGCGTTTGGGTATTGGGAATTTATGATACCCAAATTCGCAAAGGATTCATCGAATTGATTCCAGACAGAAGTGCGGGCACTCTGGTGCCTATTATTCAGAGGCTTGTTTTGCCTGGCACTACCATACACACCGATGAATGGGCGGGATATAACCAGTTATCGCAACTCGGGTATATACATCATAGAGTTAACCATCCGCGTGATTTCGTCGACCCTGTCACCGGAACGTATACCAATTCCATCGAGGGTTTTTGGGGAAGACTGAAAAATCGAATCCGAGCCATCAATGGATCACAAAACGAAGTTATTTTCAGTCATTTGGATGAATATATGTATAGAAATTGGTTTAATTTCAAAACTGAAACTCCTATTAATAACTGGAACATTTTTTTAAAACTCATATTAGAGAAAAGTACCCTGTTTGATTGTTTTTCATGCTTATTTATGTAAAATTACGTAAAATTTTTTGCAAAAATCATCCTTTTTTCTGATTGGTCGGTTCAAGGTCACTTGTGCGTTCATTCCTTGGGACTCTGTTGTAGAACTTTGCCTTGTTTGAATGTAATTAATCCACTATTTGATTTTTGATTTATTTTCTTCATCCCTGAATTTAAGGTTTGAAATATCTTCATTCCGCTCGAATTATTCATCGTGATATTAAACCTGGAAATATGTTAGTAAATTCCAATTGTCTTCTTAAAGTAAGTAAGCCAGTTAGGTTATTGTTGAATACAATTTTAAATATTTTGTCACAATATATTTATGCTTCAGGTCTAGAATGCTCACCAGTCGCGCGTATGCGCACGCGCTTCGGCTTCATTGCCCGTCTGACTCACTCCTTAACCTCATTTAGTTCACACTGACCAACAGTTAGTCTAGGAAAGAGAGAGAGAGCGAAGATTGGGAGTGAAGAAAAACTCTAAAGATTAAGGCTTGAAGCCGTTTGTAGATTTATAAATATAGAGGAATGAAAACAAAGACCTTAGCAACGTCAAGGTTATTTATTCACTTTTGAATTAGCCAATCAGAGATGTAGACTGTTTATGTGCTAAATACATGATTGTCTATAAGTGATCCACAACGGAATACTCAGCGAGGCGTTTGGAGTAAACACAGGAGTCAGACAAGGGTGCTTATTATCACCAATGATATTCCTAATTGTGGTGGACTGGATTATGCGTCAGACAGTGGGACACGCGAAGACAGGGATATCCTGGACCGACATGAAGAACCTAGAAGACCTGGATTTCGCGCGTGGATGATTTATGCTTGATGTCACACAAAATCGAAGAGTTACAAGCAAAAAGCGACAAACTGGTCGAAGAAGCAGCCGGTGAAGACAGGACTCCAGGTGAACATAGACAAGACGGAGGTCATGAAAATAACCAACCAACAACAACAACAACATCCAGCGCCAATCACCATCAACGGGAGGGATTTGAAAGAGGTTACTTCATTCACTTTACTTATCTAGGGAGCATTGTCTCAACTACATGACGAACGGACGAGGATGTCAAATCGAGACTAGAATCGGGAAGGCGAGAAACACATTCATCAACCTGAAACCAATCTGGAAATCTTCGTCACTCAGCCTGCATCAACAACAAAATTCGGATTTTCAGTACAAACATCAAGTCAGTTTTGCTATACGGATGAGAAACTTAGCCAGTGTGTCACAAAGAACATTTCCAACAGCCTGTTGCAGACCCTTATCAACAACTGTCTTCGCTCTATACTACTGAAGATCAGATGGCCGCCGTAAAGAAGAAGAACCAACAAGAAACTATGGGAAGAAACAAAACAAGAACCAATCGCCCAACAAATATGCAGGAGAAAGTGAAGATGGATTGGACACTCGCTGAGGAGGCCGCTGAGTGACATCGCGCATCAGGCCATAGCTCGAGTGGAACCGGAAAGGGAAGCTGGGAGTTGGACGTCAGTGGAAGGGTGATATGGAGGAGATCGTGTTAAGAGGAGCTGAAACAGTATGGATTAACATGGATGCAGGTGTAAAGTACAGCATAAGAGAGAAGCAAGTGGAGACGTGTAGTTGAAGTGAATTGCAAGTAACAAATGGTAGAGTGAATAACTCCACACCCAACCTTCCCTTTTTCTCTGTGGTCTTAAGACCGACTAATAAAGTGATCCCGTAGCTCCATGATAAAAATAAAATGGCCGGTCAGTCAGTCAGAAAGGATAAACAGTAAAGAACTCTGGCAACGGATCAATCGACAACTTATTGCTCGACAAATATGTAGGGAGAAATGGAGATGGATTGGACATATACTCATAAGGAGACCGGTGAAAGACAACACATGCGCGAGGCAGGCCCTCAGGTGGAACCCGACGAATAGGAAACAGTGAGTTCAGTGTGGATCTGAGTGTAAAGAGGAAATGATAGGTTATGGACAATCGTGGAGCCCGCTAATGATGACCACCAAGAACAGGATGAAATGGCGATATCCTGCCAAAGCTCTGTGTTCCACTTGGAAGCCAGTGGAGTCATAATAGTTCCGAGATTGTAGTGTTCAATCTCTTATTCATTCTGTTATAAAAATCCACATCATTATTGATTGTTTCACAGTACATTTTTTCATGCCAAAATTGAAATGTTGTTGTTGTTTTGTTGTTTTCAATGTTTCAATAGAATAGAATTATGTGATTAGTGTATCATTAGAATGTATTACCGTGTTTATTGTTTTTATTTACTTTAACACGTCTATGTCTCAGTTTCAAACAAAATAAGAGCATAAATATTTTTTTTATCAAGTTGTGATTAATAGTCGGATAAATTTTGTTTACTAATTCCTTAATGCTTATTGTTTCTGTTAGTTAGTTAGTTTGTTTGTTTGTTTTTCGCATAACTTTTCTCTGCACGTTACCATGACTACAAAATGTAACCATTGTGCCTAGTGAAATTGTAATGCTTACTTATTAATATGTCGTACGCTTTAAATACTTTAAGCGTTTTCTTGATAGATGTAATAAAGAAGCAGTGATACGGACAAAATTTTCAGCCTAATCTATTTCTCATAATCTTATCCAAGTCCACTCACCTAAATACTTGAAAATTTTTGTTTATCTAGTTCATTTCAATATGGATTCCGTCAATAAGAGACTATATGGCGCAGTGGACGAAATCTACATTGAAATTAATCGAAATCCTGACCAAAAAATTCTCAAAATCTAAATCTAAGTCTTCAACTCATTGATAGCTAGTAGTTGGATGTTGGATGGATACTGAAAAGCCCTGGCCAGTGGGTAACGATGTATCACTGTCTGTCTGTCTGTTTTCGACATAGAACTTTGCACATATGTGCGGCAGTTCAAGTCGCCACACTCCTCTCCTTGTAGCACACAAAGCAAGAGAAGAAAGTAGAAGAAATGCATTATAGAGACAGTAAACAGAGGTGTGAGACAAAGAAATAGTAATGAGGAAGAACAATATAGTTTCATTGGGTATTATAAATCACAAGGAGTGGATGCATCTGCACCAGCCATCAATGAGAACGATTTTGAGCCATGTCACCAATTGTCTCCAACCATTGGTGTTTACCGTCCTGAGGACCTCAACCAGGAAGTCTACACCTTCCTACGTGACTGGCTAGCTGGCTGACTTAAACTAACTGTTGTAGATTTCATTGACTGGTGAAGCCATGTTTTGGTTTGACCGCCGCCAGCTCTTTTCCAGCCTGACCCTATATCAGCTAACATTGCCCGTCGAGGAAGGCGATGTATCACGAAATGACAAAAGTTAGAGCTGACGAGTCATTAAATTCTGGTGCAAGTTGATCTCATATTCTGAAGGTCTCTGGGTTCAATCTTTGGCGGCAGAGTCGCGGGTGTGTTCACCTAACTACTATGTGACACTTTTTAAAAGTGTAACACTATCCAACGCTATTTGCAATTATGTTAAGTTTTTCTCTAAGTAGTTAGTCATCCTTCATTTCATTTTTTCAAATTCCGCCGCCATTTTTAAACAATACGTAACTTTTTCTTCATAATTAAAAAAAATCTTTTCTTTTTTTCCTTTCCAATAGATATGTGATTTTGGTTTGGCACGTATTGATGATCCATTTGGAGAGGCACATTTAACTCAAGAAGTTGTTACACAATATTATCGATCACCTGAATTACTGATGGAAGCAACACGTTATTCATATGCTGTAGATATTTGGAGTGTTGGATGTACATTTGCTGAGCTGTTAGGTCGTCGGATCCTATTTCCTGTAAGTCCTTTAAACTATTGAATATTTTTAAAAACATTTTTTGTTTCAATTTATTTCATATAATTAATTATAGTTGTAATTATTATTCAGAATAAAAACAGTTAAAGCGAACAATTCACGTGCGATGAGGGATCCCCAAAAAACAGAATTGCCTTCCTGGATGTCCTCCTTACAAGAAAATCAGATGGTAGTATAAAGAGTAATTTGCATAGGAAAAAGTACATGGACAGGACAATATACACATTTTCACAGCTTCCTTCCTATCAATTACAAAGGAAATTTAGTGAAGACCCTCAGCCACAGAGTTAGAGCTATAGGCTCAGAAGAAGTAATTGAAGATGAATTAAGCATTGTATATGATACTTTGGTTGAAAATAGCTATCCTGACAAATTGATCAAGAAACATATGACAAAGGACTACTCACTATCCGTAAACAAGAAGCCTTTATGTACAGGACTGCAATTCAAGGGCGATATACCAAGTGAGATAATTTCGAAGAAATTAAGAAAATCAGTTCAAAGAACTTTTAATGCTGGCGAACTTCACGTCTTATTCTCTACATGAACAGTGGTGATTCCTCGACTGAAAGATGAAGTACCTAGACTAACCCCCTTTAACTGTTTCTACCAATTCAACTGCGCTTGTGGGGCGAGTTATATCAACTCTTGCTCTAGGAACTTGAATTTTCGTGCTCACTCGAGATTATCTCCCACTATGGCTAAGTAAAGGTGTAGTGAAAACCATCAACAGTTCGATATTGGACCGTCTCGTCCAATACCTAGAGATACAGTAAAGGTGAATACCGTAGAAAAGAAACCTTTGTATCTTAAGTTAAGTTACAAAGGGGAAATTGCAGCTGATATTCTAAAATGTCGACTTAATAGAGCAGTAGATAGAACATTTCCTGCAGCTAAACTGATACTCAACTTCTCAACTAAACCAGTACTCACACAGCAAGTAAAGGATAAATTTCCAAAGATGGCCTCATCAATTTGTATCTATAAATTCAACTACTCCTGTGGAGCTAGTTACATTGACCGTACTCAGAGGGCTTTGTCCGTACGAGCGCGTGAACATGTACCTGTATAGTTAAGTAAGGAGGCAATCAAATGCTGTCAAAGCTCACTCGGTAGATATTGGACACTCGATAAAGCCTGACCAGGTGTTCTCAGTTATTTACTGCGTTCCTGGTAATCTAACTAGAGGAGATGGACTACGTCTTCTATCAGTAGCTGAAGCGGTTGCAATCAATACCAGAAGACGGGTTCTTTTTTTACAGAAAAAGTATGTTCAACCGCTATGTTTATCTTGGTTTGCAAATAAGGCCAACAAATCCTCCATAAACATTATTATTTTTTAAAATATTTTATTCCTTTACGTTCCTAGTGGAACATAGGGCTTCAAGCTCGACCTCTGAAGCTTCGGTGGCAGTGGGTTTTATTTTTACGGGATGGAGCTGCTAGCCTCATGCCCAGCCTCCCCTCTTTACCAGTCTTATTACTCGCTTAGCTAGGTAAAGGAGCGCGTCGGTGGCCGGGGATCGAACCCTGAACCACTTGCGAGGTTGGCGAGCATCCTACCGCTGTGCCACCGACTCCACAAACATTAGCACTTGAAATTCCTATCGCAATCTCCTTTCGTTTTCTTCTTCTTTTCTTTTTTTCATTGACAAACGTTCATCTCTGATCTTATACGATTTCATGACCTTTCTTATGATTTCTATTACCGCTGGTTTGAGTAATGCTTTTCTAACTTGTTATCATATTTACAAAATCCCGTTCATTTCACTACACTAAATTCGTTGTTATTAGATAATCATGCACCAATAGTACTTTTAAGTTTACACCACATCAACATTATTATTTCGCAATCATTATTACTGTTGTTATTTTCACCCTTGAACTTACGTCTAGTCCTCCCCGTTTGCTGGGTTTTTCTTTAGTATTCATATAGCCACTGGTTACACTCACCCTCGAAACCTGTACTTTTGTTGACTATATATATGTATATGTATATATATATATATATATATATATATATATATATATATACATCATTAAGTTATTTCATCTCATTTAATCTCATGCTCTCCTTGACCATGCATATTAAAAAACTAACTGATTATTGTTCCATCCCATCTTACTTATACTTGTTCCACAATACACATTTCTGATATGATTCTAATTTGCCTTAACTGGCTGGCTGACTGGCTGTTGTATGCTTAAATTAATGGATTTATAATTGTAGAGTCTGACGTAGAAGAATTTATTGAAACCTCAATTGTTCTCTCTAGCTATTATTATTATTATTATTAAAATGAGTTAAGATAATGATAATGATAAAAGATAGTTTTGAATGAATCAGGAATAATAATAATAAAAGGTAGAATTAAGTGTTAATAATAATGGTAATAGTTAAGAAGTAAAACTTATTACCATGTTAGATTTAGAGTGACCAACATTTCATTCTATACACAGAGACCTCCTGGTTTATAAACTCTAACTGCACAAGCCTCCACAACTCCAAGTATCTTCCTGTTTGTTTGTCTGCTGACAATAACAGTGAATAACTTGACAGTGAGTCAATATCATGTCCATGGTTTACAAGATGCTTCGTTATTGAACTTGTTGTCATTTTGACGTCAGCTGTTTTCAATCACTTTGGCAGATGATGCTCCATCATGCGAGTAGACAATCGCCTTTCTGTACGACCTATGTATTTGCTTTCTTCAACAAACACACTCAAATCGATTTACTCAGTTTGAAGTGTCTAAGTTCGGCGACTGGTCTTTTCGAAATTCGTGGTCACTAACACCACCAAACAGGTGTTTCAACGATTTGGGAAAAACGGCCAGTTGCCACTCCTAGACACTTCGATCTGAGTATATCCATCTGAGTGTGTTTGTGGGAGGAACCAAATACACATAGGTCGTACAGAAAGGCGATTGATTGTCTACTCGCATGATGTGGAGCATCATCTGCCAGAGTCTCTCTGTCTGTCTGTCTGGATTCAACATAGAACTTGGCACCGAACTGCAGCAGTTCGAGTTACCACGTTCCAAATACCACACAAAGGTAGACAAGAAGAGGAGTGAAGAGAATCAATAAAGTTTTGACAAGTATAAGAGTGAAACAGAATGAGTAATGGTAGAAAGGAATATGAAAGATTACAGAGACTGAATACATCTGCGTAGGCCATTGACAATGATGATTTTGAGCCATGTCACCTATTGTCTGTCTCCAGCCATTGATTGATTCTTAGAGTCCCGAGGGCGGGCTCCAACCCGGAAGTCTGCATCTCCCTCCCTACCTGACTCAGTTTAACTGTCAAGGATTTCATGGATTGATGAGGCCATGTTTTTGTTTGGCCACCACTTACTCTTTTCCAACCTGCACCTATATCAGCTAGTAATGCCCGTCGGCTGGGGGAGGCGATGGTTAGGCATGCGCAGCACGTGACCTAGCCATCTCAATCTATGTAACTTTATAGCCTCGTCGATCGATTTTCCCTCTTTGCCCAACACTCTACGCCTAACGTTAACATTACTTACCTTATTATACTACCTAACGTGAGAAAGAGATCGTAGACATCTATGATCTGCCAGAGTGATTGAAAAAGCTGAAGTGAGTGTGACAAAAAGTTCAATAAAAAAGGATCTTGTCGACCGACCTACGGATATGATACGAACGCTTTGAAGTCACTCACTGTGCAATTAGAGTTTATAAACCAAACTGTATCATCTTCCACTGAAAAGTCACTTACAGTTAAACAGTATTACTTACTTGATAATCAGTGCTTAATGTGTGTTGACAAGCATGTTGACTATTTGATGTGTGGTTCAAAATCGTTATCAATGGGTAAGACGGATTCATTCTCCGTAATTTCCCCTAAGCCACTACACTCTCATGTTCTTCCAAGTGCCTGTTTATCCTTCCTCATATATCAACTTATTGCAGTTCCTTACGAGTTGATCACGGATTGATATCAGTTAGAGAACTATTGAAAACCAGCTGGGAGTACTGGACAACTGTCTCCTCTGTTCTAGTTTGAGAATCACTGGCAGTACGCACCCACCACCAGGATTCGAACCCACGACCTTCGGGTTACAAGGCAAGCTGACTCGTATACCATTCAGACACTGGGACACGATTCAATGGCCAGCCCATGAATTCTAACTTCTACCAATTCGTGATTTAGCGTGACCACCAACCTATGTCATCGGTGGGACATCCATTCTCACACTTAACTGGATAAACCCTGGTGGTGGGTGCGTACTGCCGATGATTCCCAAACTAGGGTGAAACAGCTGTCTAGCAGTACTCTCTGGTTTTCAATGGTTCTCTAACTGATATCAATCATTCCGTCATCAACTCGTAAAAACAAATCTAATCCTTACAAGCCAATTATAGAAAATCTCCATTTTTCCTCTGTTGTCTGCCTTTATGTGATACATGGAGTGTGGCAACCCGAACTGGTACACACTTCTGTGCAAAGTTCTTTTGAGAAGCTTAATCCGTTAGCTGAATCGGTCAGACTTTGTCACTTACCATCGTCGTAAGACACTTCTCAAAAAAACTATGGAATCAAATTGCCAATCAATGTAGATGACTTATCTTCCGATATAACTTTTTAGGGAAAGAATGACACTAGTTTCAAAATAAAACTCTTCAACATCTCTTTAGATAGATATGTACTCAAGCATTATGGCTGTTCTCAGTCTAGATTTGTCTCACGTAGGAACATCTCTTTGAGAGAGAGGGAATAAATGAAACAATGATCAACGATTTCGTCCTATTTTGGGGCACTTCAATAGTCCCCATCTTCATTTTTTTTAGATTACTTTGAAAGATGAGATTTTAAAATAATAATTACTGCCCTTTACGAATCTTAACAAAACAATAAGATGGCGTTATTTATCTGAATTGTGTACATTTCTAACCTTAAGGGGTAAGAGAGTAGACATAGGTCAAGTTAAAAGGACATGCTAAAGGTCAAAATAACAACGAAGATCACTAAACCAAAGGAAGGGTGGTAATAGTACATCTCCCTTGGCTGGTATCAAAACAAAGTATACCGGAGATTTAATGTGATGACGAATGGATCTTGAATACATAAAGATGGTTTAAACTTCCTAATCGTTAGCGCTTCTACTAACTTTAGGATAAGCCTCAAACACATTTCATGGATAGATTTAAACGAGGTGTAAACATCATTTTGACTCCCTGTTTTCAATATTAATGAGTTCAGGGGATTCGATTGGCTACTGAAACCATCTAGGGAGATATGACCTGAAGCGCTTCTACTTGCAAGGATCGATGAATCCTCCCTATGTATGTGTGACAACACGTGGGTTGTGACATCGTTTTTTGTATGTTCTAAGGGCTTAGTTGGATGCATATTTATACACTTCACATTCTCATACATTATTCGGATCTCTGCTGCTTAAAAAGTCATTTTGACCGCAGCGTCCAACCTTTTTCTAGTTACCAAGCTGCTGTGACTACCCATTTAGGGTAGCTTGATATATATATATATATCCTTCTTAGGGGAGAGTTTGAGAATGGGTCTTGGTGTTCCACTGACCACTTTATATCTCCCCCCCTCCTATGTACTTCTCTGGATAGTTGTTATCACCCAGGGTTTCTGTTAGTTATCTTTTCTGATCTTCAAGTTTTATCCTCTGTGCATATTCATATTGAATCCTATTGAAGAGGCACCTGACTAAGGTTCTTTTGTACCAAACAAGACAGAAGCTACAATAATTAATATGCTGTCGTGTCCAGATAAATTTTCTATAAATAGATTTATTGTATTGACTGTCAACGAAGGAATTTGTCTAGGAAAGATAAACAATTATTTTTCTCTTCAACTGACATAGATAACTATAGAACACAAGATAATTGAGCCAGCAAAGAATATCCTTTACGATAAATTCCTCTTCTGGCTCTATAAATATATATCTATACTACTTTATATACCTACATAGAATATTCTAGAATAGTAGTCAATAACAATATTAGTGTTACTTTAAATAATATCGATTTGTAAAGTAAGATCACAATGGAATTACAGTTCATTAAAGATGCTTAAATTATAATAAGCATAAAACATGGAATAGCAACTAGAATATCAACTAAAATTAGGGGAATTTACACGAAAATTGAGGATCATTCAAACCTAGATGGCCAAGGTAAGGATAATGTCTGAACTAGCTTCTTTCGGACACATAAATTAGACTTCTTAATGTGGATCCCAACAGCCAGCCTCAGCAATATTTAGTAATCGAACTCTTAAGGCGAAATTGAGATTTGTTGATTGGTATGCGGTAAATGAATTTGAAAGCCGCCTAGTTAACATCAATCTTGTGTTCTGTATCCACAAGATGAGATAGAATAGTGCTGCGAATAGATTTTGTTTGTCCTTTACTTAACCACTTTGCAGGGTGATGTTCAGAAATACTAAACGGTTGCTGAGTGAAAACGGTTATCCAGAAAAGTTTATTGATAAGAATATGAATCTAAAATCAAAGCAGCTCAAGGTACCAACAGTTCCTAAAAAGACCTTATTCTTACAAATGCAGTTCCTCGGGGACAATATCAGCGAGATACCAACACAGCCCCTTAGAAATGCGGTAAAAAGAGCATCCACTGCTGCTACTGAATTACGCTGTGTCTTCAAAACCACCCACCCCTATTTTGCGTTCGGGAGTAAAAGATAAACTGCTTAATTCCGCCTCTCCTGTGGAGTGAGGCAGTTACATAGGCCGTACTATTAGGCGTGTTTCTCGTCGAATTCCCGAACATCACCCTGCAAAGTGGTTAAGTAAACAACAAACAAAATCTATTCGTAGCGCTATTCTATCTCATCTTGTGGATACAGAACACAAGATTGATGTTAACCAGGCTTTCAGAGTCATTTTAGGCATACCAACCAACAAATCTCAATTTCGCCTTAAGAGTTCGACTACTAAATATTGTTGAGGCTGGCTGTTGGAATCCACATTAAGAAGCCTAATTTATGCGTGCAAAATAAGCTAGTTCAGACACTCTCCTTACCTTGGCCATCTAGGTTTGAATGATCCTCAATTTTTGTAGAAATTTCCCTAATTTTAGTTGATATTCCATTTGCTATTCCATTTTTTATGCTTATTATAATTTAAGCATCTTTAATGAACTGTAATTCCATTGTGATCTTACTTTACAAATCGATATTATTTAAAAAAACACTAATATTGTTATTGACTACTAATCTAGAATATTCTATGTATATAAAGTTGTATATATAATTGTAGAGGAATTTATCGAAAAGGATATTCTCTGCTGGCTCAATTGTTTTGTGTTTTTTAGATGACATAGATAAGATGGTATATATGTATGCATACATATGCTGAACTCATATTATTGCATATCAATAATTAATCGGGTTTTCATGTTGAATATAGGTCAATCGTTTTAACAAGTTCTTCTCTTGCTTTATTTTTCTTGACACAAACCAGCACTATTTTGTCAGAGTGTGCGTCTAAATAAATAAACGACTGCTCTTTGGCACTTATTGGTTATAAGCTTATCTGTTCTCTTCCGTCGATGTGTATTCTATCTAATACAAGATGTTTCAGAGTAGTTATCGCAGCTAAATTCAAGTGGTGTGGATAGTTTGTAAGCACTCGTAGATATCGTAGATATGCCCTTCTTTCTTTCTGTCCTTCCAATGTAACTGCTCCCGCAGATACATGTAAATTTGTATATACAGTTGGAGTTGTTAACATGAGAAGGATATCTATCGATTTTTGATTGCACCAGAGAAGAGCAAGTTGTTCGATAGACAGGAACGAGCTTAGCTAGCTTCAGGATAGGCTATGGTTAGTGATGTACTCAGCCTTCTGTTGATCATCGCTGCAATGTTTTCACCTTTATAATCAAGCTGAATGTAGATTGGCTTTTTACCCACTGTGATTTGTTTTACATTTTTTGTGACTTCAGATCTTCCATACTTGTTGATGAACCTTTGAGGGTACGTACCCATTGCTCTTCAATATCTTTTAAAAAAAGATCAAATTCTTCCTCTAATTTCTCTATAGAGCATATATTCTCTTCGCTCTATAGTACAGAGTCTTGACTAGTCCGCGTTTAAAGCGGACGAAAAAGTATTAGTAGTTCTTGTAGTTTGACATTGTCTATGTCGTCAATAGCAGTGTATTGGATCTCAGCTTATTTACTACTACTGCTGGTGATGATGACGTCAACGACGACGACTGATCCTTCAGGTGGGATTGTGTTCTCTTACCTGAGATTTATGGCTTAATTATGACGCTTTCATTGGCCTTTAACAGATGGCATCTTCACAGCTTACTTTCAGTGCATAACACAAGTTTTAATATATATAAATCTATGCACTTGCCCAGTTAACAGATCTTTCTTCTATATATATACATGCCATCGTCATTAGTTATTACTGTTATTATGATTATTATTATGACTATGATTGCTCCCTTTTTAGCAACATCTTTCTTTTTGTCCAGAAAGATGTGTAAACTATTTTTTTTCATATTCTTCTCCCACTCCTCCTCCTTGTTCTTGTTCTTCTTCTTTTACTCTTATTGATCTGTGTTTCTTTTCTCTACTACTACTGAGTCACCACCACTTCTTGTTTATTGTTGTCGTTTTTATAGTTCTGGTTTCGTTTCTCTCTCATTCTTTTTTATGTGTCAAATATCTAGCTTATTGGGTCTTTGAATGGAGTTTTTTTTTCTCTCTCTCTCTCTCTCGATTATTTGCCTCCTCTTTCACTATCTTCTGCTTTTCTATGTGTACTAATTTCTATGCTTTTGAACTTGTTTATTTATCTATTTATTTATTGATTGATTAAATTATTAAAACAAAAAGCCTGGTACATTATGGGCACTAAGAGAGAGATATGCTACATAGTTTGTGCGCGGGGGTTGGTTTGGGATAATTCTCGTAGCAGATAGCAGTTATCTTATGTGGGGTCACTGCTAACCCTTTGACTTGTGTGTGTATGTGTGTGTAGACGTGATATATCCAGCCGGTTGTTGGTCAGTTTGCTACATCCACCTGTATAGCCATTGAAAGTGGGGAGATATGAAAGACCTGGCTAGCTGTTTTTGATCCATAGGTGTCTGAGTTTTATTTTTTGCCGTGTTTAAGTGGCATCATATTGAGGTTGGGTGTGTTGAGTGTTAGGTGTGGTGGTGAGGAGGGAAAATGTTCAATCGATGAGGTTGTGTGTAGCTTCATCAATTGAAAAAAAAGGCTATGACACACATGTGTTACACACGCCTAGTCATCCATCGTCGTTTCCTCGACGGTCAATGCTAACTGACCCTTGGATTGTATTGAAAGAGAGTTAGTAGTGGTCGCACCAAACACATGGAATCACTCCATGAAATCATTGAGAGAGAGAGAGTTAGTTTGAGTCAGTCACGTATGGAGGTGCAGACTATTGTCTGGTTGAGGAGGTCCTCGGGATTCTAAGAACCGATGGGTTGAGGCTGTTAGTGATATTAAGGTGGTTTGATATAGACAATGCTCTCCAACGGAATATTATTCCCACATATTCCTACAGCTCAATACTGCATTAGCAACAGAATACTATATGTGTATTTGAACATTCTATTTCATGTCGCTTGATGTAAACAGAAATCACACGTCCAATGATTGATTAAAGAATATTAAACTGTTGTATAGATATAAATAGCAGTTTGATCAATGGAAAATATCCCTTGGCTTCCGTGTCTTGCCTTCTGCTGTTACAATATGGTTCCAAATCGTTCTTGAAAATAGCACAGGAGACAGTGGAGCAGCGTTCCCATAGTTTCCAGTGACTGAAACTTATTCATACTCCATTTTATCTGTCCGGATTCTTGAGCCCATGTACGCTATAGATTTGGAATCAGGGTTTTCTATCTCTCCCTAAGCACACTTGCATCTGCACCAGTTCATTTGTAAGCTCCAGGCGTTTGCAATCAACCTTCATTTTTTGTGAGGAACAAAATCCAACTGCGTGACCGCAATGAATAGGACTTACCTGTCGGGGAGGCTCTGATGGCGTGTGATGACACTGAGAGCATTTCTAGAGGAAGACCGAAATATTTCTTCCTGTCGGCTGTACCATGTCGCTTTTTTTTGGGGGGGGGGAAGTAGTGGCTTGCCGATGATACATAACTATCGGATTGTCTCTGAGTATGTGGTAATGCCCGTGGCTAGGTGATATGGGTTCAAATCACTAAGAGGACATCATCAGTTCCACCAAGGTGTCAGATACGTCTTGCTGATGAGTATCTATAAACAAGGGAACCTAGATCGAAAGGCTTCGTGATCATTCATTGCCTTCCATTCTCTCTAACATTGTAGTGAATTGTCTGGAGTGGTGTTTAAGAAACAGGGAATTTCTCCTCTCTTTTTTTTTTCTTTCTATAACTGCTGACCTTAGTCCCCAGATTCATTTCCCAATGATCATGAATCGTTAAAACATCAATTTCTATTCGTTTATTAACGCCTATATCACTGTAACTGGATCATAGATCATGTTATCTGTCTGTCTGTTTTCGAGATAAAACTTTGCACATATGTGCGGCTGTTCAAGTCGCCACACTCCATGAAGCACACGAAGGAAGAGAAGAAAGTAGAAGAAATGCGTAATAGACACAGTAAACAGAGGTGTGAGACAAAGGAATAGTAATAACGAAGAACAAAACAGTTTCATTGGAAATCATAAGTCACAAGGAGTGGATGCATCTGCGCCAGCCATTGAGAACGATTTTGAGCCATGTCACCAATTGTTTCCAACCATTGGTGTTTACCGTCCCGAGGATCGCGACCAAGAAGTCTACACCTTCCTACGTGGCTTAAACTAACTGTTGTGGATTTCGTTGACTGATGAAGCCATGTTTCGGTTTGATCGCGGCTAGCTCTTTTCCAGCGTGACCCTATGTCGGCTAACATTGCATGTCGAGGAAGAAGATAGATGGCTAGGCATACTTAACACATGTCCTAACCATTTCAGTCGATGAAGCTACATAGCCTCGTCGATTGATTTCCCCTCCTTACCTAGCACTCGACGCCTCACCTCAATATTGCTCACCTTATTATACCACTTCACACGGGAGATAGAACACAGGCATGTATGATCAAAGACAGCTAATCTCTTCATGTCTTCCATTGTCAATGGTCATGTCTCACTCACAGTGATAAAGGAGGATGGAGTGGACTGATGAGCAGTACACACGCCCTTTGGTCGATAACCGGATATCACATCTACGCCAGATCTTGTTATCAGAATTATTTGCTTGATTGTGGCGAGCATTAAAATCCAGAATGCGCGTTTTACACCATTTTTGACCCGTCATCTGGATGCATTTGCATCTCCAGGGAGTGATTGCGTTCCCACTGAAACTCAAATCCAACACCTGTCGTTTCAAACGCCAAGGCGTCATCCACTAGACCACTTGGGCCATGAGAGCCATTTTTTTTGCAAAATGGTATCGACTATCTTTTATGTTAATCCTTAGACATCTTAGAAGCGTCCATTCTGGGAACTGACATATCAACAGAGACCGAATGTTTCGGTACGATTAAAATGACTTTATAACCAATTAGATGTCCTCTTCCCAACCTCACTTTGCTCTCTCTCTTAACTTCCAGTGTTGTACTAATTCCCTTTTTCCCTTTTGATTTCATTTTTCCCTGTTTCTTCCAGGCTCGTAGTCCATTGGAACAACTGGAGTTAATCATTAATCTTACAGGTAGTCCTAGTCCTGGTGATTTAGAAAGTTGTCATCCAGACGCCTGTTGTTTTGTTCTATCATCGAGACTACGTGATCCAAATCTGTCTATTCTGTATGCGCTAACACCTGATGTGAATGAGTTAACTGTTCATCTGTTGGGCAGTATGCTCAAATTCAATCCGGTAAGTTCTTTTTTTTCACTTTTTTTCTTGGGGTTTCTTTTCATCATTTCTTGAGTTTCAAAAGGAATTTAGGGCTTCGAGGTTTTTGACTGACTAGTAGCGGTGATATTGTAACAACAGAAGACAAGGACCAGGCAACAGATCGTTTATTAAGGAAAATCAACACATATTTATAGATTTTAATGAACATTATTGTTAGTAGAAAATACAGTCTTTTGATTGATTGTTTCTCACAGAAAGTTAACCTTGCATCTCTTTGTGGCTGTGTCAGATCATCCATATGCTAACTGTATCCGCCCGCCTACGCAAAGCCTTTGTTCTCATTTTCTCACCACCAATATTAGGGACATAAACATTGACGTCAATTACTGTCTACCAACTTTGGCTAGCAGCCAGCTCTCACCACAATATTGTTTCTACGGGATCCGGTTGTTAGCCTAACGATCAACCCTTCATCTATTCCGGCCTTTTACCATGTAGTAATTTAAGCGAGTTTTATAAGTAAGTCGGTGGGGAGTCGAAGCCAGACCACATATGTTGTCGGTGGGCGGCATCCTACCGTCGAACCATTGACAGAAAAATCTTCTCATTGAGAATAGTAACACATATCGTCAACAACTCAACAAGAGCACAAAAGACTCTGTAAGCTTCCGAGAAAGTATATCGCACACCAATCAGGGCACTCTATTCGAACTCATGCAGCCGTATATAAATAAGCTTACGGAGAGTTGTCATCTGAAGTGATAGTAACCAATGATGCCAGTCAGGAATGCCTACTGTCCCGATTTCTGTTTAATTTTATCATAGATATACTAATGCAGTTAACCCTAACTCACTACAGCGACTTATGGATTAATTTGTTAACAGGGAAACATCTTGGTAAATTAGAATATGGGGATGCTGTAGTCCTCCTAGGCAAAGACGTTGATAAAATACAGAGTCGTTTCTGAACACCATGATGAGCAGCAGTCTTCGAATTTTCGGCATTTGATTTGCTCCTGTCAAATGCTATAAGACTAAACCACATAGATTCCTTGCTTAAGGATAGGGAGTGAAGTGGTTGGTGGAGCGCGTTGACCACTTCACTTATTTAGGGAGTTGCATCAGCCCCAATGGGCTGGTTGTTGACGAAATATCAGCATGGATACATAAGGCGCCATCTCTAGCTTAGTAGACGTGATATCCTGCTGGCTGTCGACTAAAGGGCGTGTGTACTGCTCAACAGCAGTTCGCTCCGTCCTCCTTTATAGCTGTGAGCGAGCGAGCCAGACGTGGGCACTGAAAGTCTAAGATATGAGAAGGCTAGCTGTCTCTGACCATGTGTGTGTCGTATCTTCCATGTTAGACATTATAATAAATTGAGTAACATCGAGATTAGGCGAGCAAGTCAGTCGACGAGGTTGTGAAGCTACATTGATTGAGTGAGATGGTTAGGACATGTGTTACGTATGCCTGGCCATCGCCCTCCTCGAAGAGAAATGTTAGCTGACATAGGATGGATCAGGTTGAAAAAGAGAGAGCTAGTGGTGGTCAAACCGAAATATTTGGCTTCATCAGTCAATGAAATCCATAACAGTTGGTGATATGCCTCAAAATCGTTCTCAAATGGCTCGTGCAGATGCATTCACTGTCTGTGGTCTGACATATCCACATTAAACCCTTTTGTTTTTCCATGTTACTATTCTGTCTTCCTCATATTTCTTATTAGACCTCTTTTGCCTTCCTTTGTGTGTTACACAGAGTGTGACAACTCGAACTGCTGTACACTTCCGTGAAAAGCTCTATATTGAGACCAGTCAGTCAGTCGGTCATTATTTATCATGAAGTTAGCGACTGAATCAAAAAGTTTGCTGAGTATACCACCTTCTGGAGCCCATTCATCACTAGGCATATCTTAAATACCTTACAGAGTTTGATTATGTCACCGAGAAACCCATCAACAGACTTTCTGTCTGTCTGTTTTCGACATAGAACTTTGCACCGATGTGCAGCAGTTCGAGTCACCAGACTCCATGTAGCACACAAAGGAAGGGGAGAAAGTAGAAGGAATGGATAGTATAGACAGTAAACAGAGGTGTGAGACAAAGGAGTAGTAATAACGAAGAACAATATAGTTTCATTGGGTATTATAAGTCACAAGGAGTGGATGCATCTGCACCAGCGATCAATGAGAACGATTTTGAGCCATATCAACAATTGTCTCCAGCATCAGTTGGTTTTTATCGTCCCGAGGATCCCAACCAGGAAGTCTACACCTTCCTACGTGGCTTAAACTAACCGTTGTAGATTTCATTGACTGGTGCCATGTTTTGGTTTGACCACCGCTAGCTCTTTTCCAGCCTGACCCTATGTCAGCTAACATTGCCCGTTGTCGAGGGAGGCGATGGATGGCTAGACATACGTAACACATGTCTTAACCATCTCAATCGATGTAGCTTCACAACTTCGTCGATTGATTTCCCTACTCACCTAGCACTTGACGCCTAACCTCAATATTGCTCACCTTATTATACCATTTCACACGGGAGATAGAACGCAGACACCTATGATCAAAGACAGCTAGCAAGGCTTTTCATGTCTTCCACTCTCAATGGCCAGGTCTCACTCACAGGCATAAAGGAGGACGGCAAGTACTGCTGCTGAGCAGTACACACGCCCTTTGTTCGACAGCCAGCCAGACATCACGTCTACTAAACCAGAGACGGCATAAAATGGTATATGCGAAACGAGCCTCCTGTATCCGTGCTGAGATTTCGTCAGAGATTAACCCGTTGGTGCTGGCTGATACAACTTCCCAAATAAGTGAAGTGGTCAACACGCTCCACCAACCACTTCACTCCCTATTTCTAAACTAGGAGTCAGTGTAGTCCAGTCCTGTAACATCATCTTACATTTGGCGCTAGCGAATCGCATACCAAACATTCTCAAATTGCAGCTCAAGGTGTTCAGAAGACTGTGCATTTTGTCAGCGTCTTCCCCTAGAAGGACTATATCATCTGCATATTCTAAGTTAACGAGATTATTCCCTGGTGGTAACAAGTCAATCCCTGAGTCTCTGAAGTGAGTTAGGGTCCGTTAGTCCGTTAGTAAATCTATAATGAAATTGAATGGAATTGGGGATATAATGGGCATCCCTTCCTGGTGGACACCACTAGTTGTCACCACTTCAGATGACAACTCGCCGTAAGCCCTCACAGGCCTAAATGCATGAGATCGAGTAGAGTGCCTTGATCAATGCAATGTATTTCCTCGTCATTCCTTTCACAGCCAAACATCGCCGTAGACTGTGGCAAATACAGTTCTAGTTACTGGCATTCGATGTCTTGAAAGACGACAGCACTTAGTACAGCACGCTTATTGTATAAAGGATGATACAAATTCAGAGAGAAGATTCATGCGTTCTTCTTTAGATGCCATTGTTTTCTCATCTCATAACTCTGTTTACTATTCTAATAGTTTATTATTATCATTATTATTTTTCTCCATCATTTTTCCATTAACTAACTCAGACACAGAGAGAGAGAGAGGCAAATGAGACATACCAGCCGGTATTATTTTTATTATTTTGTTATTTTTTTTCAAAATTCTCCTTAAACCAGGACAAATTTTCCAAATATATATACGTTGTATTTTCCCAGCATAAACGGGATTGAGGACGCAAGTTGTAGTAGTAGTAGTAGTGTGATGATGCATAGACAGACAATTGACGATAGCACCGATACACATATACCGGTTTACTCTACTACGTTTGTTCTATCGATCCAGCATTGCATTGCATTGCATTGCCGAGTGAATGACGCATTTGTAGACACAGGTTATACTGTACATACGATGATAGACATACACACACACGCCTGTCTAGGTCTCAATCTATTTTTGTCTTTATTATTATCCAGAATCTAACATCCGATTGGTTGAAAAGCGAACATAGAGAGTGAACAATAACACACACACACGCACGCACACGAACACACATACATAGCATACATTGCAAGATGGTTGATAATGATGGTGGTTAAATGTCATGAGCCTAGTCTGATGCTGATGTTGATGATGATGCAGTTGTGTCCAAATTTCAGTTTAATCAACTGATGTATTTAAAAGCGGTAATTGTAATGCGGACAGATTAAGCTGTAGGATAAGATTTTCCTTCCTCTCTCTCTCTTCTTCTTTCATGCATCAAACGTAAATATATTTGCTGAAAGCTTCTTTTACTGGCGTTGGGGAATGGATGAATGAATGAATCACGACTGTGCTTTGTCTACAATGGCCTGTATTATAAGTATTTCGGAGAAGTTAAAAAATATTGAACTGAGGGCACAAGTGCTTTAAAAACGGTCGAATTGAGATTACTTAGGTAACAGTGCATCATCAGGTGGCGGCGCCATTTAAGGAATGTGAGAGTATATCATCATGAGTCGACATTGGTTAGAGAACCATTGGAAAACCAACTGGGAGTACTGGATAGCTGTTTCGTCCTTGTTTGGGACTCTTCACCAGTACGCACCAACCCAACTGGGTTCGAACCCAGGACCTTCTGGTTACAAGGCGAGCTTGTAAATCATTAAGCCACTTGGACTCGATTCATTGGCCAGCCGATGAATTCTAACTTCTGCCAATGGCAGCTCATGATGAAATCCTGTAACCAATCAACCAAATCATCCGTACAAACCAATACTTGAATATCAATGTGAGATGCTTATTGGCGACTGGCTCTATTCAGGTAGGCAGTTACCTGGGCTGGTTCTAGTGGGAAGTCGTAACCAGTAGGGTGCAGCAGGTCAGGCGTGAGGACAAATACTGGCCGAAGACATTGGCTAGTGCCAGTCGCGCTATATCGTGAATTGGCAGAAGTTAGAATTCATGCACTGGCCATTGGATCGGGTCCCAGTGGCTTAGTGGTCTACGAGTTAGCTTCCCTTTAACCAGAAGGTCCTGGGTTTGAACCCCCCATGGGTGGGTACTGATGAAGAGTCCCAAACTGTCCAGTACTCCTAGGTTTTCCAATGGTTCTCTAACCAATGTCAGCTCATGATGAAATCCTATAACCAATCAACCAAATCCCTACAAACCAATACTTGAATATGAGAGTGTTGGACAACTGTTGTGTTGTAGTTTGGGACTGTTCAGTAGGAGATGCATGCATCCATTACCCTATTGGGGGTCGAACCTAGGCACTTCGAGTTACGAGGCGAGTCCACTGACGACGACCATTCAATCATCGGGTAGGAATGTAAACACTCATGAATTCCAACCACTGCCAGTTCACGATTATTGTTTATTATTAATCCCTTACATTCTGAGTGGAACATAGGGCTTCGCAAGGTGTATGCGATCCATATCCATTTTCTTCCGCATATTTGTTGAGCAGTCGGTCCTTCATTGGTTTGTTCCCATGGTTTCTTGTTGCTAATTCTATCTAGCCATTTGATCTTCAGTACTCAACCATTGAAGGCGGCTGTTAATAAAAGTCTGCAACAGGCTGTTGGAAATGCTTTCCGTGACACGAGCGCAGTGCAAGTTTCTGACCCATACAGAAGAACTGACTGACTTCACATTTGTGTTGAAAATCCGAATCTTCTTTATGCTTAGGCGGAGTGCAGAAGATTTCCAAACTGGTTTCAGGTTGATGAGGGTGTATCTTGCCTTTCCGATTCTGGCTGGCTTGCTTTGACATCTTCATCCGTTCCACCGGCCTGTAGTTGAAACGATGCTTCCTCACTGGAAAAGTAAAGGAAGTGACTTCTGTCAAATCTCTCCCATTGATGGTCATTGGTGCTGGTTGTTGTGTTTTGATGTTGCTGTTGATTGGTTAACTTCATCACCTCCGTCTTTAATATGTTCACCTGGAGTAGTCTTGTCGTCTCTGGCTGCTTCTTCAGCTAGTTTATTTTGATTTTCGCTTGTAAGTTTCCGAGTTTGTGTGACACATTAGACATAGTCCAGGTCACTACAATTAGGAATATCATCGGTAATCGTAGTAGACAGCCTTGTCTTACTCCTGTCTTCACTTCAAAGGCTTAGTTAGCTGAGCTTTCCGTCGGGAATCACATGACACATGTCATTGTCATATAGCCGGCTGTTGAATGAGGTTGATAAAGATTCCGGGCCAATTTCACGATAATTATATTATTAGTTAATCACGAATGCTACTCACGATTCAAGAAGTAGATTCAATGTTCAGACATATGCTTGAAACCAAATCCTAACTCTACCATCCACCCTTAGTCTGAAATCCTATTTCATATCTCCAACTCCTGAATCTTAACATCAGTTATTTAGATGATTGCCGATACTTTTTATCCCCATTTCTATTCAATTCCATCATAAATGTACTAATGGACTTAACCCTAACTGCTGACTTCAGCGACTCAGTGATTCATTTGTTGCCACCAGAGAATAACCTCGTTGACTTAGAATATGCGGACGCTGACAAAATGCAGACTCTTCTGGACACCTTCAGCAGCAATCTGCGAATGTTTGGCATGCGATTCGCTCCCACCAAATGTAAGATGACGCTACAAGACTGGACTACATTGACTCCTAGCTTAGGAATAGGGAGTGAAGTGGTTGGTGGGACATGTTGACCACTTGACTTATTTGGGAAGTTGTATCAGCCAGTACCAACGGGTTGATTGATCGGTGACGAAATCTCAGCACGGATACAGAAGACTCGTTTCACATATGCCAGTTTACGCCATCTCTGGCTTAATAGACGTGATATCCGACTGGTTGTCGACCAAAGGGCGTGTGTAGTGCTCTACAGTTCACTCCGTCCTCGCCTATGGCTGTGAGTGAGACACGGCCACTGAGAGTGGAAGACATGAAAAGCCTGGCTAGCTGTCTTTGATCATAGGTGTCTGCGTTCTATCTCCCGTGTGAAATTGTATAATAGGATGAGCAATATTGAGGTTAGGCATCGGTCGAGAGCTAGGTAATGAGTGGAAATCAATCGACGAGGTTGTGAAGTTACATAGACTGAGTGAGATGGTGGGGACATGTGTTACGCATGCCTAACCATCCATCGTCTTCCTCGACAACGGGCAACGTCAGCTGACATAGGATGGATCAGGTTAGAAAATAGCTAGCACATGGTGGTCAAACGAAAACATGGCCTCATCAGTCAATGAAATCCACAACATTTAGTTTAAGCCACGTAGGAAGGTGTAGACTTCCTGGTTGGGGTCCTCGTGACGATAAAAACCAATGGATGCTGGAAAAAATTGTTGATATAGCTCAAAATCGTTCTCATTGATGGCTGGCTCAGATGCATCCACTCCTTGTGACTTATAATATCAAATAAGACTATTTTGTTCTTCGATATTACTATTCTTTTTGCCTCATATCTCTGTTTACTGTCTCTAGTTTTTGAATTTCTTCTCTTGCTTTGTGTGATACATGGAGTGATGTGGCAACTCGAACTGCTGCTTATCCATGCTGTGCAAAATTCTATGTTGAAACCAGTCAGTCAGTCTTTTATGACAAATTGGAATAATAATAATAATTTAAAATACAGAATCTATTCAATATTTTTACACATCTTGTTGGGTCTTAGAGGTCAATTAACTTCAGTTAGTGATAATAACACCTTTATTCTGAACAAATTGACTACACAGTGTGTAGAAATCTTAGTGCCTTATATTTTTTCTCTCTTCGTAATTGACCTTCAAGTGAAGTAGTAGGTCATAGTACATCACGTGACACACAGTATTGTTCACTCTTCAGTATAACCTTACGATAATTTTCTCTTGTTCGTCTCCTATAAACACGCACACTGATAGATTGAAAGGCCATGTGAAAATGTGTTTGTGTGTGTGAGAGTGCACATATTGCAACGCAAAGACATATGAGAATAATTAGAAAAACTAAGAAACAGAGAAAATTTGATGCACTTTATTGGATGAAAATTCAGTCAGCCCAGTGTTTCAGTCAGGGTTACTATGTTTCAACTGTCAAGTAGTGTCATAGGCTCTCTCTCTCTCTGGCTCTGTCTTTAGCCTTCCGACACCTTTAAGTAATTTGAAGGACATACTCTCGAATATGATCATTTTGATGTGTGTATATCTCTCGATCAGATAACCTGCACTTTTGGAACCAGATATATAAGTGGCCAAGTTAAACTTCAAGCACCACTGACTGACTACCAATAGAGTGCGACCGCACCAGTGACCGTGAAACGCACACTGAGCATGTAATGTTGTCATCATCAATAAATTATGCTCATCGAAGTGTTATGCTATTTAATGGGATTTCTAGAAAGTTTCAGCTTAGGTTTGGGAAAGATTAAGTTACGCTTTAAGCTAAGGACAAGTTACGGTTAGGTTAACCTAAAAAAGGCGACATTAGGGGTTGGTTCGAGTTAGGTTACAGTTAGTTTAGGGATATTTTCACGTTACGGTTAGGTTCAGGAAAGATTAGTGTTATTGTTGGGGTTAGAAAACCTAAATAATTACATGCATAGAATGTGTAGTTAAATTACTCTGTTGGTTTTGATGTGGTTGTGTTCCCCGAACTGGATAGTTAATTTGCGAAGATTTTCATTGCCCTACCAGGCAACATCTTCAGCGTATACTACAATCTATTCTGTCCCTAAGAAAGATGTCTTTATTAAATTATCATACAATGGGGAAGTAAATAGTAGAATTTTAAAACAAAGGCTAAACTCGGTCATCTGCAGAAAGTACGGTGCAGCCTGGCTTATTTTTTTTTCCTTCACGTTCCCCAGTGGAACATAGGGCTTCGAGCTAGAGGCTTGAAGTTTCTGTAGCAGTGTTTATTTTACAGGATGGGGTTGCTAGCCTCATGCCCAACCTTTCTTCTTCACCAGCATTATATCTGGCTTAGCGAGGTGAAGGAGTGCGTCCGTGGCCGGGGATCGAACCCCGGACCATGTGCATGGTCGGCCTGGCTTATAATTACTGAAAAAGGCAAAAATATGCTCCACTGAAAATCTGAAAAGTGCACAAGTGGTTATGTCACATCCCACATTATATACCAATTTACGTGTGTATGTGTGTGTGTTGACACACATACATAGGGAAGAGTAATTGCACTTTGCATGTGAGGGTGAGAGGGAATATTCTGAATTGGTTAGAAATACAAATGAACTTTCGAAAATCGATAGATGCAGGTGGCGGCATACTAACAACTTCGTCCATCGCTAAACATCTAGTCGATATGACCCACACGATTGATGTCAAAACAGCTTTTAAGGTAATTTTTAAAAATGGTGAAGGGAGCTTATTGAAGTACGCTGAGGCGTTAGCTATTCTAGTGGGAAGTCGTATCCAGTAGGTTACAGGAGGTTGAAAGTGAGGTAGTAACTCATAGAAGAAGACATTGCGAAGTGGTCGCGCCATGTCATGAATCGGCAGAAGTTAGAATTCATGTCCTGGCCAGTGAATCGAGTCTGAGCTCGGTAGCCTTGTATCCAGAAGGTCCTGTGTTTGACCCCCTGTGATGGGTGCATACTGCTGAAGAGTCCCAAGCTAGGACGGATGAAAAAGCTGTCCAGTACTCCTCCCAGTTGATTCTCTAACTGGTGTCAGCTCATGATGAAACCCTCCAACCAATCAAACAAAAAATCCTTACAAAACCAATACTTGTAAATCGAATAATTCATAAGATTAGTAGGTAGATAGAATAAAATCGAAACGTTACTTAACATTGTGTGAAATTTAATAACATAGCATTTAACGTTGCAAAATAGAATTGATTTAGAATGATAAGTGCAGGATAGTGTTTTTGCACCCTCTTGGACAAAACTCGAGTCGAACGACCGATGTACCTGGTTCCACACGAGCAGGTGAATTGATAAACACACACTGAGCTGGTCAACTGCTGGATCTTGTCCCTCAAGTTATTGAACAGTGATGTTCGACTGGTAAACGCTATTCTCAAAGATGCAGCAGGGAATGTTTTCTTTCAGGGACTGTGACATCCATCTTTTAATGATATCGGAAGCTAAGTCACATTTTAAATTCCAAGGTCATATACAATATTTTCTTGAGTTACTAACTGTTTTAAATACTTGTACATTGAACAAAAAAATTATTTTTTTTCAAACTTTCAGCGACAGCGTATATCCGCCAGTGATGCATTAAATCATCCTTTCCTTGAAGAAGCACGTTTACGTTATCATTCATGTATGTGTTCGTGTTGTCATGATGTCTCGTCAAATTCTGGTAATGAAGGTGTACAAACCACTGGATTTTGTTGTGCTCCTTCACCGTCTGCATCATCGTCCTGTGCTTCATCGTCTACACCCTCTTCGGATTCCATGCAGAGTAGTAATAATAATAATAACGGGAAATCTCTACATAGATATGAAGCTAAAACTGCTGCCAATGCTATGCCATCCGGTAGTAATTCAGCATATTCTTCTTCGGGTACAGCTAGAAGACGTTATTTTCATGATTTGGATCCTATTTGTCCAATTCTCCTTCCGCTTGATCTGGACTCAGGATTTCGTCGTCTCTCAGATGCTAAACGTAAGTTTTGTATGCTTATTTTCTTTTATATATAAGTAATATAAATAGTTCCCAATTAATGATGGCTACTTTTAAAGTTTAAGAATGGATTGAAGGTGGTTCAATCAACTTCACACAGAGAAAACTGTACATAATTATACTTCGATGATTTTTACGAGTTGATCACTGATTGATATCAGTTAGAGGACCATTGTTAAACCAGCTGGGAGTACCGCCAGACAGCTGTTTCCTTCGTCTTTGTTTCGAAATCATCGGCAGTACGCACCCACCACCCACCAGGGTTCGAACCCAGGACCTTCCGGTTACAAGGCAAGCTGGCTTGTATACCATTCAGCCACTGAGACTCGATCCACTGGCTAGGCCATGAATTTTAACTTCTACCAGGATGAAACAGCTGTCTGGCAGTACTCCCAGCTGGTGGTTTTCAATGGTTCTCTCTGACTGATATCATCAATCCGTGGTCAAACTCGTAAAAATAAAACTAATCTTTACAAACCAACTATAGAAAGTTCGATTATTATTTGAGAAATTGATCCCTACACTGTTGATCTGCCAAAAAAGAGGACAACTGGTTAAAGTTGGATCACTAAATGATGATCGGTTAGGTTAAGCATTGAAAACTAGAAAACATTAGATAACTATTTCGTCTTAGTTTGTGACTCTTTAGCAGTCAGTATATGCTCCCCATCGATCTCTGAATCAAACTCACAGCGACTAGTAAATCATAGATAAATTTTCAAGTGTTGGTTTGCAGGGGATCTTCTCAGTGCTCATCCACCTGGTGGGATTCGAATCTAGGACCTTCTGGTTACAAGGCGGCTAGCGATCTCGTAGACCATTAAGCCACTCACTGGGACCTGATCGATCCAATGGCCAGGTCATGAATTCCAACTTCTGCTAATTCATGATATAGCGCGACTGGCACTGACCACTGTCATCCATCCATGGCGAGTATTTGTCTTCACACCATGCCTGTTGTACTCCACTGGTCACGATTTCTCACTTGAACCCAGGTAACTACCTACCTACCTACCTACGTGGATAGGTCCAGTCACCAATGAGGATATTAGACTGATATATTCAAGAAGTACCCGGAAATTCAAGAAGAATATTCTCAACAAGGTGTGGGATTTTTCAACCCTGTCATCAAGAATCACTCACTAAACACTTCTCACAGACAGTTAAAGGTTAAAATCTCTACCATGGACAACGCTGACCTCATTCAAATAAAATCACAGTCGTAGAACAAGACACAGTCAACATTATCATCATCATCATTACGCGACCGCAGAGAAAAACGTTTAAATTAGGGATTAGAGAAGAATAAAGATAAATAATAAGGATTAAGTCAATTGGGTGACATGCAAATAAATAAGGTCAGTGATATTATTAGCCTAGGAGAAAAGAGGAAAATAATCAAAAGATTAGTTAAAATATCCAAATGAAAAGCAGCAAGTTGGCAGAAGAAGCATCCAGAGAAGATAGGAAGGACTTCAGGTGAACATAGAGAAAACAGATCTAGGTGATGAAGATTCCTGGCCAACACCACCACCACCAACAACAACAGACAACAGTCAGCATAATTGGGAGGAACCTGAAAGAAACAACGTCCTCTACCTACCTACCTACCTACCTACCTGGGAAGCATCGTTTCAACTACAGGCGGATGGAACTGATGAGGATATCAAAGGAGCGAGGATCGGGAAAGCAAGACAAGCTTTCACTACTCTCAAGTCTGTGTGGAGGTCAACAACACTACTCAGCATCAAAAATAAGATCCGGATTTTCAACTCCAATGTGAAGTCAGTCAGTGCTACTATATGGATCAGAGACTTGGAGTGTCATAAAGAGTACCTCAAACAAACTACAGACCTTCACTAACAGCTGTCTTCGCTCAATACTACTCAAGATCAGATGGCTGGACAGAAAAGATCAGCAACAGGCGAGGATCTCTGGGAGCAAACCAACCAGGAACTGATTGTGAAACAAATAGGCAGGAAGAAATGGAGATGGATTGGCCATACTCTGAGGAAACCATCAAGTGAGTGACATCACTAGACAAGCCATTGCTCGAGTGGAACCCGAAAGGGAAGCGGGTTATGATATATATATATATATATATATATATATATATATATATATAATCATACTGGTCTATGGAACAACTGGATGAGTATATGTGTGCCACATGCCAGCCTCGCTTATGTATCGTCTTATAATTGTTATATTATTATTATTATTCAATTAACTCCACAGGGTGAATGTCCGTGAAAAGGAACATTACAATATATATGTACAACAGGACTATATGAGAAGTTTTACTATTGTGTGTGACACAGACTCAGAGAAAATGTCTCCTACCCCCCGTATTGTATTTTCCAACATCTCTAAGCTTTTTTGTTGGTGGTGTTGTTGTTGTCGTCGTCAATATTGGAGTGAATGGCACAATGTGAAATAATATTCAACTGTCTTTAACTGTTTTGTTTTGTTTTTCTGTGAAGCAAACCTGTAGGATACTTTTCTTTTTCCTTAAGTCTATGAGGTGATGATTGACACGTAATCACTTGTGTGCGTGTGTGTGGTTGTTCGGTTTGGTGTGTATGGTTACATGAACAAATCAGCAAAATGTGCTACAACTCTGCTGCTACTGTACTAATTAGTTAGTTGATTAGTTAGTAGTAGTCGACTGATAATTCACTGTAGAGGTGAAAATTTTCCGTAAAACTATATACTACTGATTGATTGAAATGAGTAGTGTTGTATATCACTGACATCATCTGGTAGAGTTAGATCGAAGTGATATGACAACACTCTATGGCCACCGCTTCTTCATTCGTTTGCAGCTGACCTCATCTTGGGGAGGGGAGGTTGTACCTGGCTAGTGTGAGACTCAATTCGAAGAGCTGAATCACTTCAAACTCTGTGAACTAACTAGTCACCTTTTTTTAAAATCAAATTCACAATTTACAGCCTAAACAGTTCGAGAAGGTTAACTTTAAGTATGGTTTCCGGTAGGAAGCTGAAATTCTCCAGATATCAGAAGGTTGTCAGCCCAAGTAGCTGGCCAGAAATCGACTGGTTTATAAACTGACTCAGCTGTCTGAGCTGTGTCAAACTGTGAGTACCCCACTGATGGTGGATGAGTTCGGTTTCAAACAAGTGAAATAGCCGTTCAGTACTTACTTTGACCACTTCGATCTTGCTACTGGTTGATGTGATTAGTAGTAGAACATAGTTACACGCATTTATCCTTGCCTTTATTGATTTCCATCTATGGTATGGTATCAAAGTAAATCACACTTTGTTTGGGGTGGTGTGAATAATTTCAGTTTCCAATAGAAATCTGTTGTGGGGTAATTTCACCTTCTCGAACTTTGTAAATTGCGGACTGAGAATATGATTTATGAGTAATGTTCATCTCTCGCTCTCTCTAGGTATTGATTTAACTTGTTGGCTGACTCATCCTCATATCTAACACATACCTGTGCGTCGGTGGTATAGCGGTTAGGACTCTCGCCGGCCATGCACATGGTCTGGGGTTTTATCCCCGATATCAATGGTTGGCCTGCAAAATCAGGCTACCGATATCACATGCTGAAAATTTCATACTTTTACCGAAAATATGGTGTGGAGTCATGTTATAATATCAAAAGAAAAAACAAGGATTGGTCAACATTGTAACTTATTTTAAGTGTGAACTTAGTCATTCTAGTCGCCTGATGTGATGTCAAGTTCAAACTGACAACGGGGTTATCAATATGTGATCATCATCTTGTGTTGAAAAGGTGGAGTTGTGGTTTATCCTGTTTAAGCATTCTACTTTCAACCAACCAGCAAGCAAGTCCCAAGTTCGAGTCCCGCTCCACTTACTCCAACCCAGACTAATGGGTAGTAGCATTAGCAGCCTCCTTCAGACAGTAATTGTGTGTAACTCATGATCTCATACGCGAGAGAGAGAGGGGGGCGGAGAGAGACAGTAACTTTACTCAACAACTTGATATTTAGTAGTTTTGTAACAACAGAAGACCATCTCTCACCACACTCGTCCCCCCGTCAAAGACTTGCGACTGAAGTTGGTTCGGTCTTCTCGGTTCTTGGGGCTTTGCTCTTTTGTCTTGCTATCTGGAATCTCGGCGCTTGCGGATGTGCACCTGTTTCTCTGTGTTTACCATTGCGATTGTGTCTGTGTAACCCCATCTCAACGTGACCATATATGGTCCTTCCCACTTTGGAAACTGTTCGCCTGACCCTGTCGCACATTCATAGGTATTTTGCCTCACACTTCCATATGCTGCTTTCTTACGACCTCCCAGCAGCGTCCCGAGTAGCAGCCTCATCGCTGACAGATCTTGAACGCCACTCAACTGCAAAGAAGCCTCAAAGTCCTGCGCGAAGATCCATATGTCTCCATCAAACACTGCAGGGCATAGGCTTTCCATTTGTCGGTAGGCAGCGACACCAAATGTAACAACAGAAGACAAGGGCCAGGCAACAGAACTTTTATTACGGAAAATCAACACATATTTATAGATTTTGATGTACATTATTGTAGGTTAATGTTAGTAGGAAATACAGTCTGTTGATTGGTTGTTTCTCACACAAAGTTAACCTTGCATCTCTTGTGGCTGTGTCAGTTCATCTATATGTTAACTGTATCCGCCTGTCCATGTTGACCTTGTTTTCACATGACTAAAATTGACCTCAATTACTGTTAACCAATTTGGCTAACAACCATCTCTCACCACAGTTTCACTAAGCTCTTGATTCTCTACAGTTACCCCTAGAGGGGTGTAGGTGGTCATGGAGAGGTAAATAGGCCTCTCTTTCACCAAATGAACCGTATAATTTAATAATAAAGATAATAATAATAATAATAGTAATAATAATAATAACAGTGAGTTTGTTTCAAACAGTGTTGTCGATTCAGTTTGGAAATCTTAGCATGTTATGGATTATTGAATCTAATGTTCTGTTGATATGTATAGTAAAGTGAGGGGAAATACAAAATTAACAGTTATAACACAACTCAAATGATGTTCACACTTATGAAAAAATAAATAAACAAATAAAAACAAAAAATTAAGAGGATTATAAATATAAGAAATACAATAACAATAAAGTTTGATGCTTTAAGGGTGGAGGAAATGGTATATTTACTAGTGCAAAGAAGGTTAGTTAGTTAGTTCATGCCTGACACTATTTTCATCACATAAAGTACGTGCCATCATATATGGTATAGTGGAATTTTTATACTTAGACGTACGTACATAAATTCTTCTGAAAAGACTTCTTGTTTTACGTGAGGAGGAGACACAAGGTTGGAGCTGTGGGTGCTGCAGTGGATGCTCACAATTTGACAAAATTTCTTTAGCAAATTTGTTTCATGACATCAAGTGCCTGTCATCAATGACAATGTCAACGATATGGCCCAATGGGATACCACTACTCGCCCTACTGACAGTCAGTCTTCAGAGTTCTACGAAGTATGACATAGTCTTTTTTAAGCAATCCAGGGGAAAGAATAAGGGTGAACAGTAAAGAAGAATAGGTAAGATTCAAGAGTTGACAAACTGTAAGAGGAGGAGGCGTTGGTTGTGTTGTTATGCCTGAGTGCCTTAACTTCTTCTTAATGTAAAAAGTCAGACGAAATAATCTTTTATAAATCTTTCAAAAGAATAGACACGGAACAAAGAGTACTCTTTTCGATAAATTCATCATCAGGTTCTACAATTATATATACATTATAATGAATGAATGAATTAGTGTTATGAACGACATTAATGCTGTTTAAATAACATCAAATCAATAATATTGATAGATTACAGCTGAACAGCATCAACATCAATTAAACTGAATGTCAGAAGATTTAGGAAAGGTAATAGTACAAATTCATGAGTTTATAGTCTCTACTGAGGGCCAGGGCAGTAGTAGGGGCTGGACTAGCTTCTTTTGGACACAGAGCGCTGGTTGTTTGAGTCGAATTGCAATAGCCTCTGCTGTTTGGAGCAAGCGGTGCCTCGACGATTTTGGTAATTTGTTAGGCACCCGGTATATTATGGAGAAGGATTCGTCTACGCTGGCTTTGTGGCCGGCCGGTTTGCACCAGATGGTCCAATATCGAGCTGTTAATAGTTTTAACTACACCTTTACTTAGCCATAGTGGGATATATTCTCAAGGGAGCACGAAAAATCAAGTTCCTAGAGCAACGGCCAATATAACTCGCTCCACCAACAGCGCAGTTGAATTGATAAATACAGTTTGAAGTGGCCAGCTAGTCTAGGTACTTCATCTTTCAGTCGAGGTAGCAGCATCGGTCTTTTATAAATCGCTAAGACATGGGAAGACCATTATTGTTCTTTGTTTTCTCTCTCTCTCTCTCATTGATTTGTCCTTATTCACTCACTCTTTTTTTAATCAAAAATCAGGTGTTCTCTGGGATAGTATTCAAGAATATTATCGTCGAGACGATCGTTTAACAAGAGTTGTGCTCAATCGAAACGCTGCAAATTATAATAATTTCATTAAGTAAGTCTAATTTCTTCCATCTGTCTATTTGTTTGTCTGTGTTTGTGCATACCGATTTGGTTTTTCGCTCGAGAAATTTTTTCACATTAATTAAACCAATAAGTATGCTAATTTTATGCTGTTGCTGTTTTTTCATAGATTAAAATTGAAGTGGTGATTTGAAGAATTGGTTTGAGACAAAAAAACGTTCCGAATTCGTCTGATATTATAAATTATGTAATGTCGCTCTTTTTGAAATGTGTGAGTTTCGTGTTCTGAGTAGAGCTAAGTGCTAAAAGCCTTGCTTTGTGTGTCATTGATTTTGATTTATTTGATTTACTTCAGCTATCTCCTACGGGAGGATGAGCCGGCTTTATGAACATCTCGAATCATCGCTGCCCAGGCGCGGCGATCTGTGTTTGTAAGAGAGTTCATGAAGTTTCATGGGAATTTGGTACGAGTGATGTCCCCAGAATCGATCGGCCTTTTGTTTGAGAGTGCAGCTCTAGCCTTTACACAACCAAGTGTGACCTACAAGGCAGTAGGAGTGGAGTAGGGAGTCCACTATCCATTGGCAGCCGGTGACCGGAGTTCGGTTCATACGCCTTTTGAATGGGGCCAGACATCCAGGACGTCCAACAAGCCCTTTGTCCATACGTCTGCCGGTGAGCTCCAGTGAGCTTCATACGCCAGTCGTTGGAGGTTTGGAATCAGGGTTTAGCCATCTCCCCTAGACTGTCATCCAATGGACAGTCAACCCGGTGAAGAGCGCCGGGCATCCGCTTTCGCCCTCTCACTTTGGTGAAAAACACCTCCGCCACGTGAAGGCATGAGTAGGACTTCCTCAGGAGAGGCTATGTAAGACGCCCGGTCATATGGGAGCATTTCAAGAGGTGTGCGGAGGGGTGGCCAACCCGCAGCGCAAGGCACCCACCCCCGACCATCCTGAGGCTTTGGAGTGTCATCCTTCCAGGTGACTTCAATGTGCAGCGAGATTTTTGAATTCTTCACGAATGATTTTTGATTGGTGAATAGCTATCTTGTCGTAGTTAGGGAGGGAGTCTTCAAAAGTAGGCAGGCAGGCAGCCACCACCAGAGTTCGAACCCCCCCACCCCCGAGGACCTTCCGGTTACAACCACCAGCCAATATCATCGATGAGTAACTAACTGTTCTAACTGCCTGACTTGATAAGCGGTCGTGTACTGATCATGACTTGTCACTAGAATTCCAGGTGAACCCCCCACCCCCGCCTTGTATATACAGTTAGAACTAGTTAGTTTTCAAGTATTGGTTTTGTAAGGATTTTGTTTGATTGCATGGAGGATTTCATCATGAGCTGACATCAGTTAGAGAACCATTGGAAAACATGCAGGACTCTTCAGTGGTACACACCCACCAGGATTCGAGCCCAGGACCTTCTGGTTACAAGGCGAGCTCGTAGACTATTAAGCCACTGAGACCCAATCAAATGACCAGTCCATGGATTCTAACTTCTGTCAATTCACGACATAGCGCGACCATTTTGCAATGTCTTCTTCGATGAGTTACTGCTTCACCGTCAACCTGCTGTAACCTATTGGTCACGGCTTCCCACTAGAACCCCAGGTTAACTGCCTGAATAGGGCCAGTCACTAGTGAGCATCAGATTAATTTTCCAAGTATTGGTTTTGTAGTTTTCCAGTGGTTCTCTAACTGATGTCAGCTCATGATGAAATCCTCCATGCAATAGAACAAGTTAGTCTCATAGCTGAACACAAAGATAAGGAAACCACTGAAGAATTCCATGTTTACAAGGGAGAGGCATTCCTGTCAATCACGTAGAACTTCGAAATACTCACTTTATACTGAGTTAAGCACTGAGGATGTTATCTACACTAGAAGGACAATGAAAGCTTGACTATTAAATTGAACTGGAACACAAATGACACAACTCTCCTGACAACGAATGCATCCATCCATCTATCGATCTACTCGAACTGCACATTCTTCTACATTATTTCAAAATATTCTCCGGTTTTTTAATGTTGACTTCAATTACACCTACTTGCATCGGAAATCTCAAAATGTCTAGTCGTTTCTTCGGTGCAGACTGAATTCTATCAGTCAGGTTTGCAATGTGGCCATCATGCCACTAGGTAGCTCGCCATCACAGTCCATATTGATTTGATGATATCAGATATTTGTAGGCAATCGGCATGAAGCCTTGGACCTAGCATGAAACCTAGGTCGAAGCAGAGCTTCCTGCCGATCGCCTCCAACCATCTAATATCATTAAATGCTAGTGTCTTAGATGCCTTTCTATTTTCTCTGAATTGTCTTTTATTTTTCTTCCAATGGCTATTACACAATAGTGTCCGCTTACTATGCAGCATTTTCTTTTCTTGATATGGTATATACATGCCTAAGTAGGAGTTTAATCTCTTTAACCGAAGGGGAGAGCTTTCCATAGTCAAATATATACATAAATGGGGTTTTCCTTCTGATATCGAATCAACTACTCATAGCAGACAACAGACTATTGTTGAGGTGTCGTCAGTTAGAAACTGCTGAAAACCAGCTGGCACTGGACGGTTGTTTTGTCCTTGTCCGGAACTTTTCAGCAGTGAACAACCCCACTACCTCGCCAGGGATCGAACCTGAAACCTTCATGTTATGATGTTGAGACGTGGCTCACCACCGGCTTAAACACTTGGTTTTCAGTCAGTAGGTGGCGGGTTCGATTCCCGCTCCCCTCCTCATCCTACTTCAACCTGAGAAACTGCGTAATATCAGCAGGCGTCACACAATATGAATTTTATGAATGGTCTGTTCCAGGAATCGAGTTCACTAAACTAAGTGTTGAAACTATAGGTATTGGTTTTGAGCCTCAGTAGGGAGACACATCACCATCGTTCACTAGGGAATGCTGATGAGTCCCAGATCGAATGAAATGCCTACTGTCTTAGATTCCACCACTGCTAGTCACTATCCACCAGTTTGCTTAAAATTAAATATCTATAAAACACAAAATAATCGAGCAAAGAATATTCTTTTCGATAAATTCCTTTTCCGGCTCTACAATCATATATATGTTTATATACATAAAATATTCTAGAATAGTAGTCAACAACAATATTAGTGTTTTTTAAATAATATCGATTTGTTAAGTAAGATCACAATGGAATTACAGTTCATTAAAGATGCATAAATTATAATAATAATAATAATAGTAATAATAATAAAGATATAATAGCAAATAGAATATCAAATAAATCTAAGGAAATTTCCACAAAAATTGAGGATCATTCAAACCTAGATGGCCAAGGGAAGGGGGATAATGTCTGAACTAGCTTCTTTTGGACGCATAAATTAGGCTTCTTAATGTGGATCCCAACAACCAGCCTCAGCAATATTTAGTAGTCGAACTCTTAAGGCGAAGATAAGATTTGTTGGTATTCGGTAAATGACCCTGAAAGCCTGGTTAACATCAATCTTGTGTTCTGTATTCACAAGATGAGATAGAATAGCACTGCGACTAGATTTGGTTTGTCCTTTGCTTAACCGCACAGGATGATGTTCGGAAATTCGACGAGAAACACGCCTAATTGTACGGCCTATGTAACTGGCTCACTCCACAGGAGCAGTTAAATTGGTAGATACACGTGGATATTGTTATTGACTACTAATCTAGAATATTCTATGTATACAAGCATATATATAATTTTCTGTAGTTTTGGTTTGTAAGGATTAGTTATGTTTTACGGGTTGATCACGGACTGATATCAATTAGAGAACCACTGAAAACCAGGGAGTACTGGACAGCTGCTGTTTCATCCTAGTTTGGGATGTCCAGTACTCCCTGGTTTTCAATGGTTCTCTAACTGATATCAGTCCGTGATCAACCCGTAAAATATATATAATTGCATGGAGGATTTCATCAGGAGCTGACATCAGTTAGAGAAGCACTGGAAAACCTGGGAGTACTGGACAGCTGTTTCGTCCTAGTTTGGGACTCTTCATCGGTACGCACCCACCGGGATTCAAACACAGGACCTTCTGGTTGCAAGGCGAGCTCGTTCTCTAACTGATGTCAGCTCATGATGAAATCCTCCATGCAATCAAACAAAATCCCTACAAAACGAATACTTTAAAATATATATAATTGTAGAGCCAGAAGAGGAGGAATTTATCGAAAAGGATATTCTTTGCTGGCTCAATTATTTTGTGTTTTATAGATGTCTGAATGAATATTTTCGCTGTAATAAAAGTTAAATAGTCTAACATCATCAACGAAACATCTACACAAGGAGTCACCGACATGTATGTTAACCTGAAGGCCTAGTATCTCGGTTCAGTCAGTCAGTCAAAGACCAAAGTCCAAATTGAATATTAAATCAAATATATTTCCATTTGTACATTTAATTTGGAAAAGAAGATACACAGGATATAACAGTTTTTCAATGGCATCCTTTTTAAGACATCGTATATAATGAGATAGTAGTGATCAGACAAATTGTCCGTTATCTAGAACACACTCTTCCTCTCTCTCTCTCTCGCGCGCGCTATATATATGTCACATGTTCATTTGTTGGCTAGTGATCAGTCGCAGTAGTTATTATTATTCCATCTATCTATTATTCGAATGACGAAACAAGTGTCCTCCACATTTCCCTTAAGTGATCACGTCGCCGATGAGATGATGGCAAGAGATGAAAAGGACATTAGTTCATTTTTTTAAAAGCATTGAATGTTGAAAAGTACGATGATTTTGCATATCTCGCTTCAGTTTGTGAAAGTCGAGTGAGTTTATTGATAAGTCTGCGTACAGGAAGACCATAAGTAAAACTTGGGCAATGTAGTAGTAAGTAATTCCATATTAGTTTGTTTATTCAATGTATCACACAGTCAGTGAAACAGTATTATTTACTGGATGACAAAGTTTCGAACAAAATTTATTGCTGTTCATAATCATATCGCCAATTATAATCACACGACTTCGAAACTTGAGTTTTTATAGTTTTCTTTGTCCTCTCCTATTTGTCGTCGTCGGGGTAGTAGAATTTTCCAGATATCTGGGTGGACAGGTGTTGAATCATTCCTGATACAATTATTTGCAGTTGATTCGATAAACAAAGCTTCCGCTGTCATCAATCTCTCCCTTCACCTTGTCAAATAGGATTTTAAAACTGTCATCCTATCCCATCCCATTGTATGGTCGTGTGTGACTCCATGTAGTGCTATAGCTGAACTATTCTCTAGATTTCTTATCTTATTCGGATCAACCAATCTAGATTTTGCTAGGCTTTTATGGTCGGCTAGTCTGACTGCCCCTGTTCTACAACTTTAACCTATGTATTTGACCTGACAGTCATTACAGGCAGGGTATTAGATAAACTAAATTGTTTCATTTTTTATTGGCTCCTCAGGATTGATCCTTTAACCGACAAAGCTTGTTTCTAATTGAGTTTATGGTTGGTTTGAATGCCAGCCACTTTATTCCTGCCTGCATTGTTAAGAATTCTCCACTGTAAGGTTTCCGACGTTCCTTCCTTGTATGGAATTACTACTGATGATTTAGATTCCTTGTTATTATTATTATCACTATCACTACTATCATTATTTATTTTATTTTTACATTTCCCTACATATATTTCTTGACTTATTTACCAGGGTAATTATTAAGTTTCAAGGCTTCTCTTATATGCCTCACTTCCTGTCTTAGATTTTCATTGGTATTGCTACTTACTTTTTGTGCTCTATAACTTGAGCATTCCACCAATCCTATTTTTACTGACATAGGATGAGATGATCGGAAGTTAAAATATCTGTTTGAATGTGTGGGTTTTTCGTAAACACACTACTGTGTTTAACTTCCCATCTTCTTTCCTTTTTACGCTGCAATCTAACATTGGAAGTTCCTAATATATACGCAGGGGAATCATTAATATTCATTATTTATTTCATACACTAACATAATCATTGATTTCACGCATCTGCGTGATTATTGATTTAAATTACTGAATTCCCCAAGGTCGTTAATATTTTTAAAATGTGACATTGATTTTTCTAATTGTATAAATACGGAGTTGTTGTTTAACATTTTCGACTGTTGTTTGAGACAGTAAAAGCTCTCATATCAACGTCCAGTCTTCTCTTTAATTTGTCTTGCGTGCCCGGCGGTATTATTGTTGTTGTTGACGTGCGATTAAGACAGATTAGCCAGCGCATTAGTTAGATTCGCTCGTAGTCTACAAGGTCCTCATATTCACATACATAACAAATTTGGCGACGGGTTTGCTGAAGATGGACCCACTGCTTTTAGAGAAACTAATGGAACAGCAGCTAAAATTGATGGAAATGCTTGCTGGTCTACAAATATCACGCTCTGCTGATTCATCTACAGCCAACGACAGCATTGGTAGCAGCATCTCAGAATTCGTTTATGATCCAGATGCGAACGTAACGTTTGATACCTGGTTTCGCAGATATGAAGACCTATTTCGAGTAGAGTTTGCGGATAAAGATGATGCCTGGAAAGTACGGCTTCTACTTCGTAAATTGGGAGCAGATGAGCTAGATAAATACTGCAACTTAATTCTCCCACAGAAGCCCAGCGAAAGATCATTCGATGAAACTGTCCATACCCTTCGTCATCAGTTCGGTGATCAGAGATCATTATTCAACATTCGATATCATTGCATGAAACTATCTCTGAACGAAAATGATGATATCCATACTCAGTTGGGTATAGTCAATCGCACGTGTGAACGTTTTAAATTGAAATCGCTCTCAGAAGACCAGTTCAAGGTACTGATTTTCATTTGTGGTTTGCAGTCTCCCAAATTTGCTGATATACGCACACGTCTATTAAATCGTCTGGAACAAGATCCACGAATGACTTTGAAAGACGTCGGTGAAGAATATCAGCGTTTAATCAACATTCACAACGATACCGTCTTGGTGCAGTCTGGCGGCCAAAATGCAGCAGAAGTGCATGCGGTGCATCCAGTACCGTCGACATCAACCGCACCGCGTCATCCTCAGCATAAAAAAAAATCAGCCTGCTGGCACTGTGGCTCCTGGCATTTTGCAAACTTGTGCCCATTCAAACAGCATAAATGCCGTCGATGCCATACTGTTGGTCACAAAGATGGCTACTGCAAACGCAACAACCGACCCAGATCTCGTAGTCGACCCAAACGGCGCAACAAGCCTAAGTCTTTGGGTGTTACTGCCACATATCATATTAGTACGCCAGCACCTCGCAAATATATCAATCTGACGATTAATACACGGCCGGCACGCCTACAAATCGACACAGCATCCGATATTACAATAATATCAAAGAAATTATGGCAGAAGTTGGGATGCCCTGCCATAGAGAAGACAAATCTGGTAGCATTTAGTGTATGTGGTGGAAGACTTCGATTGAATGGAGAAATTAAATGCAGCGTTAGTTTTCGCGATAGTCATTTCGTCGGCACATGCTAAATCAACAATTCAAACCTTGACCTCTTGGGTTTAGACTGGTTCGAGAAGCTGCACCTGTCAGAGATTCCGTTAAGCAGTGTATGCCAAAAGATCGAAAGTATTGAACCCTCAACAAGAAAGCCAGAAATCAGAGACAGATATATTAAACCTAAGCCCATTAGAAAGAATGACGTGATTAATGAAAAACCAACTTCGAATCGTCATAGTGAGTATGGCTGCGCCAAAAGTGCTTCGATGTCTGGTAGCAACAAAGTAGCAACTGTTAGCTCCAGTAAGAGAGGCTCTGCTCAAAAACTGAAAGTGATGTCTGTCATGGCAGCCAAAGATCAGCCACCGAGAGCATGGCCCACGTCAAAACCATGGTCCCGCCTACATGTGGATTTTGCTGGGCCGATAGAAGGTATATACTACTTGGTTCTCGTGGACTCTTACTCAAAGTGGACGGAGGTAGTGCAAGTGACACCACCTTCTAGCAGCAGAACAGTATCAGTCCTGGAAAAGATCTTCGCATGTCACGGTATACCAGAAATCGTCGTGTCTGACTATGGCAGTCAGTTCACCTCACAAGCGTTCCAGGAATTTTGCAAGAGAAACGGTATACAACACGTGCGGACGCCACCTTATCACCGTCAATCCAACGGTCAGGCAGAAAGATTTGTCGACACTTTCAAACGAGCGTTGTTGAAAGCAGGGGGAGGGGCGAAACCGGAAGCAATACAAAACTTTCTTTTTGTATACCGAACTACACCACTGGCAGAACAGAAGAAAAGCCCTGCAGAACTTCTAATGGGTCGAATGCTACGAACTCATCACCACTCCATGTTACCATCTTCGTCACATCAACGAAGAAATAGTCTGAAGTATTACCACAAGGGTGATGCCGTCTATGTGCGCGATTATCGACCGAGGAACAGAAAATGGGCCGAAGGCTTGATAGAACGTCGACATGGAACTCTAATGTACAAGGTTAAAGTTGGGGATGAATGGTGGATTAGACATAAAAATCAGATACGACGTCGATATACTACATCCCAAGAACCTAAATTGCCACTGGAATTACTACTGGAAACCTTCAAAATACCACCAGTCAAATCAGAAGCAAAACAAGAGATGCTACCCAGCCGACGATCCCAGCGCAAACGAACACAAACAGTTCCTTTCCAAATCGCCCCCAAGGAAAAAAGATACTAAACTGATTGCAAGATTCTTTTTAAAAGGGGGAGGTAATATATACGCAGGGGAATCATTAATATTCATTATTTATTTCATACACTAACATAATCATTGATTTCACGCATCTGCGTGATTATTGATTTAAATTACTGAATTCCCCAAGGTCGTTAATATTTTTAAAATGTGACATTGATTTTTCTAATTGTATAAATACGGAGTTGTTGTTTAACATTTTCGACTGTTGTTTGAGACAGTAAAAGCTCTCATATCAACGTCCAGTCTTCTCTTTAATTTGTCTTGCGTGCCCGGCGGTATTATTGTTGTTGTTGACGTGCGATTAAGACAGATTAGCCAGCGCATTAGTTAGATTCGCTCGTAGTCTACAAGGTCCTCATATTCACATACATAACAGTTCCTTTTTCTGACTTTCCAATTCATAGGTGGTGAATTGAATTGCCTCCATCTTTGAGTTAATGTGTTCGAAAAATCTATCTATATATCCTGTGTTCTGAGTACAGTGAATGTGTCATCTACAAACCTCCACCATAATTTTGGGGGTGAGGGTGAACGTTCCAATCGCTATGTGGGAAAACATAGCGATTGATATGATTATGAAGGGCAATAAATTTTGTTCGAAACGTCATCCAGTCAATAATACTGTTTCACTGTGTGATACATCTAATAAACAAACTAATATGGACACTGTGTTGCTTAAATTATTGTGCAATCAATAGACACCTAGAGATTATCAGCACAAAAACAACATATTATATTATTATTGTATCCTTTAATTCCTAGAGGAACATAGGGCTTCAGCCGTGCGTTTCCATTGCGTTCGGTTCTCTCCTAGAGTCCTTCACCTGGCTCCATGTCTGCCCACACGTTTTCATCTCCTCTTCACATGACCTCCTCCAAGTCACCCTCACTCTTGCACTGACGACCAACTCGTCGCTTCCCTTTCCGGTTCCACTCGAGCAATGGCTTGTCTAGTGATATCACTCACTTGATGGTTTCCTCAGAGTATGACCGGCCAATCCATCTTCATTTCTTCCTGCCTATTTGTTTCACATCCGTTTGCCTGTAGTTGAAACGATGCTTCCGAGGTAGGTGGTAGAGGAGACTGTTTCTTTCAGGTTCCTTCCATTTATGCTGATTGTTGTCTGTTGTTGTTGTTGCTGTTGGTGGTGTTGCCCAGGATAATGGGAGAAGGGAAACAGAATTATTATTTGGAAGCATTGTTATGCGAATCAGGCAAATATATATATATATATATATATATATATATATACTTATTAAGAGTATTTAAACCATGAACAACACAGCTAGCATTGAAGAATCTTTCTCCATCCTCTGTCCGGTACCAAATAAATTGCCAAAAGTATCCAGGTACCGAATATTCCAAAATAACAGAGGCTATTGCCATTTGATTCGCCTAAAACAACAACAACAGGTGCTTTTTGTGCAGATGAAACAAGTCCAGCAACTACTACTACTACTACTGCCCTGGCCTTCTTTGGGGACTATAAATTCATGAATTCTCTATTATTTTTACTTTTTCCTGATTTGTCTGATATTCAGTGTAGTGTTGTATTGTTGTATATTATCACACAGGTGCTACTGAACTGTAATCGATTGATTTTATTGATTCGATGTTATGTAAACATTCGTGTTGTTAATGACCCTAATTCCTCAATTATATATATAAATATATAATCCATCCTGCACCTGCATCCATGTTAGTCCATACTGTTTCAACTCCTCTTCACACGATCTCTTCCATGTCATCTTTGCACTGACGTCCCACTCGCCGCTTCCCTTTCGGATTCCACTCGAGCACTGGCCTGACGCGCAATGTCACCCAGCGGCCTCTTCAGCGAGTGTGTCCAATCCATCTCCATTTTCTCCTGCATATTTGTTGAGCGATTGGTTCTTGTTTTGTTTGTTCCCATAATTTCTTGTTGGTTCTTGTTCTCTCCGGCCATCTGATCTTCAGTAGTATAGAGCGAAGATAGTTGTTGATAAAGGTCTGCAACAGGCTGTTGGAAATATTCTTTGTGACCCACCAAGTAAGTTTCTGATCCCCGTATAGAAGAAGAACTGACTTGACGTTAGTATATTGGAAATCCGAATTTTGTTGTTGATGCTGAGTGACAGCGGAAGATTTCCAGATTGGTTTCAGGTTGATGAATGTGTTTCTCGCCTTCCCGATTCTCGATTTGACATCCTCGTCCGTTCCTCTTCCTGTAGTTGAGACAATGCTCCCTAGATAAATGAATGAAGTAACCTCTTTCAAATCCTTCCCGTTGATGGTGATTGGCGGTGGATGTTGCTGCTGTTGTTGTTGTTGGTTGGTTGGTTATTTTCATAACCTCCGTCTTGTTTATGTTCACCTGGAGTCCTGTCTTCTCTGGCTGCTTCTTCGACCAGTTTGTCGGTCGGTTTTCGCTTGTAAGTCTTCGATTTTGTGTGACATCAAACATAAATCATCCACGCGCGAAATCCAGGTCTTCTAGGTTCTTCACGTCGGTCCAGGATATTCCTGTCTTCTCGTTTCTCTGATGATTGTAACCTTCCTTCCTTCCTTCCTTTTGAGTAGAACCTAGCTGTCATTATCCTGGAGGAGATTAGTTCCCACTGCATGAGAGCTTTGGCTGCTGTTGGTGACATCATGATGGCCACTCCCTCGGTGTGCTCGTGATTGTCCTCTGGGTGACCGGAATATAGTACTATCTCTCCAGTTGATAGTTGACACCTTCCACATCCGTTCCATCTGCTCTCGCAGATTCCCAACACTTCTATTCCATGTCTTCTCATTTCTGCGGCTACCTGGACATCCTTTCCAGTTTCGTACATTGTACGAATATTCCACGTCCCCCCATCCTTATTTTTGCTTTCATCGAAAGCAGGCACATTGGCTGACTGGCTTCCCAAAGGCTTCACCAGCCTGCGTTATTTCACTTCCCCGATTCCAGCGAAAAATAAGGTTATTGTTGATATTTTTAGTATTTTTAATATATTTATGCGTTGAAGTTTCTGTAGCAATTTGGTTAAGTTTTGGGGGTGGCGTTGCTCTAGCACCACGTCCCAACCCTCCCTCTTTATTCGGGCTTGGGACCGGCTAGAGAACTAGCGAGCTAGTAATCTACGCGAGGTTATACATATATATATCAAGTTCCTAGAGCAACGGCCAATATAACTCGCTCCACCATCAGCGCAGTTGAATTGGTAGAAACAGTTAAAGGGGGTTAGTCTAGGTACTTCATCTTTCAGTCGAGGAATCACCATCGGTCGTGTAGAGAATAAGACGTGAAGTTCACCAGCAATTAAAAGTTCTTTGAACTGATTTTCTTAATTTCTTCGTAATTATTTCACTTGGTATATATATTATATCGCCCTTGAATTGCAGTCGTCTCTATCTACCTATTGAACACTGTTTTGTTTTGTTTTTACCTTACAGTTCCTCAGTTGCACAAGCCAAAGAAATTCCTGCTAGTCACCGTTGGCATTAAAAAATGTAGAAAAAAAGCGAAAGAAAGAAGGAAAGCGTAAAGAAAAGAAAAAACAACAACTGTCAATTGAATTAGGATCTAATTCTTCAAAAAAAACAAAACAATATATCAACAATATGTGCGCATGTGTATAGGAGTCACTATTAACCCTAACCACCACTGGTGTGTGTTGGATCAATCAGTGTTCAGAACGGTGTAAAATTGTCTTCCAAATGTTTTCTGTTTCTTTTTCTCGTTTTTGTTCATCATTCGTCATCGACATGATCGCCATTATCATCATCATCACCATAATCATCGTCATTACCAAGTGAGCTGAAATCCACTAGTGTTTGTATGTGTTTATCAACAGTCCAAATGAAGAATCTCCTGAAATTTTAAGCATAAATCAGTCTCGCAGTTGTCTACTCATCATTCATACACAAACATACACCAACAATTACTAGCTACCTATACCAAACAATGTTCACTATGGGTGACTACTACATGACTGACTACCAGTACCAGAATAATAATTAGTACTCCTACAAACACTATCATCTTTTTTGCGTCACAACGGCTGTAGGCATCACTCTACGTGTTATTTCTAATATGTTTTCACTTTTTATTTCCTTTTTTTTCATTTTTTCTTAAAATGACTCTGTTAATGTTTTTTATTTATTTATTTTATTTATTTATTTGCTTGTCTATTTATTTTACTTTAACTTTTTGACTATATTTTATTGTATTCGTTGGTTTGTTTACATCGTGCTTCACATGTGTGTGCGTCCATGTTTTATGTTGGTTTGTTTGTTTGGAGTCGGCGGTGTCTTCTTGGTGATGTCTGTCTTTAAGCGCTGAATCCAACCAACTAAAAAAGAACACATACAGTGCAGTGATCATTGTTCTACCGAGTAAATATGGGGGGTTTTTCTGCTTTTTTCTGTGTGTGTAGCACCTCCTCCTCAGCCCCTTCACACACTCCCTACTATCATTATTATTATGATTATTGTATTATAAGTCTCTTTGGTAAATTCTGTAGTCACTGAATAACTTATTGACTGACTGCGTGTGTTTGTGTGTCATCTCATTTTATATATACACTACTCACCTCATCCTTCTAAAAGAAAACTGTCACTCTGCATACATCCACCCATAAATACACGCATGGATACGCACGTTTTCACTCGCCCTGGTCCTTTTTAGGCTTTAGTATTCAATTTGTATTTTTTCGAACAGTGCCTGAGGGCTTTCTTGTATAACATTCTAAGTGCGTACGTGTCTGTGTCTATCTAGGTCACTTAGTCGAATAATGAATGTTTTTTCAACAACTAATAATATATCGTATTCAGGATGCCTTTGTTTCTTTCTTAGGATGATAATTTTCAATTCAAATCTCTCGTATAATATTTGATTTATTCTCTCACTTTCTCTTCCTCTCTCTACAAAACTCACTTACTCACTTACTTACTTTTTGTATCAACACTATTTAGGAAAGTGTTCTTTATCCTACCTTTACTCTTGATAAAAGTATGCATTATATAACATTAATTATTATTATTATTATTGATACCTGTGTACGTCAATGCGTGAGTGTGTGTGTGTGCGTGCCTCAAAGGGATTTCTCTGAAGCTCAGGTGTGATTAATACACATTTCGTTTGACTGGGAAATATTCAAATACTTATATATATATATATATATATATATATATATCATATCTTGTTTACTTTTGTGTATTTCGTCTCTATCTACCTATTGAACACCACCACCACGAGAACCACCACATGCTGTACCAAACTATAATCCTGGTAATTTTTTTGTCATTTATTTCATTGAATTGTTGAGTCGATTAAAACAAAATACAAAGAATAGCCACCATTAAAACCATTGGTATTTTATCTCTGTGTGTTGTTTTCGCTTCATCATCATCAGTTCATGTAACTTATATTTTATATATATACCGCCTTCTATTGATTGATTGATTAATATATATATTATTGATTATCAATAATCATAATGGTAGTGTATCATTGACAGCGGAGTAATATGAAACAGTTCTATGAAGAAAAAAACAACCAATTCTTATTTTGATTCTTCGCCCCTTTTTCACCCCCACCCCCTCCAAAATATGTTTAACACCCTCACGCCCCCACACTTAAACCTCCGTCCATTACTTCTAAGTATATTTGTAATTTCTTAAAAATGTTTTCAGCACTTCTCTGATGGAATTATAGGCGCCCTTCACGCACTTACACACACATACACACTTTCCCTCTCTCTCTCTCTCTCTCCTCTGTGTGAATCTGCTTTCCGGCACCCCGCCGCCCCCGCTCCCCGACAACATGATTTATGCAATTAATTAATATGTGTAATAGGATGGATGGATGGATGGTGCAATACCATGAATCATGCATAAACATTTCTTGGATAGTACTTTCCTTGAAGAGGATGTTGAAGTTCAAGTGGACTGTGTTTGTGTGTGTGTGTGGAGAGAGTGATGGAATTAGGTCTTTCGAATTTATCCTACTACTACCTTTCTGTGTGATCAATTCTGTTTGTGTGTTTTTTGTATTAACCTATATTATACTACTACTACTACTACTACTACTACTACTACTACTACTACTACTACTACTACTACTACTACTACAACGAAGAAACTTACTGTGTGTGTTGTTTCTTTCAACATTTTTTTGCTGTTTTTTTTTTACAATTTCATCTATCGTTGTGCAGGTTTTGCATTTTCCTCTTTTATTTTTTTGTGTTTGTTGATTTTTAACCAAAAAAACAACATTTGTTTTGTTTTGTTTCCACGTTCTCGTTCATATCGTGTGTGTTTATGTTTCTCTTGTTTCTGGTATGGTGTGATATGTTATCGTGTGGTACTTCGTTTACGCGCGCAATTTGGATTTGTACGTGTTTGTTTGTTTGTTGGCGTTGTTGTTTTTTGAAAAGAAATACTTGATTACGTAAACATCTTTGATCTTGTTTACGTACTACTTATCACATTCTCTGGCTGGCAGGCAGGCAAGCAGGCTATATGTGTTTAGAAAGGGAGAGAAAGCGACAGAGGGTTTGATTTCATGACGTTCCCTGTTGTCTGCCAGTCTGTGAACTAACTGGTGATAATAATCACCTTTTTTCACTGCTCTATTACTGTTAAAACAGCATATTTCTCTTTTGTTTCTCCGTTTATGTGTGAATTCACATTCATCACATGTGCACGCGCGCATCTGTGTTTCTCCCATGGATGATGTAATATGCGGCGTACCTTTGTTGCTGTTGTTGTTATCATTTGTAATTTTAAATGATTGTTAAGTGTATAACAGTTGGACGCATCACGTCCGCCCCTCGCCCCTCCGACCGGCTCTTTGACTCTGTGTGGGTTTGAGCGTGTGATGGAACAGCAATCCCCCTCCCTCTTTTACACTTATCACGCAACACAACAATTTCTCTATGTGTACAGTCAGTCAGCCCCACTGAGTCAGTGAGTGAGTGAGTCAGTCAACTTCACTTCACTTCCCTTCACTAACTAATTACTACTCTACCGCACTACCTACCTACCTATCTAATATATATTAGCAAAAAATAATTGTGTATTGCCAATAGTTCTTCTTCTTTCGCATTCACCAAATAAAAATTTACATATAATTAACAATTTATTTGTAGGTTGTATTTGTTCCTTTTTGCAATGTTCTATGTATCCTACTCGTGTTATAATTGTGACACAGTTGTGTGTGTGAATGGCGCGTTGAATAAATTGGCGCGCGTTGGTGGATGGATGACACAACGTGTTTTAAGCATATTTGATGTTTAATTTTTTACACTTTTCTTTATCTTTCCCTTCAATGTGTTACTGTTACTAATACTACTACTGTTATTGGTATTAATGAGTAGTATTATTGTTGACTTTGTTTGTTTCTTTATTTGTTTGGCGTTTTTTTGGTTTTGTTTTTCGTTTGTTTTTTAATTTCTCTGAATTCCTTGTACAGTTTCTGACTATAATATTGTTATTAATAATAATAAATAATAATAATAACAACAATACTAGTGATTATGAGTTTGACCACGGATTGATGATATCAGTTATACTTGACAGCTGTTTCATCCTAATTTGGGACTCAGTAACAGTACGCACCACCCACTACAGAGGGTTCAAACCCAGGACCATTCCGGTTACAAGACAAGCTGGCTCGTATACCATTCAGTCACTGGGACCAGTGCGGCGACCATCAACCAATGTCATCGGCGGGAACTCCATCCTCATTCACGACTGGATAGACCTCACTGGTGACTAGTTCTCATTAGAAAACTCCAGGAAACTTTGTCCTATAGCAAGAGACTAATGAGCATCAGATTAATTTTCAAGAGTTGGTTTGTAAGGATGCTCCATCTAGTATCTGACAATGTCCTTCCTCCATTTCCCTTGAGAAATTCTTCACGGTAGGTAGAAGCTTATTTGGAATTGTGGGTGAAGAGAGATTGTGTCTTACCGTGGTAATTTGATGCTTAAAACACTTCTGATTGGACACTAGTCAGTAACTAGTATAATGTGTTTCATCCTTGGTGTCGGTGCAGACTGAATTCTATCAGTCAAGTTTGCAATGTGGCTACCAGGCTAGGTGGCTCGCCATCATGGTGCCTTGTGAATTGTTGGTATTGGTTGGGATAGATAAGACTAAACACATTACATTAGTAGTTACCAACCCGGCGTCCAATCAAAAGTATCCAGCACAGTCCGACAGGAGATCAATCGCCAGCCCGAATAGCTCTGTAATAACGTCTCTGACTGCAGCACTCACTGGGTGATGTAGGTTCGAATCTCAGATGGCGGAAATTATTGAGTTCTTTCAAGGTTGTTGCAGATACGCCTCGCTGACTGGCTGAATGGGGATTTCTGACTAGCACGAAACCTAGGTCAGGCAAGGCTACCTGCCGATTGCTTCCAACCAACTTAAATCATCAAATTAATGTGCATCGCAATGCCGAGCTACCTAGAATGGTGGCCACATTGCAAACCTGACTGATACAATTCAGTCTGCACCAAAGAGAGGACTAGACATATCATACCAGTTACTAGTGTCAAATCAAAAGATACGGAGTAAATACTATGCTTTTTGTTGGAGAGATAATTGAGGTAGCCCAGGGGTTTAAGCAACCAGCCAGCAGAAATGAAGCTATATATAGATTCAGATGGTTGAACACACGTGTTGCACATGTCCACCAAGCCATCGCCTTCCTCGTCGAGATGTTTTACCTGACATAAGATTAGGTTAGAGAAGAGTTAGGCGTGGTCAAACCAAAACCTCGCATCAATCCATAAAGACTCTGTCAGTTGGTTTGAGTTAGCCACATAGGAAGGTGTAGATTGCCTATTTGAGGTCTTTGGTTTGCTAAAAATCATTGGCTAGAGAAAATTGGTGATACGGGATCGAAATCGCCCTTAGTGAAGCAGCCACGTTCTGTGTGTAATCTCTGTCAGATCCATCAAGTACTTATAGATCTCCAGGTTTCTGTCCATGTATGTATAGCTGGAGCTTCAGTTGTGCATAAGTGGAGGAAATGTAAGTTTTTGAAGTAGTTGGATTTGGTGCTGTAAATAACTTTGAAGGACAGATCACGTGAAGCTGAATGGCCTGACTGCAGAATGTGTTTGTCAAATTGAAGATTTCGGCGTCCCTTGTTCACCTTTCATTAACCAAACTGGGTAGTGTTAAGCTACGCGTTTACGGAGAACACGCTTACAACGTCCACTGTAATCAGCTCCACACAAGTATGTGAATGAGTATATGGACATAGAGGTGCCCATAAGCGGTAGTTTTTCCTTAACGAATTGTCGAATCATATTTAGGATGGTAAATATTAAATTTAAGTCAGCTGCATAAAAAGTGCCTTTTAATACATTTGGATAAACGACTTTTAATGACTTCGGCAATAGTGTCACCTTTGAACAACAAACTCATAAACAGTGTCTTCTTTGGCACTGTGATTTGGTTCGGGATGGTTTCTTTCGTGATGTTTCTGTCAGTAAACCTTCTGGAATATCCATTATTTAAGAGTTGTGCTAAGGTTTTCTAGTTCAATGTCGACCACCATTTCTATAGAGCAAATTTTCCGAATTCTAGAGCATAAAGAGCACGGATGAGATTTCTCTTCCTACCTAAAGGTACCCAAATGTTGAAGTTAGTGTTCTGCTGTGTAAATGTTGGCTTTCGATAAATCGACATTTTTAACGTGCCATCCTCTCTTCTATCCAGCATCACATCTAAGAGGCGAAATGTGGACTTCGATTCTTCTTCATTGATTTAATTACTTGACTTTCTACTAATACATATAAGAATAAAACTTGTGCACTGTGGTAGAGTGTTGGGTTCCATTATGGGTAAATTTTGTTTTGATAAAGTCTCACAGTGTTGTACAGTAATGTTTACTGATGACCACGTTTCGAGCACTATTTATTACTGCTCATAATCATATCAAGGTAATCACACGACTTTCTAAATTCATTTATATAGTTCCGTTGTTTTTCACTTGATTTTCACTTGATTTGATTGGTAGTAATATTTTCCATATTTCGGGTATGAGTGATGAATCATTCCTATTGCATGTGTTGGGTGTAGATTCGATGAACAAGGATTCAGTAATCAACCTCCCTCTCTCTCCAACTACCTATGTTACTCTTTGGAATTTTAACCCTCTCCCACCCTATTGTGTGGTTGTGTGTTAATGCATGCATGCATTGCAATTGCCGAGCTTTTTTCTAAATTACTTATCTTCTCTGGGTCAACCATTCTTACCTTAGCTAAATTCTTATTTTCTGACAATCTGACTACCCCTGACCTACTAGTTTGACCTATGTAGTTGACTTAACTCACAGTCATTGCAGGGTATTTTGTAAATTATATTATTTTGTCTAATTGGGTCAACAGGATCCTTTAACCTACAGAGCTTGTCCTATCTGAGTGAATTTGTATGTTTGAATGTCACCCTAATTCCTGCTTTATTTAGAATTCTACGTAGCGTCTCAGATGTCCCCTCCTTATATGGTATAACTGTAGATGACTTATATTCTCTCTTATTTATGTTATTATTACTAATTCCACAATTCTTTTTATTTTTCTTTTGGCCTTTTTCAATCTTCCTAATGAATTTTATAGGATAGTTATTCAACACCAACGCTTCTTCTATCTGTTTTATTTCGTCATTTAGGTAGTTTTTGGTGCTACTTAGTGCCATTGCTCGGTTTGTTAAACACTTAACTAAGCCTGCCTCAAAGATTAACGGATGAGGTGATGAATTAAAGTCTAAGTATCCAGTAGAATGCGTTGGTTTTTTTTTAATATACGCTAGTGTGTAGTTTACCTTCTTCTATTCGTTTTATTTTACAATCTAACATCGCTAATTCTCCTTGTTCATTCATTTTCCGATTCAAATATGAATTTTATTCCCTCCATTAGTGAGTTTATGTGTGTCAAGAAGCCAGAGATATGTTCTGTTTTTAACAGTGTGAACGAAAGTGTCATCCACATATCTCCACCATATTTTTGGAGTAGGATTTTCCCAGCTATCCATAAATATATCTGCTACGATAGGGGATATTGGTGATCCCATTGCTACACCTTCAGTTTGCCTATATATTTTGCCTTGAAATTTAAAGATAGTAGATATGAGGCACAACTGAATGCCTAAAATAATTTCTTCAATGGGTAGTTTCTTCCTATAAGTGAGTTCAGGGTCTGCCAATACGTCGTGCGTTCGAGTCCTATTCCGCCTATTCCAACTGAGGCAACTAGGCAGTAATATTAGCCTTCTAATACTATCAGTTGTTCACTTGGCTGGTACACGAAATAAATTAATATTTCGGGTCAACTGAATTATCATAAAAGTGCACCAGTGCATGTTGCCACAGTTCACAAAGTCACACACTTAAATGTGGTAAAGGCCTACACAGAGGGAAATGTACTCAAGAAAGACTAACAATATGAAGAATAAATATAGATTTAAAAGGTCACCAAAAGGCGTACTTCTTCGAATCATTTCATCAATAATCTCCGACCATTCGTTACCAGTGTCTCAACGACCCCAACCAGACATTCTACACCTCCCTATATATATAGGTCAAACCAACAGTCAGCGAAGTTATGCGATATTTTTGTTTTGACCACCACTGACTCTTTTCTAGCCTAAACCTATGCCAATTACCATTGCTAAACACAAGTCTCTAGTGAAGTCTAACCTTTATCGAATTCAATATAGCAAAAATATTCATTCAGACATCTATAAAACACAAAATAATCGAGCAAAGAATATTCTTTTCGATAATTTCCTCTTCCAGGTTATAGAATCATATATATATGTTTATATACACAGAATATTTTAAAATAGTAGTTAATAACAATATTAGCGTTTTTTAAATAATGTCGATTTGTAAAGTATGATCAATGCTATTACAGTTCATTAAAGACGCTTAAATTATAATAATAATAAAGATGTATTAGCGAATAGAATATCAACTAAAATTAGGGAAATTTCACAAAAATTCTGGATTATTCAAACCTGGATGGCCAACGGGGTAAGAATAATGTCTGAACTAACTTCTTTTGGGTGCATAAATTAGGCTTGTTAATTAAGGTGGATCCCAATGGGTAGACTCAGCAATATTTAGTAGTCGAACTCTTAAGGCGAAATTGAGATTTGTTGGTATACGGTAAATGACTTCGAAAGCCTGGTTAACATCAATCTTGTGTTCTGTCTCCACAAGATGAGCCAGAATAGCTCTGCGAATAGATTTTGTTTGACCTTTGCTTAACCAGGCAGGGTGATGTTCGGAAATTCAATGCGAAACACGCCTAATTGTACGGCCTATGTAACTGGCTCACTCCATAGGAGCAGTTAAATTGGTATATACACATGGACGAGGCGAAATTAGGCAGTTTGTCTTTTATTCCCGAACGCAGAAGAGGAGTGGTTTTAAAGATACAGCGTAATTGAGCAGCAGGAAATGCTCTTTTTACCGTATTTCTAAGGCACTGTGTTAGTATCTCACTTGTATTGTCTCCTAGGAACTGCATCTCAAAGAACAAGGCTTTCATTGGAACTGTTGGTAACTTGGACTGTTTTGGTTTCGGATTCATATTCTTATCAATAAACTTTTCGGGATAACCATTCTCACTTAGCAACCGTTTAATATTGTTAAGCTTGTCGTCAAGACATTCATCCGAGCAAATCTCTCTTCTAAATATTGCTGAGGCTGGCTGTTGGGATCCATATTAATAAGCCTAATTTATACACCCAAAAGAAGTTTGTTCAGTCATTATCATTACTTTGGCCATCCAGGTTTGAATAATCATGAATTTTTGTGGAATTTCCCTAATTTCAGTTGATATTCTATTCGCTATTATATCTTTATTATTGTTATTATAATTTAAGCATCTTTAATGAACTGCAATTCCATTGTGATCTTACTTTACAAATCGATATTATTTTTAAAAAAAACGCTAATATTGTTAACTACTAATTTAAAATATTCTGTGTATATAAACATATATATACATATATATAATTGTATAACCTGGAAGAGGAAATTATCGAAAAGAATATTCTTTGCTCTATTATTTTGTGTTTTATCGAATTCCTCATTTATGATACTGTTTGTTAAGCTGAAACGTATCATTATTATTATTATTATTATTTAAACACAAAAAATTTGGTACAATATGGCACACAATCATAATAAAACAACATTGAGAGAAGAAGTTAACGTATGGTCGGAGAACGGATAAAACACCTTCATCTGGAAGGAAAACAGTCATACTTAACAAGTTTAAACAACATTCGTCAACTACCATCGGGAAGGGAAAGAAGAAAAAGAAGAAGAGGGGAATTGCGCACTTTTGCCACTGATTACGATTCTTGGTCATATCTGATAACCGAAAGATTGAGCGAAGAAATACTTACTTTTCATTTAGATCCTCTTCTCTGGCTCTACTCTAATATATATAGCATTATTATTACACTGCGGTCACATCGACCCAGATGGCTCACCAGTCAGACTTTGAATAATGTGTTAGACGACTGGAGGCAGTCAGTCACACATATATAATAGATCAATCCTCAGCCCTAATAACTCAGTATTAGTAATGTTCCCATCCACAGCACCGGGTAACAACATCAGCGAAATCACAACACAGCGCCTGAAGAATGCAGTTAATAGAGCTTATTATGCAGCAGAAGTACGTTGTCTCTTCACAACCACCTCTATTCTACGTTCGAGAAATAAGGATAAACTACCTAAATTTGCCTCCTCCTTTATGTGTATCGACCAGTTTGACTGCAGCTGTGGAGCCAGCTACATTGGGTGTACAATTAGGTAGGTTCATCATGGTATTTCCGAAGCAAGGGACAAACAAGATCTATTCGTAGTTCTTTTAGCACACCTTGTTGATACTGAGCATAAGGTTGATGTTAATACTACATTAAAAATTATTTATCGCATTCCGACTAATTTTAACTCTGCTCTATGAGTTCGTCTTCTACAGACAGCTGAAGCAATAGGAATCCACCTGAAGAAGAAGAAGCCAAACCTGTGTGTTCAGAAGAAATTTGTACAGCCACTTTCCTTGCCTTGGCCGTCGTTACATGAATGTGTAAACCGGACTACTTCGCCCCCCACCCCATAAACCTTTAAAAACTATAAAAATTATAATTGTCCAAATTATTATATTTTTCTGACCATTTCATCTTTAATTACGTGTTATCCTTGTAAAATTAATTTGTTCTAACCATTTCTAACTTTTAAATGTGTATTGATTTTCTTCGTTTATTGTCAACCCATTGACATTTTGACACTGTTTAATTATTGTTAACAAACATATCATCACTTGTTTGGTAAACTGTTGTGTATTGTAATAAAAATGCTCTAGATGTATATTAGAGTAGAGCCAGAGATGAGGATCTAATTGAAAAGTGAATATTTCTTCGCTCAATCTTTCTGTTTCCTAAATGTCTAAATGGGGAATTTTTTCCTATATCTGATAACGTTTCGAGCCACCGGTTCGAGCTATCTTTCAGAGCCGAACCAGGGAGGGAGTCGTGACGCTAACCTAACACATATATCCTTCATCCTACGACGCCACATCATGGGCTGACCACCTCTCCGCTTTTTCTAACACGCTCCATGGCTAGTGAACAGAGACCAGTGCGGAAGCCTCTGAGAAGACACTCGCACCACATGTCCAAGATACCGAAGCCAACGTATTAAGTGCGACCCCAGCGGTCGCACTGAGACAGTCTCAGTGGTCGTCTTTTTAACTGTCTATTGTAACCACTGATTAAGCTTTGATGTCATTTAGCTAATGGCGGCTAGCAATGGAATCCATGGCGCACATTTCATCCTGCTTAAGAGTCATCAACTGGCTGTCCACACCTGCCTCCCCAAGGAGGGATGGTGTTCTCATTGAAACTTGAACCTAGTACTAGTCGTTTCAAGCATTAAATAACAAATTAATTCGGAGATTGTCAATCAGTCTTTAGAAATCTTTCTGAGACCAGTTTTCCTGCTAGTTACGCTGATATGTAGTATCAGATAGTCAGCAATTTATTAAACATTCAGTTCAATTATAATATTTTGATTGTAGTGTCACTTCTACATGACCTACGGTTTAATTTTCCGACCAACATGGGTTTTAATTAAGTATCATGCTATATGCTATGTGTAACATATACTGGATGACTGAAGTTAACCAGCGTACGGTTAAGGTATTTGAACTGTCGGTTTGAAATCTAGGTCACGTCAAGTATTGGTTTTATAGGAATTTTGTTTGTTTGATTGGATGGAGGATTTCATCATGAGCTGACATCGGTTAGAGAACCATTGGAAAACCAACTGGGAGTACTGGACAGCTGTTTCGTCTTAGTTTGGGACTCTTCACACTACGCACCCACCACAACTGGGTTCGAACCCAAGACCTTCTGGTTGCAAGGCTAGCGAGCTCGTAGACCTACAAAGGCAATACTTGGAAAATTAAACTGATGCTCACTAGCGGCTGGTCATATTTAGGCAGTGACCTAGGGTTCTAGTGGGAAGTTGTGACCAGTAGGTTGAAGATGAGGCAGTAACTCATCGAAGAAGACATTGCGAAATGGTCGAGCTGTGTCGTGAATTGGCGAAAGTTAGAATTCATGAGCTGGCCACTGGAGTGGGTCCCAGTGGCTGAATGGTCTACGAGCTCGCTAGCCTTGTAACCAGATGATCCTGGGTTCAAACGCAGTTGGAGTGGGTGCGTACTGCTGAAGAGTCCCAAACTAGTGGGACGATACAGTTGGCTGTCCAGTACACCCAGTTGGTTTTCCAATCGTTCTCTAACTGATGTCAGCTCATGATGAAATCCTCCGATGAGTCTTCTCCATTTGTTTTATTGTCGTAATTATCTAATTGTGTGTTTTGGGAACGCTGCATAAACTCGCACAGAGTTTTATTTTGCTTTAGCCCACGTTAACTGTTTCTATTCTAACCACTATAAATTCTACGCAGTATAGCAGGTACAATCAGCTAACGATTCATAAATAAAACGAAACGCGAGTTTATAATCCTATTGGTAACCATCATTACCAAACAAGCTATTTAAAAAATAAATTAGTTTGAACTTTGATCTATCCAAATTTTTGTTGTCTAAAATTGGGAAACAAAGATGCCATAAATTTAGTAGTAATCTTTTGTATCAAAACTAGGCCTACTACCTAATCATATGGATTATGTGTAATGGAGAAGATTTATAGCTCAGATGGATGATTTTGATGTAGTTGTATCCTCTAAGCTGAATGGTTTTTACTTTGTGATGCTTTCATTGCCTTACTCGACAACATCTTCAGCGTCGACTTCATTTTGAAGAACTTAAATTGGAAGATCTGAGAGTACTAGACAACTGTTTCTGGTCCTATTAGTTTGGGAATCTTCGGCAGTACTGACCTATCAGGTTGTCTAATTGATATCAGCTTGTAATCTGTCCTATAACCAATCAAATCCTACATTGCAAGTCAACACATGATAACAATCGTTTCCATTAGAACACATGAGTGGATTAGATAGTTGGAGGCAATCGGCAGGAAGCCTTGCCTGACCTAGGTTTCTTGCTAGTCAGCATTCATCAGTCAGTAAACAAGGCGTATCTGAAACAACCTTGAAAGAACTCATGTCTCTTCTGAGATTCGAACCCGTGTCACCCAGTGCCGCCTGCAGTTAGAGACGTCACCACTGAGCAGCTATTTGGGCTCACTATTAACCTCCTGTCGGACTGTGCTGGATACTTTTGATTTAATAATAATAATAATTTACTTTATTCCAAAAACAGTACTTATAATGCAGAATGGAATTCTCAGCATTTGTCACAATATTGCATCTGATTTACTCAAAATATATATAAAATTAAAACAAAATTAACCAGAGGAATTTGTCCACATTTACGGTATAAAGTCAAAAATATTCGAAGTACGAATTGAGAGTATTAAATATAATAATAATGATAATAATAATAATAATAATAATAACAGTGAGTTTGTTTCAAACACTATCGTCGATTCAGTTTGCAGATCTTAGCATGTAATGGATTATTGAATCTAATGTTCTGTTGATATGTATAGTAAAGTGAGGGGAAATACAAAATTAACAGTTATAACACAGCTTAAATGATGTTCACACTTATGAAGAAAAAATAAACAAAACGAAAAAATTGAGAGGATTATAAATATAAGTACAATAACAATAAAGAATGATGCTTTAAGGATAAAGGAAATGGTTTATTTAGTAGTGCAAAGAAGGTTGGTTAGTTCATGTCTGACACTATTTTCATCACATAAAGTACGTGCGAAATATGGTATAGTGGAATTTTTATACTTAGACGTACGTGCATAAAGTCTTCTGAGAAGACACTAGTAACTAGTGTTACGTTTCCAGTCCTTTCTTCGGTGCAGACTGAATTCTATCAGTCAGGTTTGCAATGTGGCCATCATGCCGCTAGGTAGCTCGCCATTACGGTGCACATTGATTTGATGATATTAGATGGTTGGAGGCAATCGGTTACAGGAAGCCTTGGACTGATAGAATTCAGTCTGCACCAAAGAAGGCACTAGACACATCACACTAGTTACTAGTGTCCAATCAAAATACCCACTACAATCCTACAGGAGGTCAATCGCCAGCCCGAATAGCTGCTCGGTGGTGACACAGTTTCGAATTTCAGAAGGGACATGATTTCCTTCAAGATTGCAGATACGCCTTGCTGATTTCTGAGTTCCAACTAGCACGAAACCTAGGTCCAAGAAGGGCTTCCTGCCTATTGCCTCCAACTATCTAATATCATCAAATCAATGTGAACCGTAATGGCTAGCCACCTAGTGGCATGATGGCCACATCGCAAACCTGACTGATAGAATTCAGTCTACACCAAGGAAAGGACACTAGACACATCACACTACTTACTGACTGGTGTCCAATCGAAATGCATGAGTGGATTATTAGTGATGAACTAGTCTTAAGACATTTTAGCCCAGTGTAATGTTGGGATAACATAACATATATATATATATATATATATGCCTTAAACTATTGTTCTTTCTCCCTAGATTTTAGATATATTATGTGACACACTGGTAATTATTGCATGTGATCACAAATAGTGTTAGTTATTTTAAAATGTTAGAAATCTTCCACGTGACTGTTACTGTTTATCCTGTCTATAAATGAATTAATCGATTAGACAGACATATCAAGACATAATATTATAGTATCATTATATAATATAAAGCTCTTACATGTTTATGCATGCAAATATCTAGGCCAAATAAACCTGACTCTTGTTGCATTTACAACCACCAAAAATGAAGAAAGCTTTACATTTTTTTTCCTTCACGTTCCCCAGTGGAACATAGGGCTTCAAGCTAGAAGCTTCAAGTTTCTGTAGCAGTGTTTATTTTACAGGATGGGGTTGCTAGCCTCATGCCCAACCTTTCCTCTTCACCAGCATTATTTCTGGCTTAGCGAGAGGTAAAGGAGTGCGTCGGCCGGGGATCGAACCCCGGACCATGTGCATGGTTGGCGAGCGTCCCAACCGCTATACCACCGATGCATGAAGAAAGCTTTACAATATCCTCTATCATCTCTATCAATATACAGACAGTCAAATCGCTTAATTCGATATTATGCAAACCGAAAGACCCATCCAACAGAAAAAGGAGATAAAATTAATACCATTTACAAAATAAATTGCATTTATGAACTGTAACAAGCATTAAATCGGCCAAAGTGGGCGTCCCCTTCGAATTCGAATCCAAGAACACAAATCAGCCATGAAAAGACACGATATATATTCTTTAGTATCAATGCATATAGAAAATTATGGTCATCAATTTAATAAAAATTACAATTAGGAATTAGAATGCCATAATAAACAGGGGGACGGGTAAAACTCGAACAAAGTAGCATTATAATAACTAAGAAGATTGACATTGTGCAATTGGGAGTAAGAAATGTAGAAATAACAAAATATACAGGATGTTTGGATAAAAAAACTAATGTGATGTTTTATGGCCAGCCTCCAAAACAACCCCTCATCATCAACTATCGACGACCTTCATCTCTACAAGAGATACATTGATGATACTTTCATTATTTGTGATGAGAAGCTGGACCTTGAAAACTTACTTCAAATCTTCAACAACGCTCACCCAAACATCGACTTTACACTTAAGACTGAATCCGATGGAATGTTCTACTTCCTGGATGTCCATCTGACAAGAAACGATAACAGCTCTCTGAAAAGGTCCATCTACAAGAAGCCTACATGGAATGGACAATTCATCAACTTTCAAAGCTTCGTGCCGCTAAGCAGAAAGAGGAACCTGATATACGCTCTTTCCTCGAGGATTTGGAAGATATGTAGCGAGGAAATGATTGACGAAGAGCTGAGTAATCTCCGAAGAACCCTGATGGAAAACGGTTTCCCACCCAGGTCCATAGACAAGAATCTCAAATCAAAGAAGACTTCCGAACAAGTCCAATCCGTTCCAAAGAAAATAGTTTTTCTTAATCTAGAATTCAAAGGTGATATTGAAGCAGAAATCCTTCACAAACCCCTCTCCAAATCGCTGAGGAAAACATACTTCACCGCGAGCCTACGACTGACGTTTTCCTGCAAGAAACAGTTTAGCCAGGATGCGAAAGACAAGCTGTCGCATTGGGCCACTTCAACGTGCATATACCAGCTTACTTGCTCTTGTGGAGCTGAGTACATCGGCAGTACCATGCGCCAACTTGGAAAACGCGCTCGCGAGCACTACCCAGCCTCGCTCGTAAAAAGAGACCAAAAACGTGTATACAGTTCAGTGACAGAACATCTGGTCAATTCAGGACATTCAGCGCCTTTCGAAAAATCCTTCAAAATAATATATAAGATCCAATCAAACTTATCAAAGGGAGTGAAATCAAGACATCTGGGCATAGCTGAGGCGCTAGCTATCCAAAAACTCAAACCCATTCTTTGTATCCGAAAGAAATATGTCCAACCCCTGTCCCTGCCATGGCCATCATAAACAGGTAAATTTTGTAATAATGGTCATCAATTTGATTGGCATAATGTCAAAATCTTAGACAGAGGAAACACAAAAAGTGCAGTCAGGGAATTCCTAGAAGCCTGGTACTCAAACGAATATGCAATTAACAAACACGTTAATATAGACGAAATACACCAACTAATGGCTGATTTCAATCGGCGATCTAACTTGATATCAATCAATCCCACGAAAACTGACCTTTGAAAATTAACCTAATTCTGCCTAGTGACTGATTAATGACAGGACTCTCCGAGTGGCTGAATGGTCAGCGAGTCCTTCTCGGAACTTGAAGGTTTTAGGCTCGATGTCAGATAGTAAAATTCATAGGTATCGTGCTGCCGAAGAGTTCGAATTATGGATAAGATTTTATTTTGATAAATGAAGCAGGAGATTGTGTCAGTAGTGACTTGAGATGATTATGAGTGGCAATAATTTATTCTCAAAACGTCATCAGTTAATATTACTGTATAACAACACTGTGTGATTTATCAAGATAAAATCTTATCCATAATGGAGTTATACTCTACCGCCACAGTACCCAAGTTTTATACTTATATATCGGAGAGTTCGGATCTAGGACGAGACAGATGACCAGTACTCCCTGGTGGTTTTAAATGCTTCTCTAACTTGAAGCATTAGTTTTGTCTTCAAAATAATTCGCTCTTGAAAGTAACAAAAATGTAGTGTACATTTTTCTACACTAGTTAGTAAAAGATAGTAAATTGGGACTTGCAGACTGCTTCTAGGCGAGTTTGGAGAATAATATTTTAAGGCCTACAATCGACAGTTTCCATCTGTACAAAAGATACATGGATGATACTCTCATCATATGTGACGACAATACCAACATCGAATTGATAACTAAAGAGTTCAACATATGCCATCACGCCATCAAGTTCACGTCAGAATCAGAGATCAACTCGGAATTCCATTTTTTGGATGTTTTCTAAAGAGGAGATCTGATGGTTCTCTTCAAAGATCGATCTACAGGAAACTAACATGGAATGGTCAGTACACAAATTTCCATAGCTGGGTCCCTTTGAGAAGAAAGAGAAATCTGATCCATTCCTTAACCTCAAGAATAAGGAGGATATTGTGTTCAAGTGATACAATCGATGTGGAACTGGGGTAACTCAGACAAGTCCTCATAGAGAATGGATATCCTCCAAGATTTATCGAGAAAAACATGAAGCCAAGGGAAAAGCCTGAAAGAACCCAGACGGTGCCAAAGAAACTGCTACTTATGAGTGTTGAATTTAAAGGTGATACCGCAGCTGAGATCCTGAAGAACCGCTTATGCAGATCACCGAGGGAAGCCTTCTTTATGGCTGAGCTACGTATCAATTTCTACAGCCGACAAATGATCAATGGATGTGTGAAGGATAAACTGCCGCTTTCGGCCACCTCAATGTGTGTTTATAAATTCACCTGCTCGTGTAGAGCTAGTTATATTGGCCGCACACAAAGCGCACACTTTCCAAACGCATCTCTGAACATCATTCGGCATGGTTAGCAAAAGGACAATGCAAGACAATTACTAGCTCAATTCTCGAGCACTTGGTGAACTCAGGCCACGTAGCTCCACCGGAGTCATCTTTCAAGATCATCTACAAAGTGAAACCAAGTGGTACAAATGGAGTCAAGTTTCGGCTTTTGTGTATGGCGGAGGTGCTGGCAATTCATCAATACAACCCTGAACTCTGTATACAGAAAAAGTTTGTCCAGTCTCTTATTCTACCTTGGTCTTAACCTTCTCACTAATCGTTCCCTGTTATAAAAAATTTTGACTTTTTTCTTTTCTTTTTTGTAATTTTTAATCTTACTTTTAGTTTGCTTTTGCTTTAATAATTAATTCACTATTATCACTCTCATATGCTCCTTTTGTTTATTTTCACACCCTCTTCACACTTGTTAAATTGACACTCAACTACCTTTATTCTCACTCAATAACAATTTTAACCTTATCAAATTTCTTTCTTTGTTCCGTTGAGTATCACGTAATTTACAACTTTTAATTTTCACTTCTAAAGCCACTTCTGAGTAATTATATCAATTATGTCACCCCCTATTACTCAATAATAGACCACTATATATTTTTTTAAGTATAAATACGACTGTACGGCAGCCTGTGAAGATGATTTTGTCGATAAAGAAAATTTTCTTCGCTGAATCTGTCTTTTATTTTATTCATGACTCAATGGGTATTTTCGGTGACTATAGAATGTCTAACAGAAATGGGTTAATAGAATGTGAGCGAAATGGTCTAATTATGAAAGCTTTTCATGTTAGAAAAACATAAAAATCAGTCGGAAAATTTGAATTATGCTGACCAGTATGAATGTCCTTCGAAGAACTAATCACGAATATCCATGACTGCCTTATATACATATGTCACCTTTCACTTTGTTTTTGATTTGATTTTCCAGTTTTGCGCAGAAAATGGATTAATTATCAATCTTCACCAGTGAAACTTATTACCTGATAGGTCGTCCGGGTTCGACTCCTCGTGTGATGCACTTCCAAACTTCACGTGGTCGGTATTAAGTTCAAAAAACAAATGGAACAGTTGGGAATGAGATTAGCGACCCGACGAGTAACTCAAAATTCAACACTACATCTCCTGAAACTTCAATGGCCAAATGCTCAGGCCTTACACGTTCCACAAGAGAAGTTAAATTCACTATGCAATTATTTCCAGTGGAATGTTCACTATAGTTCCACCTCTTAGATGAACATCCAGTAGTCTTGAATCACATATCTGAAAACAATTTTCACCTGATCGATAATAGCTATACTATTACTTATCTGATGCGTGCTACTGACAAGATTTATCAGTAGTATATAAATGCAGACTGACGGGATGCAGACAAAATTGAAAACAACATTTTAAATCAATGGCTTCAGAGGTGGAAGTTCTTATTCCTCAAATCTGGAGTTAGTTTACGTCATTATCAAGAAGTCATCTCATTGGACAACTTTTCATCTCGAGATCTAACCTTCGTCGAGTCGACAACCAATCAGGTTTTCCAAAGGTTCTCTAACCAATGTCAGCTCACGTTGAAATCCTGTAACCAGTCAACCAAATCCTTACAAACCAATACTTGAATATCAATGAGATGCTCACTGGCGACATGCCCTATTCAGGCAGGTAGTTACCTGGGGTTCTAGTAGGACGTCGTGGCCAGTAGGGTGCAGCAGGTCGGGTGTGAGGACAAATACTCGCAGAAGACATTGGCTAGCGGTTGCGCTATATCGTGAATTGGCAGAAGTTAGAATTCATGAACTGGTCATTGGATCGGGTCCCAGTGGCTTAATGGTCTACGAGCTCACTAGCCTTGTAACCAGAAGGTCCTGGATTCGAACTCCTGGTGGTGTGTGCGCACTGTTGAAGAGTCCCAAACTAGGACGAAACAGCTTTCCACTACTCGCAGGTTTTCCAATGGTTCTCTAACCAATGTCAGCTTATGATGAAATCCTGTAACCAATCAGAATAGTTTATTGTCCACTGACCTAGCTGACTTTTAATGCATTTAAAAATGTATAAATATGATGTGTTTTTCTGTGATAAGGAACGTCCGTAACCAAGTTTCTTGTCTTCTCCTGTTATACTATTATTACTACTGCTTCTTTAGCTCTGATATAGGTCTATGGCCAGGCATTATTACCAGCGAGTCTTTGTCCTCGCACCCATTTGACTGGACACCGCTGGTCAAAATTTCTGGTGGGGTGATTGGTAAGTACTGTTGAAAAGTCTAAAAGAAGGACAGAATAACCGTTCAGTACTGAGGTTACTTTGCGATCGATTAAACCCACATAGATGATCATTACGTGAAAATGCTAATTTTCTCCTCATTAGTCGTTTTCACATTAATACTTTCATATTTTTATTATGTTTATGATTTTTTCCGATGTATTTATCTGAGTTTTTTTCAACCTCTCACCATATATGATTCTACTGGGATAAAGTTAGACCATATTTTTCCTTTAAAACACTTGAGAATTTGTATTCGATTTAGTCAGCTAAGGGAAGAAAACGGAGCACTTTTTTCCACTCGGCAAATAGACTTGGAAAAAGCGAACTTTTTTCTTGATTACAGCTTGATTTCACACCGTATTTTTTATTACAGGTATGGAATTTTTAGCTTATGATATAGGTAGCCAAAATTTTGCAGGCTGACCATAGATATCAGGTGTGTGCGTCGGCAGGGGATCGAACCCCAGACCATGTTCATGGTTGGCGAGAGTCTTTACCGCTCTGATATCGTTAGAAAGTAATTTAATTAGTAGTCGGGTTTGTGAAGAATTCTCTGATCCAAAGTGAAACTTCTTCACAATTACAGTACCACTGAAAACCACCTGGGAGTTCTGAACATCTGTTTCGTCCTAGTGAAACGGTAGGAGACAACAGACTTGGTAAAGAAAAGTTTATCAGGAAATTGGTATCTTCATATGGCCAGACTATGTACACCTTATCTTCGACGCACAATTTGCACAGATCTTCCATGTTGTGGTACTTCTGGCCTTCATATTGTGTTTCTTTGTGTTCCTTTCACGTCTCCCGTGTATCTGTTCCCGCAAGGCTGTATCATTTGCCTCCTCTGAAATCAAATTCACCTCTCTGCTATTTGGTGTTTCTTCTGCCGATGAACGTCTCTTTATATACTAATGGTGAGTCTTATCACCAATGACACTCCTAATTGTGGTGGACTGGATTATGCGTCAGACAGTGAGGAACGAGAAGACAGGGATATCCTGGACCACCGACGTGAAGAACATAGAAGACCTGGATTTCGCGCGTGGATGATTTATGTTTGATGTCACACAAAATCGAAGACTTACAAGCGAAAACTGACAAATTGGCCGAAGAAGAAGCAAAGACACGACTCCAGGTCAACATAGATAAGACGGAGGTTATGAAAATAACCAACTAACAACAAAAACAACAGCAACAGCAACATTCAGCGCCAGTCACCATCAACGGGAGGGATTTGAAAGAGGTTACTTCTTTCACTTATCTAGGGAGCGTTGTCTCAACTACAGGCACATGTAACGGACGAGGATGTCAAATCGAGCGAGAATCGGGAAGGCGAGAAACACATTCATCAACCTGAAACCAATCTGGTCTGGAAATCTTCGTCACTCAACATCAGCATCAACAACAAAATTCGGATTTCCAATATACAAACGTCAAGTCATTGATATAAGAATAAAACTTGGGCACTGTGGTAGAGTGGAATTAAACGTCAAGTCAGTCAGTTCTTCTATACGGGGATCAGAAACTTACTTGGCGGGTCACAAAGAATGAGTATTTCCAACAGCCTGTTGCACACCTTTATCAACAACAACTGTCTTCGCTGGCTCTATACTGAAGATCAGATGGCCACCGGAAAGAACGAGAACCAACAAGAGACTATGGAAAGAAACAAAACAAGAACCAATCGCTGAACAAATATGCAGGAGAATGTGGAGATGGATTGGACACTCGCTGGGTGACATCGCGCGTCACGCCATAGCTCGAGTGGAACCCGAAAGGGAAGCTGGGAGTGGGACGTCAGTGGAAGGGTGACATGGAGGAGATCGTGTGAAGAGGAGCTGAAGCAGTATGGACTAACATGGATGCAGGTGAAAAGTACAGGAGAAGAGAGAAGCAAGTGGAGACTTGCAGTTGAAGCCCTATGTTCCACTAGGAACCCAAGGGAACAATAATAGTAATAACTAGCACATGGCACACTAGTACATACTCAGTACTTTTAAGTTGTGAGTCGAACACTGTAGCGTTCAGCAAATCAATTAAAATACACTGACTTCTTTCCAGGACTCTTAGGTTTTCAATGATTGTCTTAATGATACGGATTCATGACTAAATCATAAAAGCCCCTCTGATTTCATAAAGGTTTATTTGACGGAAAAACGGAATTACGTAACTGTTTTTGGAGGCAGTATAAACATGGTATAGTAATAGTAACATTAGCATACATAGTATCGATCGGGTGGAAATTGTCTTCAGTTATATTGCACAAGAGAACTTAGTATCCTATTAACAGGTGGAAGGAGGGTGGAACAAAGCCACACAAAGCACTTTACAAGTGACAATAGTCATTCTGTTAATTATTATGCAATCAGTAAAATAAAGAGGCAAGGACAATCATATTTTCGGCGATTTTATTATCAAAAGCAGATGTACAGTCGCATAAGTTCACACAGCTACAATTATTATTTCATTCCACTTAGTAACGAAGGAGATTAAAGGTCATGATAATTTTCAACTTGACATGAAAGTTTCAAGGTGTGTGAATATAGATTACAAGGGGCTTAGAGACAAGATTACATCAGATCAGAAAATCATTCGAAAAAGATCTCTCATCATATCGCTGGCCCATCATACCTGAAGAAGTTTCAGCGACCACTGCTTAGAAGAAGAGCTTCTACTTCTCAAAAACATCCTGGCTCAAAATGGATAGCCGACGCCTTTCTTGGAGAAGAACATAAAACCAAAGCGAAAAAAGGAAGAATGAATTTCAGTGCTAAAGAAAATACTACATTTGAATTTAGAATTCAGGGGAGACCTAGCAGTAGGTATCCTTAAGAGCAGGGTCTCCAGTTCCCTAATGAAAACCATTCATACAGCGACTTTAAGAGTGATATTTTACAGCCGCCCACTGCTTTGGAGCAATGTGAAGGATAGACTTCCGCATATGACCACTTCAATGTGGAGCTGGGTACATAGATCGTTCTATGCGGGTCCTATTAAAACGTGTTAGAGGACGTTTCTAAGCATGGCTCTAGGGAGGAGGCACTGGTTCAGTCTGGAGTGCCATAATTCAACACCTCGTCAATACTTGTCACAGCATCTCAACTGACTTATCATTCAGAGTCATTTACACTGGTAAACAAAAATCTACCAAAGACAGTGTGTTCCCGACTTCATATGCATCGAAAAACCGGAGTTGTACGTTCAAAAGAAACTGGTTCAACCTCTACATTTTACGATGGATCTAGTCCGGTTTGTCTTCACAGGTCTCGATTTTACACCCCATCATTTTCTTTTTTTTGCCTCCCTTTTTATTTTCAGTTTTTAAAATATTGTTCCTTCAACTTGTTCCCATGCTCATCCAATTCACAGTTTTAGTCGTTAAAAAAACTATTTTCTAATCCAGTGTAATCTTGTCTCTAAGCCCCTTGTAATCTATATTCACACACCTTGAAACTTTCATGTCAAGTTGAAAATTATCATGACCTTTAATTACCTTCGTTACTATGTGGAATGAAATAATAATTGTAGCTATGTAAACTTATGTGTGTATAATAAATGCGACTGTACATCTGCTTTAGATAATGAAATCGCTGAAAATATGGTCGTCTTTGTTGAACTTCTTTTCTCTCTCTAAAATCAGAGATTGAACACAGATTCTCTACACATGAAGTTTTAACCTTGAACTTAACTAATTGATTACTAGTAGTTTAGTTACACATGTTGTGTTAGAAGAGTGTACTTCTTAAAAAAAAACAGTCATTTGGACAGTTGTAAAAAATTGGTGACCTAAATGAACTGCCAATCACAATGACCTTGAGAAACCAATGATAAAAAGTTGCCTAGTGTTCTAGAAGGAATTAATTGATAGGAGAAGGGAATAAGGATAACTAAATCAATACAAATGTATTAGAACAGGATAATAATCTTCAGAATGTTGTAAAATATAGATTTTCTTGTGGGGGAAATAAATCTTTTAAATGAAAACAAAACAAGTTGTAGTTCGGTGGTGAAGAGTCTCTTCTCGGTGATTTCATTTTCTCTACAGCAGTACAAACCCCTTCATATGATAAACTATAAACTAGCAGAAACTTCATAGGAATTCACGCTCATTATTATTATTATTATTGTTCCCTTGGGTTCCTAGTGGAACATCGGGCTTCAAATGCACATCTCCACTTGCTTCTCTCTTCTGCTGTACTTTTCACCTCCATCCATGTTAGTCCATATTGTTTCAACTCCTCATCACACGATCTCCTCCATGTCACCCTTGCACTGACGTCCCACTCCCAGCTTCCCTTTCGGGTTCCACTCGAGCTATGGCGTGACGCGCGATGTCACCCAGCGAGTGTCCAATCCATCTCCACTTTCTCCTGTATATTTGTTGGGCGATTGGTTCTTGCTTTGTTTGTTTGTTCCCATAGCTTCTTGTTGGTTCTTGTTCTTTCCGGTGGCCATCTGATCTTCAGTATAGAGCCAGCGAAGACAGTTGTTGATAAAGGTCTGTAACAGGCTGTTGGAAATATTCTTTGTGACCCGCCAAGTAAGTTTCTGATCCCCGAATAGAAGAACTGACTGACTTGACGTTTGTATATTGGAAATCCGAATTTTGTTGTTGATGCTGAGTTGAGTGACGAAGATTTCCAGACCAGATTGGTTTCAGGTTGATGAATGTGTTTCTCGCCTTCCCGATTGTCGATTTGACATCCTCGTCCGTCCGTTCCTCGTGTAGTTGAGACAATGCTCCCTAGATAAGTGAATGAATTAACCTCTTTCATCAAATCCCTCCCGTTGATGGTGATTGGCGCTGGATGTTGGTGCTGTTATTGTTGTTGGTTGGTTGTTTGGTTGGTTATTTTCATAACCTCCGTCTTGTCTATGTTCACCTGGAGTCATCCTGTGTTTGCTGCTTCTTCGACCAGTTTGTCGGTCGGTTTTCGCTTGTAAGTTTTCGATTTTGTGCGACATCAAACATAAATCATTCACGCGCGAAATCCACGTCTTCTAGGTTCTTCACGTCGGTCCAGGATATCCCTGTCTTCTTGTTTCAGGATGCACATAGAAAACAAAAGAAAATATGCTCTGTGTTCAAAAGAAGCAAGTCCAGCCAGGCACTACTACTGCCCTGGTTGGCCTTCAGTAGAGACTATAAATTCATGAATATGTAATATTGTCTTTCCTAATTTTTATGATATTCAGTGTGTACTGTTTTGTTGATGCTATCGGACTGTAATCCAATGATATAAGTATTATTGATTCGATGTTATAACATTAATTCATTCATTCACTATAATGTATATACACCTGTAGAGCCTGATGATGAAGTTATCGAAAAGAGTATTCTTTGTTCAGTGTGCATTCTTTTGAAAAATATGAAATTATTTAAGAGTTCTAAGGAAACACAAGGATTATGAGGAGTTATAAAAACAAATAGACAAAAATCAAGTCAGTAGGAATGAACAACGTGGTTGCCATGATACTAGAAGTGGCTGAATGATTTTCTCTTGTATGCACAGCTCTAGTTTCTCTAACTGGATGCCTAAAGCTTCAACTATGAAAAGGAGACGAAAGCGTTTTATCTTTGACAGGTTGTTCTCCACTTTGTAGATTACTTTAAAGGAAACATTTGTTGAGATGGAATGACCAGTGTTGACAAAGTGTTCGATTATCGCACTCCTTATGGTGCCACTACTGCCTTTCTGCAACCATGTAGGATAGTGTCTTTAGAGTCCCTTAGACAGGATGCTCGTTGAATGACCAGTACACTTGGCTCCACAGGAACAGGTGAAGTGATCAATGTACATGGAAGTAATCGAATATGAGATCTTGTCTTTCAGGCTTCTGAAGACCAGTCGATGACTGGAAAACACTACTCTTAGAGTTGCGGTGAAGAATACTCTTCTAGAAAATAACGAAATCCACAGAAGCGTTCACTGCTGGAGTTGTGTCTACTGGTAGAAGCTGTGTACCGGTTGTAGAATAGTCTTCGGATGAAGATAAGAGATTCCTGCAAAAATCCAAAGTACAGAACACAGTTAGTAGTGAAGCAAGTAGACAGTATAAACCAGTGAGAAGACGAAATGACCAACAGTACAGTGTATTTTAGATTGTACTCGGAAGTTATCTATAATCCAACATGAATAGATTTAAACAAAATTCATGTACAATGTTTCTAATTTCAACATCTAACAAAAGAGTGTATAATCATATTGTTACGTAATCCACGGCTATGTCATGAAATGGTAGAAGTTGGAATTCATTCACTGGCCTCTGAATCTGGTCCCAGTGGCTTAATAGTGTACAAGCTCGCTAGCCTTGTAACCAGAAGGTCCTTCGTTCGACCCCTCCCCCGTGGTCAGTGCGTACTGCTGAAGAGTCCTAGAATGGGGGGTGAAACAGCTGTCCATTACTCCTTGGTGGTTTCCAACGCTTCTCTAACCGATGTCAGCTTATGATGAAATTCTGTAACCAATTTTCCCTTAACAACTACTGACTAGTGAATGTGATAAGTTGAATCTAGACACCAGATCGTGCCGTTTCAGCTGATTCGATTATCTTAACTGAGTTGCTACCGAGTACACCAGTGATGAACTCGGCTGTAGACAAGCAAAATGACTGTTCAATGTTTATATTCCTTCCATTTGGCTAGTTGATGTCAGTTGCAACTTTGCAACAATGTCAGAACTGTATGCAGCCTAACGTCTCGTAGTAGCAGTAGAAAAAATTGTGGGGATAAACAGTTGTGTAGATTCCCTGCTGAGATGAAATCATCTATAGGAATATGAATATAGCCGCAAGGCGATAAGAATCACCTTTGAACTTCCATTTTTTGTTTTCTTAGCGAAGAGTATTCAGACATGTTGAAATAAAAAATAAAAAAATTCTTCCCACTAATTCACACCATAACATAAATTTTCGTATTTCGTCAAAAACAAAAATCAGCTAAAAACAAAAAACCAGTGAAAACTAGAAGAAAAAACTCTGGAAAACTGCTCTGGGTTAGTGTCTAACTGTTTAGCAGCACCTGAAGACGATATTATGGGCATGTAGTTGGTGGGGTGGAGAAAGAAGGAGAAGAGATGGGGGTGGGTAATGCCAGTGTACTATGATCACAGACAAACTCTAATTCCGTCCGTCCCTCACAGATCTGATTGACTCTATTTGTCGAAGCCTGTCCAAAACTACTTGGTTTTTCATTCTTCTCTAGCTGATGTCATTCCCCATAGTAATCTTAGCTAAACAGTAACTAATATTCAGTGTAATGTTGACCTAATAAGCTTTTACTGCGTGCATATCTTGTCTAAATATTTTGGGTATTTTCTGATATCGTACATTGATTTAATATCTAGAGCACTTCATGCTGACGTGAAGAAGACTGATATAGGCAGAAAGCATCCTTTCATTAGCACAAAATGCAATGCACATCTAGAGAGAATATTTAGAAAACAGAAAGACTGAGCGAGGAAATATGTACTTCTCGATTAGATCTTCATCTCTGACTCTATTCTAATACATATCCATAGCATTTTTATTACAATACATAACAATTTACCAATCAAGTGGCACAGATATTCAGGTGTTGGTTTGTAGGTTACAGGATTTCATCATGAGGTGACATCAGTTAGAGAACCATTGGAAAACCTGGGGGTACTGCATAGCCAGCTGTTTCATTAGCTTAGTTTGGGACTCTTCATCAGTACTTACCCCCCTCCAATGGGGTTCCAGCCTAGAACCTTCCGGTTACAAGGCTAGTGAGCTCGTAGACCATTAAGCCACTGGGACCCGATTCAGATGCCGGTGTATGCATTCTAACTTCTGCGCGACCCCTAGCCAATGTCTTCGGCGAGTATTTGTCCTCACACCCGACCTGCTGCACCCCAGTGGTCACGACGTCCTACTAGAACCCCAGGTAACTACCTACCTGAATAGGGCATATCGCTAGCAAGCATCTCATTGATATTCAAGTGTTGGTTTGTAGGGATTTGGTTGGTTACAGGATTTCATCATGGGGTGACATTAGTTAGAGAAACGGGTTCGAATCCTGGTGTGTGCGTACTGATGAAGAGTCCCAAACTAGGACGAAACGGTCGTTCAGTACTCCCAGGTTTTCCAGTGGTTCTCTAACTAATGTCACCTCATGATGAAATCCCAGCACAGATATGTTTGTTAACAATAATTGGTTAGTATCAACATGTCAATGGGGTGATAATTAACCAAGAAAATTAATACACACAATTAAAAGTTAGAAATGGTTACAACACGTGGAGTGCATAATGCATGATTTTGGAAAAATGAAGAGTAATTAAGGAATAAGCGTGTGCACAGGTTGATTACGTAACAGACTTTTAAAGAAAATTAAACGATTTGGACAATGATAACTTGAAACTAAGGTCTAAGTGGTCATAAGAACAAAATAATTTGGACAATTATAATTTTCATAATTTTAAAAAGTTTAATTTTCTTTTAAAGGTTTAGGGAGAGGGGGTGAAGTAGTCCGATTTATACATTCATGTAACGATGGCCGGCGTAAGAAAAGTGACTGTACAAATTTCTTCTGAACACACAGGTTTGGCTTCTTCAGGTGGATTCCTATTGCTTCAGCTGTATTGTAGAAGACGAACTTGTAAAACAAAATTAAGGTTAGTAGGAATGCGATAAATAATTTTAAATGCAGTATTAACGTCGACCTTATGCTCAGTATCTACAAGGTGTGCTAAAATAGAGCTACGAATAGATCTTGTTTGTCCCTTGCTTGACCATGTTGGATGATGTTCGGAAATACGATGATGAACCTGCCTAATTCTACGCCCGATATAGCTGGGTCTGTAGCTGCAGTCAAACTGGTAGATACACATAGAAGAGGCAAACTTAGGTAGTTTAACCTTATTTCTCGAACGTAGAATAGGGGTGGTAGTAAAGAAACAACGTACCTCTGCTGCATAATAAGCTCTTTCAACTGCATTCTTCAGGCGCTGTGTTATTATCTCGCTGATGTTGTCACCGAGGTACTGCAGTTTTATGAACAGTGGTTTTTTCGGAACTGTAGCCACACTGACTTTCCTAGGTGCTGAATTCATTTTTTTCCCAATGAACTTATCTGGATAACCATTTTTTGTAAGTGATTCTCTAATAATCTTAAGCTCCTCATTGAGGCAGTCGTCTGAAAAAACTAATCTAGCTCTATGAACTAGACACTTTACCAGGTTACGTTTATATTTCAAAGGTACAAAACTCAAAAAATGAGTGTACTGACCTGTTGTTGTAGGTTTCCTATACACACTCCTTCTTAGTGTTCCATCTACTTTCCTTGCCATGAAGACGTCTAGGAATGAGATACTGTCATTACTTTCTTTCTCTCTATGGTAAACTTTATTGTTGAATGTGCATCATTAAACTTGTCAAGGATGTTCATTGCATCATTCTCGTTTTTCATAACCAGAAATGTATCATCCATATATATATCGACAGTAGAAATTGAAATCAAGAGAATAATCATAGTCGGTCGGCCTTACACTCATGTTGCACTTTGCGAACCATCATAATTTTGTCTCCCTTGTCTATTTCTAACCGAATTCTTCTCAATTTCGTCACCTTCTTCTTGCGTCTCTTCTTTATTGACATTTAAATTATCATTATTTTGTCCGAAGACGTTAATCTGCAAAGTTAAACTGTCAGCACCAGTAACCACCAATCAGCGAATGACCCTGAACGCACCGATCACATGAAAGAGGGTATTTGTGAGTGTGAAATACATATATTTATGAAAAAATGTCCTTAAAAACTGTATAAAAGTGTTACAGAGGATACCTTTCTCTGGCATATGATAAAAACATCTCCAAGTTTAGTATAGGAGTATCAATTGAAATGTTACACCACATTCTGTACATGCATTCATCTAAATGACTATAAATGACATCCTTTTGAGATCCATTTGTAGCCCTAATCCTTTCTTTTAATATTCCCCCAAATCCTTCTATAGAATTCGTGTGCGTCCCTGTAATGGGATCCACGAAATCCCTAGGATGGTTCATTCTGTGATGAATATATCCAAGGGATGACAGGGAGTTATAACCCTTCCGCTTATCGGTTCGTATTATAGATCCCTGTTTCATAAGTCGAGTGATGATAGGTACTAAGGTAGTTGACATTCTGTCTGCTATTCTGTCGACGAATCCTTTCTGTCGAGAGGTGTCAGTTTCATCCACATGTACGACGACACCTTCTCCTCCTAATAACAAAGCAGTCCTCACCATTTTCCATGAGGCGATGTCTCTGCAGTGCTGGTACCACTAAACTGCTGATACGAGATTATTTTCTGTTCCAGAAGCTGCATTTCTCAAAAGGCTGTTTTAAAACCCAGTAATTATAAATATACAAAATATGGGTTGAGGACATTTGGGACCTGGCAAAAAATGTTCCTACGAAATATTAGAATCATCAGTTTACCTTCCCTGACACTAACTTGTCTCACACGAATTGCACAACGATGAACACATCCATCAATCGACCTGCTAAAGCTTTTTAAACTCATGACACCACCACATGAATAAATTCTTTCCTTCATAAGCAACCCCACATCCAAGGAATACTGGAAAACCTTCTCCTCGCCAAACTGTAAGCGCAACTGCGTTACAGCAAGCATTTGACTTGAATCAAGCGGAACAGAACCTTCAACTCAGGTGCATGAATTTCACTGGACCATTCAAGGTCACTCGCTGAGTGGTGCTTAAAGTTTACCTTGGCCCGTTATTCTGAATACTACTTATATCTCTCTATACATAAGTATTATATATGTTCCTAAGATTGCTATCCACAGGAAATGTTAATAATGTGAATTTATCACAATTTCTGAGTAGGACTTTCAAAAGGACTTTCAACACAGCTAAGCTATGCTGTATATTCACTAGCCAGCTGATAATTAGTTCAAGAAATAAAGACAAACTGTCCTGTTTCGCCTCTTACATGTATATCTACCAGTTTAACTGCTCTTGCGTAGCTAGTTACATTGGGCGTACGATCAGGCAAGTTAATCGTCAAATTTCTAAACACCTCTCGTCTTGGTTTGTCAAAGGTCCGAATAAAGCTGTCCGCATCTCAATACTAGCTTATCTCGTCCATACTGACTGGACATCAAGTTGACCCTAATAGAGCTTTTAAAGTTATTTATTATATTTCACCCGACCTCTTGTATGGTCTCCAAGTACGACTTTTACATGAAGTAAAGGCAGTTAGGATACATCTGCGCAAGCGAAATCTGTGTGTTCAAAAGAAATCTGTGCAGCCGCTTTCTTCGCCGTGGCCAACTACTTAATATGTTTAAGTTTTTAAAAACGATTTTCCCCCTCCCCTTGAAACGGTCTTTTAACTTACTTATTTTTATTATGATTACAGTTCTGGCTAGTTCAGTTAACTTGTTTGTATCTTGTGTGATTCTACCAGGTTATTCTGATCTTCTTAATCATCACTGCTATTTTACAAATCCGTTGATTGTGTAATAACTTATTATTATTGTTTCCTTTAATTCCTAGAGGAACATAGGGCTTCAGCGGCGCGTCTCCATTGCGTTCGGTTCTTTCCTAGAATCTTCACCTGGCTCCAAGTCTGCCCACACATGCTTTCATCTCCTCTTCACATGACCTCCTCCAAGTAACCCTTGCACTGACGACCAACTCGCCGCCGCTTCCCTTTCGGGTTCCACTCGAGGAATGACTTGTGGAATGACTTCTAGTGATGTCACTTGATGGTTTCCTCAGAGTATGGCCAGCCAATCCATCTCCATTTCTTTTGGCCTATTTGTTTCACAATCGGTTCCTGCTGGGTTGGTTCGCTCATTGCCAGAGATCTCTGTTGCTGATCTTTTCTGACTGGCCATCTGATCTTGAGTATTGAGCGAAGACAGTTGTTGATGAAGGTCTGTAGTTTGTTTGAGATGCTCTTTGTGACGCGCAGTGCAAGTCTCTGATCCGTACAGTGAGTAGCAGTGACTTCACATTGGAGTCGAAAATCTGGATCTTATTTTTGATTCTGAGTGCTGTTGACCTCCACACAGACTTGAGAGAAGTGAAAGCTTGTCTTACTTTCCCGATCTTCGCCGCCTTGATATCCTCGTCAGTTCCGCTGGCCTGTAGTTGAACCGATGCTTCCCAGGTAGGTAAAAGAGGTTGTTTCTTTCAGGTTCCTTCCATTTATGCTGATTGTTGTCTGTTGTTGTTGCTGTTGGTGTTGTTGCCCAGGAATTTTCATCACCTCTGTTTTCTCTATGTTCACCTGAAGTGCTATCTTTGATGCTTCTTCTGCCAACTTGTTACTTTTCGCTTGCATACCTTCCAGTTTGTGGGAAATCAGACATATATCGTCGGCGAAGTCCAGATCACGGAATATACACATTTGATCATAGGGAATAAAAAGACAGTTGCAGCGAAGAAAATTTTCTTTTCGACGAAGTCATCATCTAGGCTGTACATTCGTGTATTTATATCAAACGGATGGGAAAGTTCCAGAATAAGTCCAGATCCTTCAAGTTTTTTGTGTGAGTTTCCTCATTGCCCGCTGCTTGTCGCATTAATTGTTTTAATGACTTTTAACCTCTTGATTTCACCCCACACCCTCTTATACATAAAACTGATAAATAGTAATAATCTGCTTTATTCGAAAACAGTTCCTAGTTGTGTGAGCATAAAATCTTTTACAAGAACTTCTAGTCCTACCTGATGAAATAGAAGCGGAGAGTGGGAAATAGAAGTGGTGTTAAGAGTGAGACAATATGGATTTACACCATTTCTCGGAGGAGTTCAGGTGTTTGTCGACTACACTAGTAACCAGCTGACTTAATAGCACACCACTTGCTCCAATGACAGCTTTTAATACCCTTCGCAAGGTGACATAGTCCTTTTTGAGTATACCACGAAAGACTAGGGTGGGGGAGGGGCAGTAAAGTACTATAGGTAAGAAGCAAGATTTAACAGATTGTGAAAGTAGAGGTTGAGTGATTCGCCACTGTCTTGACTTCTTAAATTAGTAGGTTTTTTTATTCCTTCACGTTCCTAGTGGAACATAGGGCTTCAAGCTAGAGCCAGCTTGAAGTTTCTGTAGCAGCGGTGATTATTTTTACAGGATGGGGTTGCTAGCCTCATGCCCAACCTTTCCTCTTTACCAGCTTCAGTTCTGGCTTAGCGAGGTAAAGAAGTGCGTGCGTGGCGTCCGGGGATCGAACCCCGGACTATGTGCATGGTCGGCGAGCGTCCTAACCGCGGGGCCATCAACGCACAATTAGTAGGTTAGACGGAACATTTTCTTAGAAATCGACAATATATGGGATGACTAAGAAGGGTGAGACGATAGAGCCATTCCAGGGTATTTTAGTTTCTAAATCAGTGTCCTATATGCTACAAGCATATTGTGAACGAACAAGTTATTGCAGATCATATTTATGCCTGAAGGCGAAGTTAAATGTCCAACATTTGGAGGGGTTTTAGGTAAGACCACGTGGCTTCAACCACTGGCTGATATCTGACGAACAGTCAGAACAGGATGTAACTGGCAACGGGACGATCAGATCATAGGCCTATTTAATGGAGTTTATTTAATCCGAAAGAGGTAGGTCATGTAAGGAGAAAGAAGAGGAAGAAAAGGCGGAGAACAGAACCCTTTAAGGGTCTTCAGCTTCATTAATTAAGGCAGAGTAAGATTTTCCTTTATATGCAGTATACAGCATTCTGTCAGAAAAATAAGCATTCAGCCAGCTAGCAGCCCAGGAGTGGGTTTGTATCAGGGGAAGCTTATGTGACAAAAGGTATCTGAATACAGAGTCAAAGCCAGATGCCTAGTTGAGGAAGGTGCATTGGAGACATATATGGCCCCTTTGTCTAAGGTGGAAACAGTGTCATTATGTAAGACAACAGCAGTATATAAAGTACCTCTGCCCTGTCTATAAGCAAAACGTTTAGGGCTGTTATAACTTTTCAAGGAAGGTTGTAGACTAAACCACACGATTGTTATAATCTTGATGTAATTAACTATATATTAGTGTAGAGCCCATAATAAGGAACTAACTGAAAACGAATACATTTCTTCGCTCAATTTGTTGTTGTTTCAAAAAATATTATTATTATGGCTGGCCTGTGAAATTTGGGCTACCGATATCCATGCTGAAAATTCCATACTTGTACTAAAAATACGGTGTGGCATCAAGCTGTAACCAAAAATATAAAAAAATATCGTTCTCAGTGAAACATAGGCTTCATCAGCTTCTCTTAATTGCACTTAGTCCTCTGGCGTTACTTCCACCTGGCTCTAAAATCAACCAAAAAGTTTTCATTTCTTCTTCTTCACATGATGTCCCGTATTTCACCCTGAGACCCACACGCAACCCATCATAACCCATTGAGGTTCCACTAGAGGTCTAGGCGTGGGATGTCATTCAACGGTCTCCTTGGTGTACGTTCAATCCGTTTCCATTTCATTTAAAATGTTTGTTGGGCAATATGCTCCTGTCTGTCGTCTGTCCTTTCTGACCAGACATCTTATCTTCAAAATCGAACCAGTGAAGGCAACTGTTGATGAGAGTCTACAGTAACCAGTTAGAAATGCTCATGGGAATACATGGACTGTGTCTCTGAACTATATGCAAGTGCTAACTGACTTTTTGTTTTTGATTACAGCTTGATTCCATACCGTATTTTTGGAACAAGTATGAAATTTTCAACCTCGCCTAGAATAATAGGTCACTAGTATTCTAGCCGGTCCCAAGCCCGGATAAAGAGGGAGGGTTGGGGCGTGGTGCTAGCAACTCCAACCCCAAAACTTACCAAATTACTACAAAAACTTCAACGCACAAACATATTAAAAATTCGGAAGGCGAGAAACACATTCATCAACCTGAAACCAATCTGGAAATCTTCGTCACTCAGCCTGCATCAACAACAAAATTCGGATTTCCAATATACAAACGTCAAGTCAGTCAGTTCTTCTATACGGGGATCAGAAACTTACTTGGCGGGTCACAAAGAATGAGTATTTCCAACAGCCTGTTGCACACCTTTATCAACAACAACTGTCTTCGCTGGCTCTATACTACTGAAGATCAGATGGCCGGAAAGAACAAGAACCAACAAGAGACTATGGAAAGAAACAAAACAAGAACCAATCGCTGAACAAATATGCAGGAGAATGTGGAGATGGATTGGACACTCGCTGAGGAGGCCGTTGGGTGACATCGTGCGTCAGGCCAGTGATCGAGTGGAACCTGAGAGGGAAGCGGCGAGTGGGACGTGAGTGGAAGGGTGACATGGAGGAGATCGTGTGAAGAGGAGCTGAAGCAGTATGGACTAACATGGATGCAGGTGAAAAGTACAGGAGAAGAGAGAAGCAAGTGGAGACTTGCAGTTGAAGCCCTATGTTCCACTAGGAACCCAAGGGAACAATAATAATAATAATGAAATTTTCAGCATGTGATATCGGTAGCCGAAATTTTGCAGGCCGATCAATTGATATCAGGTGTGCGTCAGTGTGGCGATCGAACCTCGAACCATTTGCATGGCCGGCGAGAGAGAGTCCTAACCTCTGCGCCACCGACGCAACATTAGCGTTGAAAATTGGAATCTTTTTTGTTAGAGCAAGTGTTGAAGATCTCCATATCTATACTCAAGATCAGATGGCCGGAAAGAACAAGAACCAACAAGAAACTATGGGAATAAACAAAACAAGAACCAATCGCTCAACAAGTATGCAGGAGAAAGTGGAGATGGATTGGACACTCGCTGAGCTGAGGAGGCCGCTGGGTGACATCGTACGTCAGGCCATTGCTCGAGTGGAACCCGAAAGGGAAGCGGCGAGTGGGACGTCAGTGGAAGGGTGACATGGAGGAGATCGTGTGAAGAGGAGCTGAAACAGTATGGACTAACATGGATGCAAGTGACAAGTACAGCAGAAGACAGAATCAATTGGAGACGTGCAGTTGAAGCCCTATGTTCCACTAGGAGCCCAAGGGAACAATAATAAATAATATAATAATATCGATCTAAGAGTGATGATTCCGGCTGGCTTTGACTGTCTTGTTTACGCCGCATACATCACAGCATATATATATATGTTTGAATTTCCCTGTTCAAAAATTGAACATATTGACACTTCAGAATCAGTTGTTGGTGTTTAAATAGGGTGTTATTTTCATCGTCATGGTGATCAACCCGGAAGTTTGAATGTACACATTTACTAAACTTACAAAAAAGACAGACAAATGGATAGATAGATAGTCAGATAGATAAATAGATTTTGTCTACAAATTCTGATCAATATTCATTATTCTTTGAAAACTATTTTGACTAGAAAGTTATTTATTATTATTATTATTACTAAAAAATTTCATAATTGTGAATGTGCGTGTGTGTGTTTATGTGTGTTGAAGTGGCCATACAATGTGGATGCATTAGTGTAGATTGTTATGAAAACAACAACAACATAAAAGCATTTTTATTGATTCTGTAATGTAATGTAATGTTATGTTATGTACAATATGACGGCTAAAATTGAAACATGAGACCTGACCTTAGAGAGAGTGAGAGAGACTTTCATGTTATGCTCACTCGCACACTCACACACACACACTTACACATAAACACATATAGACGCTGTCTCATAATACTCTGCTAGAGATAAGTTTGTGTAAAAGTTTTAAGCGTACACGCACGAGCGCGGGGTTTGTTTTCTTACAAAACGGTGTGTTGATAGACAATGAGAACAATAGCGTGACAGTATGCATCGTGTCAGAGGAGAGAAGAAAATTTAGCGTATACATTGTGGTTTAACAATTACTTTTGAAAACAAAAGAAGACATACTAGAAATCAAAAATATTTTTTATCATTTTTAAATACAAATCTTGTGTTCAAGTGTTGGTTTGTGGGGAATTTAACTGGTTAAAAGTCAATCTGAACGAAGAATATTCTTTTCAATAATTTCTCTTCAGGTTCTTACAATTATAAAATACATTAATATTTGTTGTCGTTACAATAAAGGCCAGTTGTGCGGCAGACGCTGTTCCTACCGTGGCCAAACTTGGATTGATGATTCTTCTTCTCACCAAGAGTGCTCCTTCCCCTTAACCCTCTTGGCTCTTTTTTTCCTTTGCTTATTATTACAATTATTATTATTATTATTATTATTCGTCATAATTTATGCCCTTCATGCAAACATTCTCTCAATACTACCGAATTTTTTTTCGTTTATACTATCCGGACTTATTATTAGTGATATTATTTCTTTTCTCAATATATGCCTCCACCTGTTTCATTTCACATATTCGTTATCTCATTATGAACCTCTCATTGCAGTCTTACTATCTCCTGTTTAACACAGACCACTTTGTACTAGCCACTCACTCACCTGACACCTTTTATAACCTTGAATTTTCCTACCCCACAATCTACAAATCTATTATTATTAATCACCATTGTCTCCCGTTTTACAATATTTTGTAATCGATTTCAGCCCAGAGCACGTTTGTCACACAAATACGACTATTTATTTTGACACCCCATAACTAATCTGTTATTCTACGTTAAAAATGTATCCGCCGCATAACTGGCCTTTATTGTAACGACAACAAATATTATATTTTATGATTGTAAGAACCTGAAGAGAAGGATATATTGAAAAGAATATTCATCGTTCAGATTGACTTTTAATTCATAATATGGGAATTTTCCACACTATCAAATCTTTAACTGGTTACACGATTTCATTATTAGCTGACATCGGTTAGAGAACTTTGTTTTTCTTGTTTAGAAAACTCTACTCTCTCATCTAAACATGACTCACCCTACCTTGTTCTTTTCTCTTGCTTTTTTTCTATTGGCTATTAGATAAAACATTTTCTTTAGTTACGTAATCTACTTTTTTGTTATGCACTTTCTAGCTAAACTTTGTTTCTATACCCACACATATATATGCAACTCTGTTTTTGTTTCCAAGCCTAATTGTCTAATTATTCTATAAATAGTCAGTGTTTGTAACTCTTAATTAGTTAAATCATTCCGGACTAAGGTTACTTTTACTTCCTACCAATTACTCCTTGTGATCGTGGAAAAGTATGTTCAAATCTTTAATGTAATGTAATTCATATTTTTCATCGTTCAGGTTGTAACTAGTTGAGAAGAATCCTCGAAAGAATAAAAGATGAGCTCATATTGTCCTGGTACAATTGTTGTTCTTGCTTTGTTCAAGTTTATTAATGGGAAGAATTGCATGAGGTTAGAGAACTGTTGGACAATCTGGGAGTACTGCATAGCCAGTTGTTTCGTCCCACTAGTTTGTGACTCTTCAGCAGTACTTACACCTCCACCAATGGGGTTCCAGTCTAGAACTTTCTGGTTACAAGGCTAGCGAGCTCGGAGACCATTAAGCCACTGAGACCCGATGCAATGGCCAGCACATGAATTCTAACTTCTGCCAATTCAAGATATATAGCACAACTGGCGACTAGCCAATATCACCCGTGGCGAGTATTTGTCCTCACACGCCACCTGTTGTACACCACAGGACCCAAGTAGCTACTTACCTGGATAGGGCTAGTTGCTAGTGAGCATCACATTGATATTCACTCCATTATAGATAAGATTTTATTTCGATAAATCACACAGTGTTGTTATACAGTAATATTTACTGATGACCACGTTTCGAGCACAAACTATTGCCACTCATAATCATATCAAGTCACTCACTCACACAACTTTTATTCGCTTCATTTATATACATGAGTGAAATTGATGATTAGACATTTGAATAAAAATCAACCAATATAAGATAATGTACATTCAGGAATAATAATAATATGAGTGTTATTGATCAATTACAATCAGATAGGAAATACGACGAGTGTTTTTACAGTCAAAATAAATAAGTAACTTGTTAGAATGTGATGATGTACTTGAATTGAAATAGAATTTTGAGATTATTTATTATACTCCTCTGATTTGACTGACTGACTGGTGGTAATAATATCTTCAGTGCATATCTCTGGTATTTGCATTGAGTCATTTCTGTTGCATGTGTTGGGTGTAGACTCGATGAACCAGGATTCAGTAATCAACCACTCTCTCTCTCTCCACCTAACTAGATTACTTCATAGAACCTTAACCCTCTCCCACCATGCTATTGTGTGGTTGTGTGTTAATGCATGCAGTGCAATTGCTGAGCTTTTTTCTAAATTACTTATCTTCGCTGGTGAGGTTAACCATTTTAACCTTAGCTAAATTCTTATGTTCCGACAATTTGATTACCCCCGACCTACCAGTTTGGCCTATGTAGTTGACCTAACTAACAGTCATTGCAGGGTATTTTGTAAATTATATTATTTTGTTTAATTATGTCCACCGGGTCTTTTAGCCTACACAGCTTGTCCTGTCTGAGTGAGTTTGTAGGTTTGAATGCAACCCCCCCCCCTAATTCCTGCTTTATTTAGAATCCTACGTATATTAAAGTGCCACTTTTCAGGAATTTAATTAGTTACAAGATTTCATCATGCCAGAAGTTGGAATTCATGTGCCGTTGGATCGGGTCCCGGTGGCTTAATGGTCTACTAGCTTGCCTTGTAACCGGAAGGTCCTGGGCATCAACCCCAGTGGGTGCGTACTGCGGAAGAGTCTCAAATTAGTGGGATAAAACAGTTGGTTGTCCAGTACTCTCTGTGGCTGGTTTTCCAATGGTTCTCCAACCTATGTCAGCTCATGGCGAAATCCTATAATCAAATCAAATGTTCAACCGTTCAACGTACAATGTTTCACTACATATTGTTTATATACGTGATATTTTGAATAAGATGAATTTATTTACTGTAATCTATGTTGGTTAATTCGATGATGAGTTGTTATCCTGCTAATCAGTTAGTCAGTTAATTAGTTAGTTAAATGAGTCATTTGTGTGTATTGTACTTCCTTCTATAAATTGTGAAGGAAAAAATGTGAGAATTCTTCCTTTTAATCGCTTTTCTCACATGACTCATCAACTTTACTTCCTACATTTTCAAGGTCATGCCATCATCATTATTAATTAGTTTGTTTAAAATTCAAGTTTTAATTCATTCATAAATAGAGTATCCTGTCTAAAATTATGTTGAATTGAAAATCTTTTATAATGTTGACACATTAATGGTGTTTCGTTCAAGTTGGAATTCATCACTATGGCAACAACTTAACTTTATGTAGTTAACGTCTAATTGATAACGACGAGTTTGTGGATAAAATTATGATCATAATAAGTGTTAAATATTTTGAAGGTCACTAATAACGATGAAGGTCGTTTGCATAGTAGTTAGACAAAAAGCAGCTACCAGCAGAGGGAAATTCCATCATAATGTGTTGGGAGTCTGTGGGAGAAGTCGTACTGCTGGTAAATAGGTGTGTAACAAGAGTAAGGCGTTATCCTCAGACAACTAGCAAGCCAGTTATACCGCCTCTTCATTATGGGATAGTAGGGTTATAAGGTGTCAACCCCACCGATTGCACTCCCTGACCTACCTTATGGTATTCTGTTACCTGTGGTAATATCTTCAGACGGATACAGATGTAAAAGCACTTGAAAGAAGCCGTGTATGACTGGCTCCAAGGGTTTATCTCCTGGTTTCTACAGTTACGCAACAGTAATACTGTTTCTGTATCAGGTATTTCAGCATTTATCTAAATGGTTCCATAAAGTACCAGGGGAACGTGAAAACATTGAAATACTGACTGAGTCAAGACGATTCCCGGCCCAACACATGCGATAGAAATAACTCAATGCAAATACCAGAAATATGCATGGAAGATATTATTACCACCAGTCAGTCAAATCAGAGGAGGATAATAAATAATGTTAAAATTCTATTTCAATTCATGTACACCATAACATTCTAACAAGTTACTTATTTATTTTGACTATAAAAATACTCGTCTTATTTCCCATCTGGTTTTATTTGATGAATAACACTCATATTATTATTATTTCTGAATGAACATTATCCTATATTGGTTGATTTTTATTCAAATGTCTAATCATCAATTTCGCTCATGTATACAAATGAAGCAAGAAAGTTGTGTGAGTGAATACCTTGATATGATTATGAGTGGCAATAGTTTGTTCTCATTAGTTAATGTTACCGTACAACACCGTGTGATTTAACAGAATAAAATCTTATCCATAATGGAGTTATACTCTACCGCCACAGTGCCCAATTTTTATACTTATGCCAGTTGTACTGGGCAGTTGTTTCGTCAGCCTGGTTTGGGACTCTTCATCAGTACGCACAGCAGGTTGAAGATGAGGCAGTAACTCATCGAAGAAGGCATTGCGAAGTGGTCGCGCTATGTCATGGCCTGGCCATTGGATCGGGTCTCAGTGGCTGAATGGTCTACGAGCTCGCTAGCCTTGTAATCAGAAGGTCCCGAGTTCGAACCCAGTTGGAGGGGGTGCGTACTGATGAAGAGTCCCAAACTATTGGGACGAGACAGTTGCCTATCCAGTACTGCCAGTTAGTTATCCAATGGTTCTTTAACTGATGTCAGCTCATGATGAAATCCTCCAGCCAATCTTCTCCTTTTTTTAAAATTGTTTTAATCATCTAATTATGTGTTTTTGGATCACTACATAAACTCGCACACAGTTTTTTTTACTGTATTGCAGAACACTTTTCAATACAAATGAGAAAAAAACATTGTAGAGATTTGGATATTACTTCAGATGAAGTAATGCAGCATCTCACCATGTACTGCTGAATACTATTTTACTTGAAGAATATTTTGCAAGTGAAATACGCTGAATATTCTGTACTGTGGGTTAACAGATTGTCTACAATAAAGCTATTATTATTATTACTATTAGTACTATAGTTGAAGGAGTCATGGGTATTTGAACAAAGCAAGAACTACAGTTTTAGCAGAATAAAATGGTACCATCATTGCTTATTTCGTTGCCTTCTCATCGGCTGCTTACCGGCCAAAGTCATTACTAACTATATCTACAAAAGCAATTTTAACATACTTGCACACAGAGTTCATTTTTAAACAAAAATCAATCAATATATGCATACAGTAATAATGTGTATATATATGTAATATTAAACACTATTCCGAACAATACTGATCATACACAATGGGAACTTCCGGCATTAAGTAATCAGATGAAAGAGAGGTGAAAATATCTAGTTACCAGGACAAGGAAAGACTGATAACTGTTTCTTTCTGAACGCATAAATCAGGTTTCACGCACTCGATGGAGATGGCTTAAGCAAACTTGAGGAGAATTGAGCTCTTTTGCCTATTGAAAATTTTGTACGATCTTGCGACGTCCATCTTATGACCCGTGTCGAGGAGATGCCTTGCGATGGCACTGTTTAAAGCATCTGTTCCCCACTGAAGACGTAAGCTTTTTGGTACATGTTGAGAAAATCGTAGATATGCTCTTCTTCTTTCTGTCCTTCTAATGTAACTGCTCCCGCAGATACATGTAAATTTGTATATACAGTTGGAGTTAACATGAGAAGGATATGTATCGATTTTTGATTGCACCAGAGAAGATCAAGTTATTCGATAGACAGGGACGAGCTTAGCTAGCTGCAGGATAGGCTATGGCTAGTGATGTACTCAGCCTTCTGATTGTTCATCGCTGCAGTGTTTTCCCCTTTATAACCAAACTGAATGTAGATTGGCTTTTTCCCCACTGTGATTTGTTTTACATTTTTTGTGACTTCAGATCTTCCTTACTTGTTGATGAACCTTTTAGGGTACCCTCCATTGCTATTCGATATCTTTTCAGGAAAATCAAATTCTTCCTCTAATTTCTCCTTAGAGCATATTTGCTCCTCACTCTATAGTACAGAGTCTTGAATAGACCGCGTTGAAAGCTATTTGAACAAAACAAAAACTATTTTAAAAAATGTAAGTATTGTCCTTACCATGTAGACTTTCGATAAATTGACTTTTGAAGACTACCGTCTTCTAGGCGTTGCATGACAATGTCGAGGAAGTGAAACTTTCATGGGTAATTGGATTCCGCCTCAGTGATCGAGTAGTAAGTGGGTTTGCCTTGGATTCTAAGAGTTCAGGATTCGACCTTTGGCTGGGGCATTGAGGTGTACCGATGAAAAGCCCAAAAATCAGCTGTGTAGGACTTCCTGATGGTTTTCAATGGTTCTCTGATTGAACTCACTTCATTTTATCTAACTTGAAGCAAACTTGCAATTAATAGTGCTCTCTGAGCTGGTTGGTTTAGTTGCAGAGCTTTCGTCGTCCACCTTCTGGACAACATCCCCCTTCAGCGCAATATTTAGCATAAAGTGACATGATTTAAATTTTTTCCTTGAGTGGTGATAGAATCGCGTCTCCCAGTAACCATCTTTACATATGTATTGACCATTTTCTATTGACTTGGATTTTAAACTTTCTGGTCACCTGATTTACTTTTTTATTAGTTGGTATATTTCGTCTATATTAACGTGTTTGTTAATTGCATATTCGTTTGAGTACCAGGCTTCTAGGAATTCCCTGACTGCACTTTTGGTGTTTCCTCTGTCTAATATTTTGACATTATCCCAGTCAAATTGATGTCCATAATTATCTATGTGCATTGATATGAAACAGGAATATATATTATGTCTTTTCACAGCTGATTTGTGTTCCTGGATTCTGATACGAAGGGGATGCCCAATTTGACCAATGTAATGACTGTTACAGTTCATACAATTTATTTTGTAAACAGTATTAATTTTATCTCCTTTTTCTGTTGGACTTTTCGGTTTGGACAATATCGAATTAAGCGATTTGACTGGCTTGTGTGCTATATGTATATCAAACGGTTTCATTATTCTAGCTGTTATTTCAGAGATATTCCTCATGTATGGTTGGATGAATTTTCTTGTGGTTTTTGATGATGGTTTCTTGTTGGTGTTTTGATTCGATTTTAAACACTTTTTGATGAAATTTTGAAGACGGTTTGTAGGTATTTTTCTCCCATTCTTTTCAACTCTGGAGTTCTACAGTGTGTTTGAACTCTTTTAAACAATATCTGCACACAGTTTCTTTTGTGAGTGAGTAATTGGATTATTGCTAGTATAGTTGAGTATTTGATCTGTGTACGTTGATTTTCTATATACTTGTGTTTCTAAATTTCCTGTGTTGGTTCTCCTGATTAAGACATCTAAAAATGGGATTTTGTTATCTAATTCTTCTTCTCTTGTGGTGAATTTGATGTCTTCAAATATGTTGTTTATTTAATTTATGGGTATATTCTAAATCACATTTCTCTTAATTATTACAAATGTATCATCAACGTAACGTACCTGTCCAGATTTTTGGTTTAATTACAGGTAGAGCTATTAATTCTAATCTTTACATAACGGCTTCAGCTATTAATCCTGATATGGGCGATGATCCTATTGGTGTGTTCCTTTTATTTGTTCATATATTTGAGTACTGAATTGGAAGTATGTTCTAAGGCATAATTTTATGAGTTCTAAATATTGCGCTGAAGAGAGATGTTGTCCAGCATGGGGACGACGAAAGCGCCGCAACTAAACCAACCAGCTCAGAGAACACTTCATGCATTTATTCCCCTTGATGAATTTAAATAAAGCGAGAACAACAGTGGTTTGTGCAGAATAATATGGTACCATCATTTATTTCGTTGGCTTCTCATCAGCTGCTTACAGCCTAAATAAATTGTGAGGTTTACGTACAGAAAAGTTCTAACATACTTGCAAATTTTACATGTTGTCAGTTGACAGAAAGTCCCACAGTAAGTGAACAGTGCTCAGAAAATTGCGCTTATATAGTTTTTGCACAGGCAGTTCAAGTTTAAACAAAATAAATGTATGCATACAATGGTAAAAGAGTTACGTAATGAAGACGAGAGGTGAGTAGGATGATGAGTAACTAATAAATTTGGTAACGATGTACTGAGTTCAAATCACGTCATAGAAACAAGAGACAAGCAATATTACAGATTTAAAAAAAGGGGTGAGGTTAAAGACAAAGATTACGTAATCAGATTAGAGAATAAAGACATCCAGTTACCATGGCAAGGAAAGACTAATAACTGCTTCTTTCTGAACACATAAATCAGGTTTCAGGCGCTTGATGGAGATGGCTTCAGCAAACTTGAGGAGAATTGAGCTCTTTTACCTTTTGTTAATTTTGAACGACTTTTCAACGTCCACCTCATGATCACCCGTGTCGAGGAGATGCCTGGCGTGGATGGGACTGTTTAAAGCATTTGTTCCCCACTGGAGACGTAAGCTTTTTGGTACATGTTCAGAAAATCGTAGATATGCCCTTCTTCTTTCTGTCCTTCCAATGTAACTGCTTCCGCAGATACATGTAAATTTGTATAAAGAGTTGGAGTCGTTAACATGAGAAGGATATCTATCGATTTTTGATTGCACCGGCGAAGAGCCAGTTGTTCGATAGACGGGAACGAGCTTGGCTTCAGGATAGGCTTTTTTTTTTATTTACAGCTTGATTCCACACCGTATTTTCAGTACAAGTGTGGAATTTTCAGCATGGATATCGGTAGCCCAAATTCAGGCCGACCATAGATATCGGGTGTGCGCCGGCGGGGCATCGAACCCCGGACCATGTGCATGGTCGGCGAGAGTCCTAACCACTGTGCCACCGACGCTATGGCTAGTGATGTACTCAGCCTTCTGTTGATCATCGTTGTAATGTTTTCACCTTTAGAGGAAGAATTTGAGTTTCTTGAAAAGACACTGAAGAGCAACGGGTACGTATCCTCACAGGTTCATCAACAAGTAAGGAAGATCTGAAGTCACAAATGTAAAACAAATCACATTGAGAAAAAAGCCAATCTACTTTCAGCTTGATTATAAAGGTGAAAACATTGCAGTGATGATCAACAGAAGGCTGAGTACATCACTAGCCATAGCCTAACCTGCAGCTAACCTCTTCCCCTTTGGTGTAATCAAAAATCAAAATTGCAAATCATCCAGCTGAGCTACACAAATCTTCTCTATTATTTGAAGCAAACTGTAGATAGAATATTGGACTGTTCATATCAGTGAACTTGCCAGTAATTCTATTCCATGATTGACGGTTATTCTCTGCGCTATTAGATTTGTTAGATGGAATATAAATTAAAACTTTCGATGAATTCTGGTGATAATAATAACTACTTCAAAATACGAATTTTTAATTTAAAAAAAAAAACAATGGTTGTTTGCTTGAACTGAATTGGTAAGATAATGAAGCATTGATTTCTTCAGGGAAAACAGGATACTGACCAGACAGGAAGTAATAATAGCAATAATAACAATAATAAGGTATATGAAGACAAATCACATCAACTAAAATAAGTCGAAAACTTTGATTCTATTGTAACCGGGGTTAATGCTAGATATGGGATGATTCCTCACTGTTCGCTGAATATCTAACAACAACAACAATATACGACTGATCATTCGGCTATTAGTGGTATATAGGCCTAATTTTTTTCAAAATACTACGTTTATCTCTAAAGTGTTGTTTGTATCTCACCCCCCCACTTGTGACCTTGGGTTGCTATTGGTTGTTGACTGTTTTAACTTGTCAATGTAATTAGTGTCTTTCAAGGCCATCTAAAGCATATATATATATGCATGGTGGTGATGCATCCACTTCTTGTGACTTATAATACCCAATAAAACTATATTATTCTTCGATATTACTATTCTTTTCGCCTCGCATCTCTGTTTGCTGTCTCTGTTTTGCATTTATTTTTACTTTCTTCTCTTGCTTTGTGTGCTACATGAACGGAGTGTGGCGACTCGAACTTCTGCACATCTCTGCAGAGTTCTATGTTGAAACCAGCCAGTCAGCCAGAGGACTACTCAGTACCAGGAAGTACTGGACAGTTGTTCCGTCCTTATTTGGGGCTCTTCGTCAGCGCGTACACATGACTCTACTGCCAGAGGTCAAACCCAGGATCTTCAAGCTGTAAGACAAGTTCGTTGACCATTCAGCTACTGGAGTGGATTCCAATCGCCTGTGTATATTCTAACTTCTGCCAGTTTGGGAAATATGGTGTGACTACCAGCCAATGATATGATGGATGAGTATTTGTCTACACACCTAACTTGATGGATTATGCTGTTCTCAAACAGATTCGATGAAACTGCTGTCCAGTTATCTGTAGTGGTTTTCAGTGGCTCTCTAACCGAAGTCAATCCGTGGTGAAACCAAAAACTGATTAATCTGAGGGTAATTTTCAGCATAGTTACGGGAGGGGCGGGAGACTGAATCCTGGTGAACTTGGGTTTTTCCCCAATTTAGAGTTCTGCACCATCCCTTTTTATGAATTGCATCACCATCCTAACAATGATGAGGAAATTATGCATTCTCGGCTAGAATGCCAGGATCCATATTGTCCAGGTGTATTGCGCCTTTCAAGGAGTTGCCATAACGACACTCTATTCCGAAGAAACGCCTGAAGACTAGCTGAGTTCGTTTTGATTTTCAATAAAGAGAGAAAGACCAAATTGGCAGTATAAAATAATGTATCATCCTTCTATTATTTCACGGGTTCTCCTCATCAGCTGCACATCACTAGTACCTGAAATTACAATGGTTACAAATGAATGACAATACCATACTTCAATGTTTCAGTGGTAGTAACAAAGAAAACATTATAAAACCAACGCCTCCGAAATATAAGCAGCATTAGAATTTTCGGTTTAAGTTACCATCAGTTTCTATGCTTTCAAAATAGAAAAGGATGTGGGGTTAAGGTGGGGCGGAGAAGATAGAAAACAGAAAAATCTAATAAACAGTTTTAGCATGTAGGTTACCATGGCAACTGAAGAAGGGCAAAGTTAAACTTTAAGCACCAATAACTACCAATCAGCAAATGACCTCGAACACACCAATCACGTGCAGGAGGCATTTTTGTGTGTGGAATACATATATTTATGAAAAAAATGCATAATAACTGTTGCAAAGCGTTACAGAGGATACCTTCCTCTCACATGTGATAAAAGTAGCTCTCAGTTTTAGGTTGGAGTGTCAACAGGGTATGATTCCATTGTGGGTAGAATTTATTTTGATAAAGCCTCATAGTGTAATACAGTAATATTCACTGAGTAATAAACTGTGCTCGAAATGTTGTCATCAGTAAATATTACTGTATAACAAACACTGTGAGACTTCATCAAAATAAAGGCTATCCACAGTGGAATTATACTCTACCGCCATAGTGAACAAGTTTTATTCTTATATCAACAGAGTAATTGAACCACATTCTATGCATGCAGTTATTTAGATCTTCTAACCCTAACAATAACCCTAATCTTTCCTGAACCTAACCCTAACGTGAAAACATCCGTAAACTAACTGTAATCTTACTCGAACCAAGAATGTCACCTTTATTAGGTTATTATTATTATTATTTCCTTTAATTCCTAGAGGAACATAGGGCTTCAGCCATGCGTCTCCATTGCGTTCGGTTCTCTGCTTTAGTTTTCACCTGGCTCCAAGTCTGCCCACACGCTTTCAATTCCTCTTCACATGATCTCCTCCAGGTCACCCTTGGACGACCAACTCGTCGCTTCCCTTTCGGGTTCCACTCGAGGGCTTGTCTAGTGATGTCACTTGATGGTTTCCTCAGAGTGTGTCCAATCCATCTCCATTTCTTCCTGCCTATTTGTTTCACGATCGGTTCCTGGTTGGTTCGCTCCCAGAGATCTTTGTTGCTTATCCTCTCCGGCCATTTGATCTTGAGTATTGAGCGAAGGCATTTGTTAATGAAGGTCTGTAGCTTGTTTGAGCTGCTCTTTGTGACACGCCAAGTCTCTGATCCGTATAGTAGTACTGACTTCACATTGGAGTTGAAAATACGGATCTTATTTTTGACGCTGAATGCTGTTGACCTCCACATAGACTTGAGAGAAATGAAAACTTGTCTTGCTTTTCCGATTCTGGCTTTGATATCCTCGTCAGTTCCTCCTGTAGTTGAGACGATGCTTCCCAGGTAGGTGAAAGAAGTTGTTTCCTTCAGGTTCCTCCCATTTATGCTGATTGTTGTCGGTTGTTGCTGTTGATGTTGGCCAGGAATCTTCATTACCTCTGTTTTGTCTATGTTCACTTGAAGTCCTATCTTTGCTGCTTCTTCTGCCAATTTGTTGCTTTTCACTTGCATATCTTCCAGTTTGTGGGAAATCAGACATATATCATCGGCGAAATCCAAATCCTCCAAGGCTTTTGTGTCGGTCCATTTTATGCCTGTTCCCTCGTTGGTTGCCGTTGTCTGCCGCATTATCCAATCAACTGCAATCAGGAAGATCATTGGTGACAGTAGACAGCCTTGTCTCACTCCCGTCCTCACTTCGAAGGATTCCGTGAGCCTCCCGTTGTGGATTACTTGGCATGCAGCGTTGTCATACAGCTGTTGGATGAGATGTATAATTGTCGGCGGCACCCCGTAGTAGCGAAGTAGTTGCCAAATCACCTCTCGATCGACGCTGTCGAAGGCTTTCTCAAAATCGATGAAGTTGAGATAGAGAGGTGACTGCCATTCCAAACTTTGTTCAATGATAATCCGTAGGGTGGCGATTTGGTCAATGCATGACTTGTTCCTCCTGAATCCGGCCTGTTCCGGACGAAGTTTTTCATCTAGGGCTTGTTTAATTCTCTCCAGGATGATGCGACATAGTATCTTGCTTGGAATGGACAGAAGCATAATTCCACGCCAGTTTTTACATTGACTCAAATCTCCTTTCTTTGGCAGTTTGAATAAGTATCCGTTCTTCCAATCCTCGGGTACTTTGCCCTCTTTCCACACCTTCTCTAGTAGTGGCGTCATCAAGTCCGCTGTTGTCTCTGGGTCTATTTTCAAAGCTTCTGCTGGGATTTCATCTGGTCCTGGCGCTTTCCCAGCTTTTAGCATCTTGATGGCATTCAGGACTTCGGATTTCGTCGGAGGGTCGATGTTCATTGGTAGTTCTGCTTCCGTTGTTGGTATTGTTGGACGCGTTGTAGGTGGCGGACGATTTAGAAGTCTTTTGAAGTGTTCAGCCCAGTGCTTCCTCTGTTCCACCTCTTTGGTGATTGACTTTCCATTGTCGTCCTTTATTGGCTTAATCTGTGTCGAACTTTTGCCCGAAAGGTGCCTAGTTGTTTGGTATAGTGTAGCGAGGTCTTCTTTGCCTGCAGCTTGTTCTGCTTCGTTTGCCATGGTTTCACAATATTTTCTTTTGTCTTCCCTGGCACTTTTCTTCACTCTTTTGTTCAGTGCATTGTAGCTTGCATTCAACTCCTGTTTCTGTTGCTCGTCGGTGCACTGGATAATCTTTTGTTTCGCCACCCTTCTCTCTTCTATTAGTTTCCAAGTGTCCGTAGAGAGCCACTGTTTGTCCTGTCTCTTTTTTCTGCCTAGGACTTCCATGCAGGTTTGACTCCACACCGTTTTCAATTTGTTCCAGTGCTTTTCGACGCTGACCTTTTCGTTGGTGTTGATTTGTGTCTCGGCTTTTTCCCTTATGTTTGCAATGAAGATGTCCTTTGTAGCCTGGTCCTTCAGCTTTTGAGTGTTGAACTTGGCTTGTGGTCTATCTGCAGTTCCTGTTTCCCTGAAAGCTTTTAATCGTAACTTGTCCTTGGCTTAAAGCGTAGCTTAATCTTTCCCAAACCTAAGCTTAAACTTGCCAGATATCCCATTTAATAGCATAACACTTCGATGAGCATATTTTATTGATGATGACAACATTATTTGCCGGGTTTCACTAACTTGCTCAGTGAGCGTATAACGGTCACTGGTGCGGTCACACTCTATTGGTAGTCAGTCAGTGGTGGTGCTTAAAGTTTAACTTGGTCTCAAGAAGATTATAGTTCACAAAATTGGAAACTTGCTCAGTGAGCTGAAGTCACTAATATGGATAACCAGTCATCAATATAATCAAAATGCAGTTATCACCTAAGGGAATGAGAGATTGATTACACTCTCTTTCTGTACGCATACGGTGTTTGGTTTCAAACGCTTGATTGATTGCAATTGCTTCAGCAAATCGCATAGTAGATATGTTGTCCCTTCTATGTTTGATATTCTGAAGGATTTAGAAATCTCGATATGGTGTCTGGTGATTATTGTACTTTGTGAATATCTGCCTCCTTTTACTACATAAGTTTCTTGGAATATGCTCTGAAAACCAGGTAGAAAACTTCTTCTCTTTCTGTCCTTCTAATGTATTTCTTGCTCCCTCAAACCCGCCAATGGAGGTGACGTCAACACTACGGTACTTATCCAGTTTGGATTGGCTTGTACAGCATGTGGTGCTGTATAGAGTTATGAGTTTAGCAATCTTTTGTGATACTGCTTCTCCTCTGATTTTCACTTGATTTATTTTTTAATATAAGTTGGTGATTCTGAATTTTTCTCAAATTATTATTATTATTTATTTGAATGACTGGAGAATGCAGGTACCTCCAGCTAGTTGACGAGTCCCAAATAGGACGAAATGCGCGTTCTCCTGACTGAATTCCACTGCTAGTCACCATCCACCAATTAAAATATTATTATTATTATCGTACTTTATTAGCTAATATATTTCCAGGTATTACATACAGCTAGGAGCTCTATCAGTTTGTGAGTGAACACCCTTAGAAAATTATTCAAGGGCAGCATGATTGTTATCGAATTTCGATAATAAATATAAAAAAGAATACGTCTCCTTACATGCATACACTTGTACTTGCATACAAAACAAGTCTGAACATGATATTTTAGTAAAGTATTATGCAGACAGACAATAATTTTAAAAAATATAAACATAAAATGCAGTTAGACTGCAAATTCAACTTTTCCTAACAAAAAATATCTGTGATAATTAAATTTCAGCTTTACTGTAAGAATATTGAAAGTATTCATTATAATAAAGGTTGTTTATTTTGTATTTCCCAATGAATGAATGAAAAACAAAACGATATTATTGTGGTTTTTACTGACGTTTCGCTATTTAATGCTGCTGCTAACAGCTTTATCAAAGTACTATTAAATGAGAACTTACAAAATCTCAGCTTATATATATACAATGACTTAATCATCGTTGCTCAGCATGGAATCATTTCCGCGTTGTCAAATTGGCCAACTGGTAAAGATAACAAAACCAGGTAGGTGTAGATTGTTGGATTTGATAAGTGTGTAAAATTATAAAAGCAGCATGTGCTTACATAGTGAAATCGCTTGTCACATTCGTGTTGATTTTGTCATTTCATGGGGGAGGGAGGAGAGTGTTGTAACCAGGTCAAATCCTGTTTTAGTCCATCGTTCCTATTCAGACAATGTGGATTCCATTTGATGATATGAAGTGCTTCTCATTGATATTAGACGTTCTTTGTGATTTCTGAAATGCTTTTTCTGGATGACTATTTCAATATTGTCAGAATCAATTTTGTGGCCTGATTCTAAAGTGTGTAGGCTAACACCTATGGCTGATGATTTTTCAACCTTTTCTAGTTCAACTGGATTTCTCGGCGGTCTAACAGAGTCGGCTCTACGGTGTTCATTTCTTTTGATTTTGATTTCTCGAGATGTTTGTCCGATGTATATCGCATTCCAAGCAAGCATTTTATTCTATAAACGCAATTAGATAGAGAATCTTTAGGGATTTGGTCTTTTATATGGACAAGGTAGCTTTGCAGTGTATGTGGCTGATGTTTTGAAGAAAACTCTGATGTCGAGCTTAATGAGTACTCTTCTGATATCGTCTGACATCTCCGCTCTATATGGAATGACAACTGTTGAGGTCCATATTTTTGGTATACGTTTTCGACCATATTTAACGTCAGTGTTGATTTTGTTGATGAATTTCTTTGGGTGGTCGTTTTGCTTGAGAGTCCCAGTAATGTTTGATATTTCTTCTTCTTTTTCTTTCCCATCCGTTAATATCAAACAGTGTGCTCGTCTAAAAAGACTTGAAACAACTGGTACCTTTGCGCTGATGGGGTGTAATGATTTGAAGTCTAAATATTTATTGGAGTGGGTTTTCTTCCTGAATATGGATATACTAAAATGTCCGTTTTCCTTCCTCTTAACTTGGCAGTCTAAAAATGGTAGTTCACCGACGTCTGATTCTGCTTGTGAAGTAAACTGGATTCTGGGAGATAGACTGTTTATTTTCTCCAGGAATGAACTGCGTGGACCTCATTTTAGCACTACAAATGTATCATCCACTTATATCTTAACCATATTTTAGGAGTGAGTATGTTTGAAAAGATGTTATCTTCGAATCTATTCATGAAATGGTCGGCGACTATTGGGGGGAATGGTGAACCCATAGCAACACCATTTGTCTGTCTATATAAATTCCCTTTAAATGTGAAATAATTACTTTCTAGATAGAATTTTAAGCTCTTAATAATTTCACTGGTGTTCAGTGGACATCTTTGTGATAGTGTTGTATCTGATTCTAGTCGACTGGAAATGATATCAAGACATTCGGTAATAGAGATACCTCATGTTGAGGAACGATGATTGAGTTGTCATATATAAGCTGAGATTTTGTAAATTCGGGTTTAGTAATACTTAAATAGCCCAACATCAGTAAAAACAATATCGTTTTGTTTTTCATTCACTGGGAAATACAAGAAAACCTTTATTATAATGAATATCATATACCCAATGTCCAAATGTTTTCAAACTGGTAAAAGTGAACTTTGTTTGGACATAGATAATATTGAAACTATACTGTTACTAACCTTGATGATTAGTGTGGATCAGCTTCTGAACTGAATTCAACATGATATCATCCAGAAGAAGATGGCGTAGAAGTTTCACAAATAAGCACCAACCAGGTCAGGGAATACAACGCCACACACACACAGTAGCATCTATCCAATTGACCTGTAAGTCTCCTGCATTATTTCAAAGTATTTTTGTTTTCTAATGAATATCGATTAGGTATGTTGATTGATGATAGAATGTGACAGAAGTGAATACTCATGATCACATCACGGATGGAACCTGGGACCTTCAGATGACGAGGTTAAGCCAGTTGACCATTCAGCCATTTGGGGGGGGGGAATTCAATGAACCATGAATTCTAATTTTGTTTATTCAGGACAAGTGCCTTCTACGAGAATCCAGTAGCCATCGACGAGCTGGTGATTAGTTAGAATTCATGGACTGACTGGCCATTGGATCGGATCCCAGTGGCTGAATGGTCTACGAGCTCGGTAGCCTTGTAACCAGAAGGTTCTGGGTTCGAACCCTGGAAGTGGGGCGCGTACTTCCGATGAGTCTTAGACTAGTACGAAACAGCTGTCCAGTATCCCTTCCTGATGGTTTTCAAGGGTATCTCTAACTGATATCAATCCATGGTCTCACCTGAAACAAATGAATTATATTTCAGTAGTCTAAACACATTGGCGATTATTTTTGTTATTGGTAATATTATTGGATTATGCGTCAGACAGTGGGAAACGAGAAGACAGGGAGGGATATCCTGGACCGACGCGAAGAACCTAGAAGACCTGGATTTCGCGCGTGGATGATTGATGTTTGATGTCACACAAAATCGAAGACTTACAAGCGAAAACCGACCGACAAACTGGTCGAAGAAGCAGCCAGAGAAGACAGGACTCCAGGTGAACAGAGACAAGACGGAGGTTATGAAAATAACCAACCAACAGCAACAACAACAACAGCAGAATTCAGCGCCAATCACCATCAACGGGAGGGATTTGAAAGAGGTTACTTCATTCACTTATCTAGGTATGGAGCATTGTCTCAACTACAGGCACATGGAACGGACGAGGATGTCAAATCGAGAATCGGGAAGGCGAGAAACACATTCACCAAACTGAAACCAATCTGGAAATCTTCGTCACTCAACTCAGCATCAACAACAAAATTCGGATTTCCAATATACAAACGTCAAGTCAGTTCTTCTATACGGGGATCAGAAACTTGGCCAATGTGTCACAAAGAATATTTGCAACAGCCTGTTGCAGACGTTTATCAACAACTGTCTTCGCTGGCTCTATACTGAAGATGAGATGGCCGGAAAGAATCACCAACAAGAAACTATGGGAACAAACAAAACAAGAACCAATCGCTCAACAAATATGCAGGAGAAAGTGGAGATGGATTGGACACTCACTGGCTGAGGAGGCCGTTGGGTGACATCGCGCGTCAGGCCAATGCTCGAGTGGAACCCGAAAGGGAAGTGTTGAGTGGGACGTGAGTGCAAGGGTGACATGGAGGAGATCGTGTGAAGAAGAGTTGAAACAGTATGGACTAGCATGAATGCAGGTGAAAAGTACAGCAGAAGAGAGAAGCAAGTGGAGACGTGTAGTTGAAGCCCTATGTTCCACTAGGAACCCAAGGGAACAATAACAATAATAATATTTCGAGCCAAATTACTGCCCATGGTCACACCAACTGTTAGAACTGGTTTGTTTTTTAATTCACACATTTATTATTTGTAATCACATGTATGATACATTTTTTTGTTCACTCATTTTTGTGTATTCAGAATTGTATTCCAGGTTGTTGACAGTTGTGCTGCTCAATCACCCTTAATACATGTATCCGGTGTGACCTTAATGAATATAGATTCTGTTATTAGCAGTCTCTCTTTCCATTTGTTCATATTAGATTTCAGAATATAAACATTATCCCTATCAATATTTTGATTTTTGTCCCATGCATGCGCAGCTATAGATGATTTTTTTTCTAAATTACTATAAGCTTGAGTTCCTGTTGGTTGACCTTTAGGTCAGTTAGGCGTTTATGTTGATTCACTCTTATTTTGAGTGATCTGGACGTTTGACCCACATATTTAGTCGGACACACGGCACAAGATATTTTTAGTAAATCATATTGTTTTTATCCATCATTTTATGATAGCAGGCCCAAAAATTCAAACAGGCCGCCAAGGTCAAAGGTTAAATATAGTCATTAAATAGTCATTAGTACAACTGGATCTCATCTTTCCAACCCACTTCATCAATAGGTACAACATTTTCTTTCTTTCTGTTGCTTTTCTCTCTCTTCTTTTTCCGTTATGTGCTGCTTTGTCTCTTTCTCTCGCTTACGCCAGTTAATAAGACAGCTCCCTCTTTTCTAACACCTTCAAACACTGTTTCAGCTTTACCTTTGCTACTGACATGCCAATGTATTGTTGTAATAATGAACTGAGATTTCCTTAATCTATGTAGAATACTATTTATTGATAATGTACTAACTGGATGCAATACTGTATTAAAAATGCTGAGAATTCCATTCTGTATCACAAGTACTGTTTTGGAATAAAGCAAATTATTATTATTATTATTATTATTATTATTATTTTAACAGGATCTTTCAGTTGATTTATTTTACTTTTAATTAGATTCGTCGGTTTAAACGTTGTGCGAATCCTAATATTTTTGAGGTTTCTTCGAATTCCGCCTCTGATGTACCAATTTTGTATGATATTGTGATCGCTTTTTTACCTCCTCTTTCTTGTTATTTTCTGGTTTTACCTTCTTTTTTTCTCTTCTTTATATTATCTCTGATAAATTCTTTTGCATAGTTGTTGTCGAGCGACATTTTGAATAAGACGTTTATTTCTTTTCTCTGGTCATCTGGTGTTGTTGTAAGTTTTTGCAAGACCTTGTATTAATCCTCGTTTTACCGTGGATGAATGAGCTGAGTGATAATCAAGAAATTCTCCAGAATGTGTAGTTTTTTTATGCACAGCGTGGTTTTTATGCTACCATCTGTCACTCTTTGTATTTTACAGTCTAACATAGGCACTTCCCCAATTTCATTATCTATTTCCATAGTGAATTTTATTGAGTCGACATGATTGTTTATGTGTGTGAGAAGAATTTCTCAACATCATTTTTTTTCATTATTTCTAACATGTCGTCTACATATCTACACCAACATTTTATTGAATACGTGAATGGTCTACGTGCATTCTCTGCCTAAAAATTCATAAATATGTCAGCTATTAATTTTGAGATGGGCAATCCCATGGCTACTGAAGGTTCCGGCTTCCATCCATCCCTGGTAGGAATTTGGATCAACTGACTGACCTCCTAGAATGGACAACACATTCTGTAGTTAGATTTAACAAAGAAGATTTGTAGTTGTGTTCTCTGAGCTAGCTGGGTGATTTATTTGTGAAGCTTTCATCACCCTATTAGGTGACATCTTCAGCGCATACTTCAATCTGTTGAAGTGACCTTTTAGATTTCTCCACAAGTTTATTAATCATCTCTCCTGGTGGCTGACCTTGAACATCGTGACTGGTTGTTTTTGTGTGTTTTCACACCTTCTAGACTACTTGTATTGGGACTGAGTGTTTCCTTGACTTGAACTTTGACTCTTTGTGTGTTTGTGTGAGATTTCCTTCTTATCGGTTGATAAATTTTGTCTATCTCGATGTATCTATTGATTGACGATTCACTGGAATACCAGGCTTATAAAAATTCTCTAGCATTCTTAGTGTTTCTTCTGTCTAATATGTGAACGTTGTTCCAGTCGAATTGATGTCCGTGGTTGTCTATATGCAGTGAAGCAACGTGAGGGAATGGATGTCATGTCTTTTGACAGCTATCTTATGTTCATGGATGCGAAGAAAAAGGGAACGTCCACTTTGACCAATGTAGTGTTTTTCGCAAACGTGCCAATTTATTTTGTAGATGATGTTGGTTTTATCTTCTTTCGTCGTTGAGTCTTTTGGTTGACACAGATGAGTGAAGTGATTTTATTGGTATGTGTGCGACGTCAATTCCTAAAGGTTTGATGAGTCTTGCAGTGATTTCTGAGATGTCCTTTATATATGGACATCAATTCGATTGGGACAACCAACGTTCAAATATTAGACAGAGGAAACACCAAGAATGCTAGAGAATGGTTTTAGAAGCCAGACTGGTATTTCAGTGAGTCGTCAATCAATAGACACATCGAGATAGACAAAATTTACCAACCGACAAGAAGGAAATCTCACACACACACACACACACTCAGGGGCAAAGTTCAAGTCAAGGAAATACTCGGTTGCAATACAAGTAGTCTACAGTGTGTAAAAACACAAAAAAACCAGTCACGATGTTCAAGGTCAGCCACCAGGAGAGATGATTAATAAACTCGTGGAGAAATCTAAAAAGTCACTCTGAAGATGTTGCCTAGTAAGTAGGGCAAATGAAAGTCTCTCAAATAAACTATCCAGCTCAGAGAACACAACCACATCAAAATCATCCACCTGAGCTGCAAATCTTCACCATTATTTGTTCAACTATGCTAGTTGGTTAGAGGTAGACACTTGTCAGCAGGGCACATATTTAACCTTGAAGGAACGCGTGTTGCCCAGCACTGTAATCAGAGACATCCATCCATCCATCAAATTGTAACCGCGATTGTGAGTAGTGGTCATATAGTTTGCTGACTAAATTTGACTAATGTTAGAATACAGCCAGTGGGTTTTACAAATCAAGGGGTCTGGACACACACATGACCAATTGTACTTTTTCGCAGACAAGCTGTCGAAAACAAATGTTTTTTTACACGTACAATGCACTTAAATACATCAGATGTAGATAGAGGCAGTGAGTCATTCGAATTTCAGAGTATATTAGGGATTAGACGTCATTATTACCTATTATCTGTTTATTGCCCAGCTGTCATTTAATTAAAAAAAAAAAAAATAATAATGATAAAAATGGTAATAATCGACTTACGTGTATGTCGGGACGGCGGAAGTCTAAAATTAGTCTTTGTTCTTTGTCTTCTCCCCCCCCCTTCCCACCTCCATAAGGCTGCTTATCCCCCTTGTGCTACTTGTATACACAGGGGTATTTCAAAGGGCTTTTCGTACAACACCACATGGTTTTTTATATACCCTACATGAATTAACAGTTAGTCAGCTTTGTTTGTGTTGGAAACACTTTAGGATTGAAGTACCACTACTGTTATCAGGATAATAAACAGCAAAGCTTAGTGTGTATTCTTCTCTTATTTGTACGCTATGCTATGCTGTGCTGTGCTATTTTGTCTATCTGTTAGGCATATCACAAAGAGAGAGAGAGAGAGAATGTGTCTGTGTGAGTGTTATTCACTGTTATTTACTGGAGAATAAAGTTCGCTGCTCGACGGGCATTGTGCTAAGAAAATTGCATTGTTATATATTCATATGGTGGTAGCTGGTAGCACCGCTTCTTTTCCTAAAATTCATTCTGTGGACAACAGTGCACATATTTAATTTAGTTTTTTAGATTTTCCCGTCGATTAGATTGGACGGAAGTGCTCTGTCTCAGGTTGACATGTCGGCTTGTTGTGCAGATGCTTTGACGATGTCTGAGCATGTAATTAGAATTTAATTGGTGGATGGATGGTGACTAGCAGTGGAATTCAGGACAACGCGCATTTCGTCCTATTTGGGACTGACTCGTCAATTAGCTGGATGTACCTGCATTCCCCAGTGAGCGGTTCGAGCCTCGGTGGGAACATCAGCACTCACTAGGGAATGCAAGTACATCCAGCTAGTTGACGAGTCCCAAATAAGACGAAATGCGCATCCTGACTGGATTCCACTGCTAGTCGCCATCCACCAATTAAATTCTCATCACAGTGTACATAGTTGACAGATAGTGTGAATAAATTAAGCCGTTTCGTCATCCCTACTACTATTCAAATAATGACCTTATTTTTATTTTGAAATACTTTTGTTTTGATTTTTAATGTGATTACCACCGTGTTTGTGTTATTATTTAATATGACGGTAGTTAGTAATGACCTTAGACCTTAACACAGCCTTCAAGTTTCACAGTTTTATCACACGCGCTCACACAATAGCTGATGTCTTTGATTTTAGCCATCTGTTACCATATTATAGAGATATAAATTTTTATCAATACTTATTTTATCGATCGAACAGTTTCTGTTCATCCAGTCAGGTTGAATAGAAATCAAATCTAACAAAAATGACGTTTACACACACTAGGTGTGTTCATATATTTATGCTTATACATATAATTGACATGTGAGTGTTGACCTTAAATAGCCTATACACGCTCATGTTTGCTTGAAAATTTAACCAACAGGCTGGAAATTATTCACAGAGAAAGAGAGAGAAAGACCATATAGGGGTCTTCGATTGGCTAACTTTCATTGGGTTGATTTCCAGGGTTGTGATTGCTTTCAAGTTTGATAGAAGAAGCACTGAAAACCATCAGGGAGGAGCACTAGACAGTCATTTCATCCTTGCTTGGAACTTTTGAGAAGTACACATCCATAAGCCGAACAGAGATCGTAAATCCCTACAAGTTAGAATACATGTAGACTATTGGATTCCGTTCCTTGTGGTTCGACGGTCAACCAACTTTCCTTATAACCTCAAGGTATTCGATTCCATTCCTGACGGTCTGGTTATGAGTGTACGCTGATGAAGAGTCCTGGACAAGGACGAAATAACTGTCCAGCACTCCCTGGTTTTCACGTCAGTTCGATATCAAACTTCAAACCTTTCATTCATGTAATGGTTGCTGATTGAAGGTGGAGTGAAAATCTCGGTCAAGGGAAGGATTACTAACAGCGACTGCTGAAGAATAGCACAGCAAAATATAGGTTCAACAATAAGTCAGGGTGCCAACAGTGGTCGAACCTGTTTGATTTTGAACACAGAGCTCCAGTTGATTTAGGCAAACTGCAGTGAACTCTGCTATTTGGAGTCTTCGGTATCTCTAGGCATTTGGTAATTTATTCGAAACCCGAGTTTTGATGGAGAGAGAGACCCTTCACAATGTGCTAGTGTGGTGAGAGCTGTCTACAAGACAAAATTGTAGACAACAATTGACGTCAGTGTTTACGTTCCAAATCGAGGTCATGAGAAAAAACAAGAACGAAGCCTAACCTTCAGGAACTCAACAATCAATCACAGCAGACTTAGCATGGGCGGATCCGAGTCGCAGATATTTCACCGGACTGTCTAAGAAACGGCAACAAACAGATGACAGAATAAACTTCAGTAAACGCTGTTTCTCTGCTAATAGTAACGAATAATAATGTACATAAAAATCTATAAATACCTATTGATTTTCTCAATAAACGATCTGTTGCCTGACCCTTGTCTTCTGTCGTTACACTGGCTTTGTGGCCTGTATGGACAAGGTGATCTGACATAAGAATGTTAGATGGCTTTAACCACACCTTTATCTAGCCACACGGGTTGGTGTTCCCGAACAAGCACGAAAACTTAAGTTCCTAGAGCAACAGCCAATATAACTGCCTCCATAAAATCAATTTTATCGACAAAAAACAGTTAGAGATAACTAGCCTAGATACTTTGTCTTTCAATGGAGGAATCACAACCTGTTGTATGAAGAATATAAGCTTCAGCTTGTAGGCATTAACCGTCATGTGAATCGACTTCCTCAACTTGCTGGTTATTATTTCCTTTGGTATATCCCCTTTGATTTGTAGTCTTATGCACAGAGGCTTCTTGTTAACAGGTGCAGAAGAATTCTTCTCTTCTTTCTTGGTCATGTATTTAGTGGTGAACTTTTCAGGTTAGCTGTTTCTCAATTACCATGTCGTATACAACTTTAAGTTCATCTTCAAAGGCGTCTTCTGAAGAAGTAGCTGTCAGCCTATAATTGAGGAACTTTACCAAATTTTTTGTTTACTGAAGAGATACAAATCTGTAGAAATGCAGGTACATCCATATGACGAGTCCCAAATAGGACGAAATGCGCATCTTGGATTCCCCTGCTAGTCACCATCCACAAATTAAATGTTAGATTGACCTGTCAAAATACTTTTCATATATAAATTCCTTTTATTTGGTGGATGGCTGGTGACTAGCAGTGGAATTCAGTCAGGAGAACGCGCATTTCGTCCTATTTGGGACTCGTCAACTAGCTGGATGTACCTGCATTCCCCAGTCATTGAGTGATGATGTTCCCACTAAGGCTCAAACCCACTGTCCATAGTTTCAAACTCCAAAGCGTTATCCACTAGACCACTTGGGCCACAAGAGCCACCTCTTATGTAACAGGTCATATTAATTATTGAATTCAATTTTTTTAGATTCTCCCGACGATTGATTGGACCGAAGTGCTCGGTCTCACCTTGACATGTCGGCTTCTTGTGCAGATGCTTCGACGATGTCTGGGCATGTAATTATAAGTTAATTTGTTGATGGTGAATAGCAGATGAAGAGTCCCCAATGGGACGAAATGCGCTTTCTCCTGACTGGATTCCACTGCTAATCACCATCCATCCACCAATTAAATTCTAATTACATGCCCAGACATCGTCGAAGCATCTGTACAAGAAGCCGACATATCAAGGTGAGACCGAGCACTTCGGTCCAATCAATCGATGGGAAAATTTAAAATTCAATTAAATTAATTCCTTTTAGTTACTACTGTCCGCTTTTCACGTCAGTAGGATGTCTAAAATGCCTATTACACTTTGTGGTTCCTCATCATGCACACATGAATTTGACAGCTGAATGTACTTCATTGCGTTCCTGTCCAAATCATTTTCACAAAGAATGAATGCATCACCCATATAAGGGCAATAAAATGAAAATTTTTTTTTTCTGAGGAGCTTTTCCAAAGCACCATTTTCTCGTACACTTAGAAAGAAATCAACATTTTACCAACAGTGTACATTATTTTGTCAAATGAACTATTCTTCTGTCAAATATCGATGTGTGTTCTGCCATTACAACACCATTCAGCCACGAGGTTAGCAGACATCAGCTCAGAACATCCCAGCTTTTATCAATTCGCTATAGAACACCTCTATCAGCTAGTGCTATCGGTGAGTATCTAACCATATGTTTAACTTGATCGACACTGATTTCGACTCCTGATGAGGTCAACACTTCAGCTGTCCCTCTTCCGTTGGCTTACAACCGGCCAGTGAATTAAAAAAGCTGTATTAATGCGTTTCTGTGTGTTGAAGTTTCTCTAGCTGTTTGAAAGATTTAGTGGTGTGGGGTTACTAGCTCCACACTCAACCCTCTCTCTTTACCCGAGTTTGGGACCGGCTAGAAAACTAGCGAGATAGTTAACTAGGTGAGGCAAGATACGCCTTCATCAATCTAAAACCAGTTTGGAAATCTTCCACTGTTACTCAGCATAAGGAACAAGATTCGCATTTTCAACACCAATGTGAAGTCGGTTCTTCTATACGGGACAGAAACTTGCACTGCGCTTGCGTCACGAAAAGGATTTCCGACAGCCTGTTGCAGACTTTCATCAACAGGTGCCCACTTCGCTGGCTGGTTCCATACTGAAGATCAAATGGCCATCCAGAATGAATAAGTAACAAGAAACTGTGGGAACAAACCAACAGGTGAGAGCCGATCGCTCAACAAATATGTAGGAGAAAAAGCAGATGGACCTGGCATACATTGAGGAGACCAAAGGATCGAAGGAATCCCAATGGGAAGCGACGAGTGTGTCGTCGGTGCTAGGGTGACATGGAGGAGATCGTGTGGCCGGGAAGAGATGAGAGAGTTTGGTCAATCGTGGACCCAGCTGAAGAGGACGGCAGAAAACAGAACAAAGCGGAGATGTGTTCTTGGAGCCCTATGTTCCCCTCGGAGCTCAAGGGAATAATAATAATAGGAATAAGCTGGCCAGGAATTGAATCCTGACTTTCCGTCTATCTGTGAAGCTTTCTAACATTCTGCCAATAATTAAAGAGGTCATAAATGAGGACTGCTTAAGACTTTCTATCTAGGAACAAAAGACTTCTTCAAAGCTCTGTGGCTCTTTCACTGCTTCAGTGTCACTGTCAGTGTCACGGAATAATTGTTGATTTGACTCTTATTATTTCTCTGTGTCACTGATTAATCTCTTATTTTAATGTGATCTATTTGAATGAATGAAGGTCATTCCGCTTTTGAACTGTCTGTAGGAAGTGTTGGTGTGTGATTCTTGTGGACAAAGTTTTTGATCCTACCATGCTGGGTATATGCTGCTTGATTCTAAGGTACTTTTTACGGTTGAATTTCGGCTAACTAAGTTTGTCCTACAGTACTTGTTTTTTACTGAGAAAATTAGCTGGACTGGATTGTATAGCTAGCTGCCTAGTGGCACTGTTGGGGGTAATTGTGAGTTCAATAGAGCCACAGATTGTAAGCAGAATAATCATCGTTTCGATATTTTCAACTAGTGGTTTTGTAGGGATTGGAAAAACAACTGGGAGGAGTACTGGACAGCTGTTTCGTCCCACTAGTTTAGGACTCTTCATCCGTAGGCACACACCATATGGGTTAGAAACCACGACATTCCGGTTACAAGGCCAGCGAACTCGTAGACCATTAAGCCACTCACTGGGACCCGATCCAATGGCCAGCCCATAAATTCTAACTTCTGCCAATTCATAACATAACGCGACCATTTCACAATGTCTTCTTCGATGAGTTACTGCCTCACTTTCAACCTGTTGTACCCTACTGGTCACAGCTTCCCACTAGACTAGCTAACGCCACAGTGTACTTCAATAAACGCGCTTCACCATTTAAAAAATTACCTTAAAAGCCGTTCGGACATCAGTCTTCTGGGTCATATCGACTAGATGTTTAGCTATAGACGAAGTTGGTAGTATGCCGCCAACTGTATCTATCGATTTTCGAAAGTTCATTTGTATTTCTAACCAATTCAGAATATGCTCCTCCACATTCACAGGCAAAAGGGGGATTACTCCTCTCTGTGTATGTGTGTCAACACACAGATACACACACGTAAATTGGTATATAATATGGGATGTGACGTAACCATTTGTGTACTTCTGAGATTTGCAGTGGGGCATGTTTTTGTCCTTTTCAAACTAGGCTGATGAAACAGCTGTCCAGTACTCCACCCAGTTGGTTTTCCAATGGTTTTCTAACTTATGTCAGCTGATGATGAAATCCTCCAACCAATCATTTGTGTGTGTCTCAAGGAAGTTTTGGACAGCTAGCTATGTAGTAGGACACCTTACTTGGACATCTCATATCCTAACGATTTCTAAGAAAGTGTTCCGTCTAACCTACTACACTAAGAAACTTAGACAATCTGGAATCACCGAACCTCTACTTTCACAATTTGTCAACTCTTGTATCTTACCTATTCTACTTTACTGCTCCCCAACCGTTAGTCTTTCCTGGTCTACTGAAAAAGGACTATACCATCCTGAGAAGGATGTTGAAGGTAGTTAGTAGGACTAGTGGTGTATAACTCAGTCAGCTCGTCACTACATTAGTTGAAAGGCATCTGAATACATGCGAAAAATGGTCAAAAACCATACTCTCCGACCCCCCAACACCCCCTCTATTCCCAACTCTCGCCTTGTATCTCATCAAGTAGAATCAGAAATCAGTATAAAGTAATATATGCTCGTACAACCGAGTACAGGAACTCAACGATACCATACTTGGCCCGTGTTCTAAGCGACGCAGACAATGTTAAGCGCGAAACCTATGACTTGCTTTGTTATTAATAACATAATTTTAGGCTCTTTTATTTCTCTCTTATTTTGTATTCTAAAGTGAACTCCTTCTTAAACATACTTAACTACCTAAATTATTAACATCGGCTTACTTTTTTGAACTTTACTGTATACCTTCGTTTGTGTATCTACTGCTTCCGACTATATTAGCACTATGAGTATTACAAAATTGTCCTGTCATTAACCATCATGTAATTATTAGTTTTGTGGTTGTTTTTCTTTCAGCAATATTAACTGACAATCTTGGTTGTGAACGCCATTATCACCATCTTAGAATTTTGTTTTATGCAGGATTACTCATACTACCACTACACACTGCATTAGACCTGACAATAAAAAACAAAACAACAACCCTGAAGTGTTATTTTATGATTGTTTAGAGTTGTTTCAACCAAATTAACTGATCATCTTGGAGATAAACATTCTTAAATATCATTTGATAACTTCTCGTATGACTATAGCTTTACTGTCACCATGCGTAATCATATCATAGCTTCCACTACCCAATACTGAGATATTATTATATGTTGTTTATTTTACTTTTTACTTCTTGGTATTTTTTCGCACTAAAAAAAATTATTTTGTGTTTTTCCTGTCTCTTTTTGCTGTTGGTGTCTTTATATATATTTTTTGAAAATGCTCCTTTTAAGCGTTGGATAAAATGAGATGCAAATATTGTAGATATGTGCTGAAAATCCCACACTGTACCACTAGTACTGTTTCTGGAATAAAGCAAATTATTATTCTTATTATTAAAACACGATCAGTTCCCTCTGCTTTCGGACCTTAATGTGTCGGTTTTCCTCACTAAAGTCAACCCCTGAAGAAATCTACCCTTCCGTTATAGAAACACCAAAAATGGGTACATTTATAAGGTGGGTGCGTGCTGATGAAGAGTCCCGAACTAGGACGAAACAGCTGTCCAGTACTCTCAGGTCTTCCAATGGTTCTCTAACTGATGTCAGCTCATGATGAAATCCTCCATCCAATCAACAAAAAAAGAAAGATATATTTATATTACACACAGTGAACTTTAATCAGAATGATATTCTTATCAAACCAAATTGTATCCATTTCTAACATGTAATAAAATATTTCACTGTGTTTTTACATCTAATAAACACGAATTATTTAATGACATGAACAAATAAACGTAGAAATTAAAGACATATCATACTATTAATACTGAAATATTTATTTATATATCTATAAATACAAATGCGTATCTATTACGAGTAAAAAGTCTAAACATATTTTGAAATATTGATTGATTGATTGATCGATTGATCCAGTACAGTTTTGTTTTAATGAATAGGCAGTATTAATAATAGTAATAATAATAATAATAATAATAATAAATCAATCAACTGAAATGTGAAGTGAAGATAATAAATTCAACGGATTACAATTACGTGAAATAAAATAAATCATAAATGGTGTAGAATTTCAAATGAATTAATGAATCTTCAATATTGTCATTTAATTGAGATCACATTATTATTTATTATCATTATTGTTCCCTTGGGTTGCAAGTGGAACATAAGGCTTCAACAGAACATCTCCACGGTCTCCTCTATGTCACCTTTGGCTACCTAAATCGTCCTTTTCTACTCACGAGAGGGCCATGTGATTGATCGTCAGTCTCCAGTTAGCGAAGAGGGGTGTCTGTTAATGAAAGTCTTCAACAGGCCGCTGGTAATTCTTTTCATGACACTCGCACCAAGTTTGTCAATCATACAAAAGCAGTGATTTGGCATTATTGTTGAAGTGATGAAGATCTCTCTAACTTCTCCGATCCTGTGTAACTGGCTGGCTGGCTGGCTAGCTGGCTGGCTAGGTGACTCTGACATCTTCATCTCTTCCGCCTGTAGTTGAAACGATGATACAGTTGGCAGGGATTTATGCTTGTTTGCTTGTGTGTCGCTGTTGTTGTTTTTCTTTTTGATTAGGCATCTTTGATAACTTTTAATTATCTTTTTAATTAATTAATTAATTAATTATTAAATGATTAATTGATGATTTTATTTTCTGTTACATTCGATGGTGTAGGCATTATCATCCAATGGAAATTTGATATTCACTCGGCCAGAATGGATATTTGCTTGTGATCGAACGGGTAAATTAGAAGCCCATGCAGTATATCAAGTTAAACCGCCATAACGGATATTGATTGGTTAAGTCATAGTGATGAAGAGATATTTTGGAGTTAATTTGTTAAAAATGACAAGAAAAGCAAGCAAGCAAGAAAATTGCTGTCATTATCAACCCTTTTGTTAATAGAGAGAAAAATAAACACAATTATATACACATATATAGATCCAGCTTGTGTACCATCCTGTTTTTCTCTTCGTCTCCATCCTCTTCTTTCTTTCTTTCTTTGTTTCTTCCACTACTTACTTACTTACTCACTGTCATCAGTGTCATCACCTCGTGTGTGTTCTTTTTTTTCATTCTCTTCGATACTGATCACTTTTTTTGAATCGCCTTTTTGTTGTAGATTTTCTGCGTCATTTTATCCTTATGTGTACCGGTGTGGTCGACTGTTTTCTATTCTTATCATTTTATTATTGTGTTTATTTTAGGTCATATATTTGTGTATAATAAACATGTGATACATATAAATAGATTATCTCTGGTTTGTTCACTTATTCCCTTGTTCATCAAGTCTATTATTGTGCGTATTGTTCCCTTGCGTTCCGAGTGGAGTATAGAGCTTCAACAGAACATCTTCACTTACGTCCTATTCTCTTTGAAGTCCCCTTCAGCTGACTAGCTACACAATTGTCAATCGTCTGTCATTGCTTCCTTGCACGATCATCTACATATTACCCACGAAGTGATGATCCACTCATCGATTTCTCATTCGGGTTCCACTCGAGGAAGTGCCTACCTGGCATACGATACTAATATTGACGGTCTCCTCAGTAATGTGTGTCCAATCCATCTCCATTTTCTCCTGCATATTGGTTGAGCAATAGATTCTTGGTGAGTTTGTTCCCAATCAGAGTTTCTTGTTGCTAATTCTTTGTAACCAGCCGGCCATTTGATCTTCAACATGGTAAAGCCAGTGAACGGGGTAGCTGTTGTTGATAAAAGTCTGTTCTTCGTGACGCGAACGCAGTGAAAGAAGTTTCTCACCCATATAGAAGAATTGAACGATTTAACATTGGTGCTCAAAATCCGAATCCTGCTCTTTTTAATGAATTCAGAAGATTTCCAAACTGATTTCACAGAGTGGTGAAGGTGTGACTTGCCTTTAAGATTTTGGCTTTTACATCTTCGTCCTTTACCCCCTCCCCAAAACAGCTCCAGTGGTTGAAACAGTGTTGAAGAAAAGAGGTCACCTCTTTCATATTTCTCCCGTTGATAGTTGATTAGTGTTGGTTGTTGTTGTTGTTGCTGGTGCTGGTTGGTTAACTTCATCACCTCCCTCTCCTCTACGTTCACGCGAAGTCCTATCTTCGCTGGCTGCTTACTTCTTCAGCCAGTTTGTTGACTTTCTCCTGCAAGTCTTCGACTTTGTATGACACTGAACATAAATCATCCACTCGCGAAATCTAGATCTCCTAGAGTCTTCTCATCGGTCCCGCGTATCCCTGTGTATTTAATTAGGATGTTCTTCATAAGTAGTATCACCAACCACATATGTGGTTCGGGGTTCGATCCTTGACCGACACTTTCCTTTACCTTCCTAAGCCAGTAATACAGCTGGTAAAGAGGGAAGGGAGGAAATGAGGCTAGCAATCCCATCCGATAAATATAAACACCACTGCTACCGAAACTTCAAGCTGGTTCTAGCTTGAAGCCCTCTGTTCCACTGGAAACGTTCACGGATAAAATAAAAAAAATAAAAATTATAAATAGTAAGTGATGAAAGCGGTGGGGTGGGTTTGATGATGATTGAAGGTGCTACACAATAGGAGAAACACTTTTCTGACTGCTTAGATAACTTCAATCTAGCTGGTTAGCAAGCACTACTAGCAGTTGCTGTGATTACTACTCAATTAGTCATCTTGGTCAATCAATAGGATAGAGCGTCATGCATTATTAATGCCTGATTTCATGATTACCCTCTATGGTATCAAGTAGAACACACATTCTAGAAACACCTTTGTGACATCAACAGTAAGCCTAAATTATTTTGTTTATGTTTGACAATCAATCCTAATGTACACACACACACACAAAATAATTATGTATAAATGTGATTGTAGAGCTAAGTGAATGAATTCTCCGAAAAGAGACTCATCGGTGAACTTTGATGTTCTTATATTCTCGTCTCTACGATTGCCCATAGGTTTTCATTTCCTCCCTGAATGATCTCCTCCGTGTCACCTTTGGACCTACGAAAACTCATCGTTTCCCGTTCGAGTGGTGGTCTGGTGCGCCATATCACTCAGTGGTCCATTAACAGTGTGTCCGATCTATCACCAATATGTTCTCGGTCAGTTTACTACCAGAGTTTTTTGTTACTAATCCTTCCCAACCATGTAATCTTTAGTGTCAATCTAATGAAGAGGGTTGATGGTAATAAGCCGGAAGCCTTCGGCGTAGGTTTCGTGCTAGTCGGCACTCACCACCCAGTCAGTCAGCAGGGCGTATCTGCAACAACCTTGGAGGAACTCGAGTTCCTTCTGATCTTTGAACCCGTGTCACTCAGTGTGCTGCAGTCAGGGACGTTACTACTGGACAGCTATTCGGGCTGGTGACTGACCTCCTGTAGGATTGTATAAGACAATTTGATTGGACACTAGTCAGTAACTAGTGTGATGTGTCTAGTCCTTTCGTTGGTGCAGACTGAATTCTATCAGTCAAATTCCATCAAAGTATCCAAAACCGTTTTACAGGAGGTCAATCACCAGTCCGAATAGCTACTCAGTGGTAACGTCTCTAATGCAGAACACTGGGTGACGTGGGTTTGAATCTCAGACGAGTGACATGAATTCCTTCAAGGTTGTTTTAGATACGCTCCGCTGACTGACTGAGTGGTGAGTGCCAACCAGCACGAAACCTAGGCCGAATGCTTCCTTCCCATTGCCTGCAAACGCCTAATATCATCAAATCAATGTGCACCATGATGGTGAGCCACCAAGTGACATGGTGGCCACATTGCGAACCTGTTTGAAAGAATTCAGTCCGCACCAAAGAAAGAACTAGACACATCACACTAGTTACTGGCTAGTATCGAATCAAAGAAGGAAAATGTCGATGAAAGTCTACATCAACCAGTCACAAATACTTTCGGTGACACGCCAAGTCTCAGTATATTCGTGATTGTCGACTGAGTGACTGAAAGAGAGATTACTGTCTGTCTAGTTAACAATTCGGAGTGTCCACTTCCATTCCATCTACTCTCGCAGATTCCCAGCACCCGTACCTTACCATGTCTTCTCATTTCTTTTGCAATTTGAGCAACATTCCCGTCCAACTTCAGACATCATGTCCCCATGTTCATTTTTGTTTTCATCAGAAGAAGAGATATCGGTTGGCTGGGTGGCTGGTTTCCCGAAGGCTTCAATCAGACCGCGTCAAATCGTCTCTCTGACTCCACCGAAGAAAAAGTTTCTCTTTTATATTTTCTCAATGCGTTGCTGCTTCTGTAGTGGTTGGCTTGATTATCTAAGGTATGATCGCTAGCCCCACATTCAACCGTCCTTCTTTTCCCAGACTTCAGACCAGCTAGGAAACTAGGCGTGGTCAGTCTCACTTAATTTACAAATACATAAATTCCTTTTTTCAATAAAACCGTGTTACAAGTTGACCAAATACAGCGAAAAGGCGAAAATAATCAATGACTCACCGGTAGACATCCACTATACTATACTATACTACGTCATAAATTTTTATCTACAGACAAATAATGATGATGATGATGATGATGATGATAAAAAAGTCAAAAACAAAAATTTCAACTGCAATGAAACTATCCAATGGTTTCACTTCTCTTCCTTTGCTTTCTTTCCTTTCCTCCCCTTTATATTTATTGGGATTACTGAAAGTATTGATTGCATTCCTCCTAGAATCGTAATACTTGCTGACACAACTTGTCTAATCGATAAGAACTGTAGTAATTAATGGTAGGTAGTTGACACCTGTCAGCCACATATGCTTCCTGAGAGAGAGAGAGAGATAAGTGTGACCGAATGACGGTTGAACACAGAAAGCTGTATTATACACACACACCCACAAGCTACCAGTTAACTGACATCAGACAATGAATAACCGGTTTTATCAACATATACAGCAGACCAATTCACTTATTTATTTGGGGAGTTGGATCAGCCCGAAATCAGCAGCAGGTTGATCACTGACGAGGTCTCACAACGGATGAATAAGGCTCGTTTGGCATTTAGTCTGGCTTAGTAGATGTGATATCCAGCTGACTGTTGATCAGTCTATGTGTTTACTGCTTGTTCAGCAGTAGTTTGTCTCCGTCCTCCTTTATGGCTGGCTGTTAACTGGACATGGCCATTGCATGTGGAAGAAATGAAACGTTTGGCTTACTATCCTTGATCATAGGTGTCTGTGTTCTATCTCCCATGTTATGAGGTATAACAAGGCGAGTAATATTGAGGTTAGACTTCCGTTGAGTTCTAGGTGAGGAGGGAAAGTCAGTCAACTGAGATGGTTGGGACATGTGTTACGCATGCCTAGCCATCCATCGCCTTCCTCAACAACGAGAAATATTAGCTGATATAGGGTGGATCAGGCTGGAAAACAGTTGGCTAGTGGTGGTCAAACAAAAACATGGTCTCATCAGTCAATGAAATCCACAACAGTTAGTTTACACCAGCAGTCGCTTAGGAATGTGTAGACTTCCTGATTGGCTGGCTGGAGTCCTCGGGATGGTAAGAACCAAATAGAGGCTGGAGACAACTGTTCGTATGGTTGATGGTGATGCATCCACTCCTTGTCATTTATAATATCCAGTAATATTCTATTGTTCGTGCATATTACTACTCTTTTCGCTACATGGAGGGAGTGTTGCAACTCGAACTTCTGTACATCTCTGCAAAGTTCTGCGTTGAAACCAGTCAGTCAGCCAGTCAGACATATACCATATATAAGCTCTTCTAACAATTACTAAACTATCCCTTGTGTACGAAAATATGGCCTAGATTATTTAGAAAGTACAATTAGGACAAATTTTGTTTCTTCCGTTGATTGATTGGACCGCAATATCTGGCCTGTGTTGACATATCGGCTTGCAGTACGGATGCTTCATCGATGTCAGAGTGGTTACCAGCAGTGAACTCCTCCTGGATGCGTATACCATCCTTTTTGCTACTCGTCAGCTAGTGGATGTGCCTGCATCACTCACTAGACAGTGAAGGTATATCCATGAAACGACGAGTTCCAAATACGATGAAATGCGCATGCCTTAGATTCCATTGCTAGTCACCCTCGACCAAAAGAATAATAATAATGGCTTTATTCCAAACAGTATTTGTGGTACAGGTATGGAATTTTCAGCGTACATTACAATATTGCATCTAATTATCTCATAAATTTTATAAGGATTTAAAAATATAAAGCAACAACAACAAAAAGAAAAAGAGAAATAAAAGAAATAAAAAAGAACAGCATTGCATTCACATATTTAAACAATGCACCACAGGATATGGTATATAAAATTAGTCTGTAATAGAATATATGAGCAACAATATAATAGTAACAAAGAAAGGAGAACAAAAGCTAATGGGAACTATTTGTTAGAGTGCCGCAGTAAGGTGATCGTGTCATGCCTAACAGTTTTCTCATCACATAACAGCTGTGCCAGATAGGGTATTGTGGAGTTTTTATACTTGGTATTCCTGGCATATAGCTTCCTATAGTTACTTCTAGTTCTACCAGATGAAATGCAGGGAGAGAGCTGCGTATGGAGAGGGTGTTCGGGGTCTGACAATATAGAATTCGATAGTTTCTTACATGACATTATATGTCTATCCACAATTGTGTTAACCAGTTGGTTTAACGAAATCCCACTTCCCCTACTAACAGCTTTTAGTGCCCTTCTCAACAAAGCGAAGTCTTTCTTAAGTAGTCCAGGGAAGATTAATGGGGAGCAGTAAAGAGGGATGGGTAGAATACAGGAATTGACAAACTGAGAAAGCAAAGACTGCTTTATACCAGACTGCCTAAACTTCCTTAGGTAGGACGTTAAGCGAAACATCTTTCTAGTCACTAGCAAGATGTGAGAGGACCAGGAAAGATCGGAGGAAATACTCAGTCCAAGGTACTTGACATCTGATGTAGTTTCAACCTCTATGCCGTCAATGATAGTGGGACCATGTGAGCTAGCTAGTTTTGTAGGTCACGTTTTCGTCTGAAAGTGAAATTTACTACCTGACATTTAGACGGATTCAGCTTAAGACCGTTTGAAGAGGACCACTGACTAATTTCCGAGAGAAAGTTATTTAGTATGGAACAGTCTGACTGAGAGTTGATATGCATGGAGACAGAAAGGTCATCAGCATACTTGACAAAAGTGGCTACATCAGAATGGGGCAAGTCATGTAAGAAAAAAGAAAACAGAAAAGGAGAAAGAACAGCACCTTGAGGAACACCAGCTAAAGTAAGTGAGGTAGTGGAGGACTTTCCATTGTAGACAGTGTACTGCTTCCTATCAGAAAAGTAGGAATACAACCACTTATTTATCCAGCTCTCACTCTGTGTTGCAGCAAGCTTACTTAACAAGAGAGATCTAGGTACAGAGTCAAATGCAGATGTGTAATCAAGGAAGGCACACCGAACATATTTGGCTCCTCTATCTAAACTAGAGACTATATTATGATATAGAACTACAGCGGCATCTAAGGTACACCTACTATGTTTATAGGCAAACTGGTTGGGGTCATTAAAAGGCTTTAAAGAGGGTTCAATATTAAGTAAAATAAGTCTTTCCATAACTTTTAAAAAAGGTGAGGTAATAGCAATGGGTCTAAACTTGACAGTAGGTCCACTTGTTGATTTGGTCACTGGAACAACCTTGATATTTTTCCATGAGTAAGGGAATAATACTTTTGGAAAAAGATTCATTGAAAATGTCGGTTAATGGGTAACATAAGATCTCAGCACACTTCTTAAGGATAACAGCAGGAGCTCCATCAGGACCAAGGGACTGGGTAGGTTTGAGAGATTGAAGACACTTGAGGACATCATTCGTGTTAAAACATGAGAAGCAGTCATTATTTATACTATTAGATTTGGGAATCATAACATCTGCAGGGATACATATGAAGGATTTATTAAGCATATCAACATCGACAGAAGTATCATTCATTATTTGCTTACCACCTGTGATTTCCTTTAATAGCTTCCACATATTAGATGAGGATTTACATGAAAGAAACTTCTGGTTATAGAGAGCATTTAATCTTTGTAATTCGGCTTTAATTATAGTGTTTATTCTCTTAACACCAGATTTATTTTTCATTTTGTATAACCTCTCTTTTTGACGGCGAAGCTTTTTGAGTTGAGATGACGCGAAACGGTCGAACTTTAAGAAGATTGTCTCTTTAGGACAACAAACATCAAGACAGAAATTGAGATAATGTGTTATGTTACTAATTGTGTTGTCAAGAGCTTGTTCATTAAACAGGTCCCAGTTTGTGTCTTTTAACATTGTCCTTAGATTCTGTATGTTATCATGTGAATAGCATCTGTGTTGTGTTTTCTTTCCAAGGTGGGAGAAGACCCTTTTGTGCAGCTTTCCATATACCTTGGGCAATACTCTTATGATGCAGTGATCAGAGTTAAGTAGTGGGGCTCTTTTCCGAGCTTCAAATATTCTAATGTCATTTGTGAACACAAGATCTAGAATATTATCCATTCGAGTCGGGAAGTTGACAATGTTATCATGACCAAGTGAAATAAGGAAACTGTGATCACTAGAATTGAAATCTCCAGTAACTATAGACAAGGAGTTTCCGAAGGAGGTGGCAGCAAAGGAGGTAAATTCATCAGCAAATAAAGACAATTCAGTGGAATTGCATCCAGGCGCAATATAAATGTTCGAGATGTATATGTAGTTATATTTTGACAAATGCTTAGGTCGACATTTGACGGTGAGGCAGTCAATGTTGTCACTAGAAATAATCATGAGCTGACATTGGTTAGAGAACCACTGAAAACCAACGGGGAGTACTGGATACCTGTCTCCTCCTTCCTAGTTTGGGACTCTTCATCAGTAAGCACCCACCCGAACTGGGTTCCAACCCTGGACCTTCTGGTTACAAGGCCAGCGAGCTCTTAGACCATTAAGCCACTGCGACCCGATCCAATGGCCCATGAATTCTAACTTCTGCCAACTCACGACATAGTGCGACCACTAGCCGATGTCTTCGTCGAAGGTCCTGGGTTCCAACCCCGGTGGGTGCGTACTGATGAAGAGTCCAAACCAGGACGAAGCAGCTTTCCAGTACTCTCAGCTGGTTTTCCAATGGCTCTCTAAGCAATTTCAGCTCATGATGAAATCCTGTAACCAATCAAACCCCTACAAACCAACACTTGAAGAAATAATCAGTTAAGGATAGTGAAAAACTGCCAGTCTGTGACTGATTACCTCAGATAGTCTTGGGTTAGTAAACTTTTGTTGATGTAATCAAGAAAAATTGATGATTATGATTTAAGGTGCAAATAAAAAGCCTTGATCACGGAAAGACTGGAACCAGGTGCATTCGAATTACTAGTCTAAACTCGTAGTTTATATACTCACCGTAATGCAATTCAATATAATGTAATGTAGAACTGATCACTTTCAAATGCTGTTTCAACCCTTCATACTACTGAGAAGACACTTGAGGTGGATAAAGGATGTAGGATCTATTCTATTTCTTCTTCTTCTTCTTCTTCAAAGAAGAGGTCAAATAATCGGAAAATATACAGCTGCTAATTTACGATGTTAGTGTGACCACCAGACAATTTTTTCAGCGAGTATTTGTTGCCAAACTGGTCACAACTTTTCATTGGAACTCCAGGCAATTTCGTCAAGAGTTAGTTTGTAAGGATTTGATTTGTTTCAGGTTTTGATCACGGATTGATGATATCAGTTAGAGAAGCATTGAAAATCACCAGGTAGCATACACTGGACAGCAAGCTGTTTCGTCCTGGATTAGGATTCTTCAGAATGGAAGAAAAAGCTGTCTAATAATGCTTTGTTTCTAGTGGTTCTCCAACTGTGATCAAACCTTTGTTTGATTAGACAATCACATGATGATAATTTACGGGTTCGTTCTAATCTTCGCGATCCTTTTGGCTAGTTTTATATCCTATCCCTCTGGTAGGAACCAGCACAAAATAGTACGTCGTCCTTTCTCATGAATCGTGTGATTTATCTTGTGATTAAGTGACTATGTTGATCTATCATTTCTCACGAATGGAGTTCGACTCCAGGCCGACAAACTCCTCTTCAGCTAGTTTAACCGATAGGGAATGTTGGGCGTGAGGCAAGAAACCCCAACCTGTTAAGAAAAACAACACGACCTCTATTGGAACTTCAAATTGAAGCCTGAAGGCCCCATGTCTTCCATTCAGAACGCAAAAGGATGGACAAAAAGACAACGCAGTCTTTCTAAACCTCTCTTTTTCTTTTACGCTTTGCATCATATCTGAATTCCAATTATTCTTAGACTTTCGCCTTTTGTGTGTTACTGGTCCACCTTTCGCTTTCAATCAATCTAACCTGCCCATTTTAACAAAGCAGGTTAATTAATTCATCAAAACGCGAACTTTGTACATTATTGGCATTAAGAGATGCGTCATAGTTTGTGACAAGGCTGGAATACTGACCAGCCGCCCAGGTCGAAGCAGGTGGTTCCAGAGCCTTTGACTTGAAGTCTGATTTACAAGGCAGTGGAGCAGTGCCAGAAAATGCGTTCTCATGGTTCTCAGTGTCCTAGAGAGGTTCGTATACCATTCGATCTTTTTGGATTCTGGAGTCCATCCATGTATACGATAGGTTTGGAGTGAGGGTTTCTCAGGTCCCCTAGGTAGACCACCTAAATATCCACCAGTCCAGTTGTAAGCGCCAGACGTTCTCATTCGCCGTCTCCGTTATGTGAGGAACCCCCTTGCTGTGTGACGGTAGTCAACAGGACTTCGTGACTAAAAACTCATTAAACCCGTGACTGAGCAGTACTCCTTGACTTTCAAAGATTCTCTAACTGATGTCTGGTTCGTGATGAAATGCGTCTACACTCTTAGTTGTACACTACAGAATGTCTCCTCATTATTGTTCTATTTGGTTTTCAACTGCTGTTGACAATTTCAAAAATTCCTTCTTATTCAACTTTGTTTCTGTTGTGTTAACCGTACCGCCTCTCCTTTTCCATTTAATTATTGATTCTTGAATTTATCGATAAGTTTATAGTGCGGAACAATTACTGTAGAACAACTGTCAGAAGTATCTTAGAATTGTTACCCTAAAATGACCTTGGCGGCTTGTTTGAATATTTTGGGCTACCATATTCCATGTACATTTTGCATCTATTCACTCATATTTTATTGGTGTTTACGTATCAAATTATGCAGTATACTGTATATAATGGCAAATATTCTTCTGCCTCGCTTACAAAAGCCGGTGTTCCTCAAGTTGCCAACCTCTCTCTCCTTTTCTTTTTTCTTTCTTCCTATACGACCTGCCTCATTTAAATGAAACTAATTTTGTCAAATATGTGAATGATCTGAATGTATCACTCACTGCCTATCACTTCCGAGTCTGACTGCTCCAAACTTAATAGCTTTCTGTTGGACATCAGCAAGTGGTCTAGTTCAAATGGTCTTAAGTTAAATCCTTCCAAATGTTAGATAACTTTACTTTCAAGCATCGACGTGACATGAATGAACTAGTTAGTTCCCATGATGCCTGTAGCATATATGGCACTGAAACTGAAACCAAGTCAAGCATTAAATACCTTGGATTAGTTTTTCCCTCTGACTTTTCATGGTCATTCCACATCTTATCAATCTGTAAGGAAATGTTTCGTCTTAACTTCTACATTAAAAAGTTAAGACAATCAGGTATCAACCAACCTTTAGTTCTGCAATTTTTAAAATCCTGTATTTTACCTATTGTACTCTATTGTTCTCCATTAATCTTTCCTGGGCTGCCCAAAAAAGACTATATCATATTACGAAGGGTATTAAATGCTGTGAGTAGGGCTTATGGTATGCCGCTGTGTGAGCTGGCCAATATTATAGTCAAGAGACATATAAAATCCTGTACAAAATGGGCAAAGGCCATACTGTCAGGTCCCCTGCACCCTCCGCCCCACTTTATTCACAACTGTCCCCTTGCATCTCATCAGGTAGGACGAGAAGTCAATATAAGAAGTTTTATGCTCGAAATACTAAGTACAAAAATTCTACAATACTCTATTTAGCCCGTATTTTATGTAATGGAGACACTGTTAGACGTGAAACATATAAGTTACTATGTAATTAACAAAGTGAATCGACCCTTTCATCGTTCATCTTTCTGTAATTTTATGATGTCACCCTTTCTATCGTTTAATTATAACTTAGCTTGTTTTATTTTAGTTGTTATTACTATTATTACTACAATTTTATACTTTATGCATATTTTTCTCCTAATCGCATAATGTAACTGCTACATAGCTGCTATAACAACGTTTTGTTATTATTATTACTATGTAATGTTTATTTTTTGTCGTTTTGAGTAAATTAGATGCAATATTGTACTGAATGCTGAAAATTCCTTGCTGTATCATTAGTACTGTTTTTGGAATAAAGCAAATTATTATTATTATTATTCGCAACATGGTAGGATTAGAAACTCTATCCAGAAGAATCAAACACCAACGTTTCCCACAGGCAGTCCCGTGTCAGAATGACCTTGATTCGCTCAGATAAAATCACATCGTAAAACAACACATTATCAATGTCATAACACAACCACGACAGAGAGAGAAGCATTCAAATAGGAGATGTTAACAGGGACAGAGACAAATAGTAAGGATAAAGTTACAGCCCCTTCATACTGAGTTTGTGAAACATAGTGTAAAGGATACTTTTGGATTCGTTGAAAGGATAAGAGATTTAAATGTTGATAATAAATTCATGATATCATTTGACATATCTCCCTTACTCACCAATGTACCTCTCATGGAAACAGTGGACTTTATATGCGAAGAACTCAAAAGACGAAACATCGATGTTGGCATTCTAATCTAATAAAGTGCTTGGTCCACAGAGCATGTCTTGACGAGGAACTTAACAATATTAAACGGTTGCTAAGTGAGAATGGTTATCCTGAAAAGTTTATTGATAAGAATCTGAATCTGGAACCAAAACAGCCCAAGTTACCAACAGTTCCAAAGAAAGCCTTGTTCTTACAGATGCGGTTCCTAGGAGAAAACACCAGTGAGATACTAACACAGCGCTTTAGAAATGCGGTAAAAAGAGCATTCCCTGCTGCTGAATTACGCTGTATCTTTAAAACCACTCCTCTTCTACGTTCGGGAATAAAAGACAAACTGCCTAATTTCGCCTCTTCTATGTGTGTGTGTATCTACCAAGTGAACTGCTCCTGTGGAGTGAGCCAGTTACATAGGCCGTACAATTAGGCGGGTTTCTCGTTGGATTTCCGAACATCACCCTGCATGGTGGTTAAGTGAAAGACAAACAAAATCTATTTTCACTGCTATTCTATCTCATATTGTGGATACAGAACACAAGGTTAATGTTAACCAGGCTTTCGAGGTTATTTACTGCATACCTACGAATCTCAATTTTGCCTTAAGGGTTCGACTACCAAATATTGCTGAGGCTGGCTGTTGGGATCCATATTAACAAGCCTAATTTGTGCATCCAAAAGAAGTTAGTTCAAACATTATCCTTACCTTGGGCATCTAGGTTTGAATGATCATGAATTTTTGTGGAATTTCCCTAATTTCAGTTGATATTCTATTCGCTATTATATCTTTATTATTATTATAATTTAAGCATCTTTAATGAACTGTGGTAATTCCATTGTGATCTTACTTAACAAATCGATATTATTCAAAGTAACACTAATATTGTTATTGACTACTAATCTACAATATTCTATGTATATAAACATATCTATATATAATTGTAGAGTCAGAAGAGGAGGAAATTATGGAAAAGAATATTCTTTGCTCGATTATTTTGTGTTTTATAAATGATATCCGAATGTCAGAACAGTGATACACATACAGTCTAGGAGAAAAAAATGGATCATAACAACAAAGTTATTTGAAGCATCCAAATAAGCATAAATATTGTAAAATTAGATCTTTGAAGAGAGATTTTCCAAAAAAATTATTTCGTTACGGGTACTATCAATGTTGGTGAACATTGAATTGTTTGTTTGTTCGGACTGATCTCCATATTGGCGGGAGACAAGAAAGCTGTCATTACGAGTTGATCATGGATTGATATCAGTTAGAGAACCATTGAAAACCAACTGGGAGTACTGCCAGACATCTGTTTCCTCCGTCCTAATTTGGGAGTCATCGGCAGTACACGCCCACTGACAGGGTTCAAACCCAGGACCTTCCGGTTACGAGGCAAACTGGTTCGTATACCACTCAGCCATCACTGGGACCCGATCCAATGACCAGCCCATGAATTCTAACTTCTACTAATTCGCGATTTAGTGTGACCACCAATCATTGTCATCGATGATTCCCGAATTAGGATGAAACAGTTGTCCAGTACTCCCAGTCGGTTTTCAATGCTTCTCTAACTGATATCAATCCATGATCAACTCGTAAAAACAAAACTAACCCTTACAAACCAACTATTGTCATTGATTGTATAATCGTCTACTGGTTAGCAGAAGATTGGAGAAAGAGGATCAGAAGTAATGCTGTAGATTATATTAACGTTATAATATATGTGTAAAACTTGGGCACTGTGGTAGTAAGTAATTCCATATTAGTTTGTTTATTAGATGTATCACACAGTGAAACAGTATTATTATTTACTGGATGACTTTTCGAACAAAATTTATTGTTCATAATCATATCAATTATAATCACACGACTACGAAACTTGAGTTTTATAGTTTTCGTTGTCCTCTCCTATTTGTCGTCGCTGGGGTAGTAGAATTTTCCAGATATCTGAGTGGACAGGTGTTGAATCATTCCTGTTACATGTATTTGCAGTTGATTCGATAAACAAAGCTTCTGTCATCAATCTTTCCCACCACCCTGCTGTGACATTAGATTTTAAAACTGTCATCTTATCCCATCATCCTATTGTGTGGTTGTGTGCAAATGCATGTAGTGCTATAGTTGAACTATTCTCTAGATTTCTTATCTCATTCGGGTCAACCAATCTAGATTTTTATGTTTGGCTAGTGTGACTGCACCTGTTCTACTACTTTCACCTATGTATTTGACCTGACAATCATTGCAGGCAGGGTATTAGATAAACTAAATTGTTTTGTTTAATTAACTCCACAGGATTGATCCTTCAATCGGCAAAGCTTGTTTCTAATTGAGTTTGTGGGTTTGAACGCCAGCCACTTTTATTCCTGCCTTGTTAGGAATTCTGCGCAAGGTTTCCGAGGTTCCTTCCTTGTATGGAATTACCACTGATGATTTCGATTCCTTATTGTTGGTGTTATCTTGCGCACATTTGACTTGCATGTCGTCATTAATATTATTATTACTATCGCTATCAACTACTATCATTATTTATTTTATTTTTACATTTCCCTACATACTTTCTGACTAATTTATCAGGGTGATTATTAAGTTTCAAGGCTTCTCTTATATGTATCACTTCCTGTCTTAGATTTTCCTTGGTATCGCCACTTAGTTTTTGTGCTCTGTCACCTAAACTTTTAAATTTTGTTCGAAACGCCATCCAGTAAATAACATTGTTTCGCTGTGTGATACATCTAATAAATAAACTAATATGGGATTATATTAACGTTTATTTACAAACTTAGCAGTATTTATCTATTGTAAATCTGTTTCGTTATCACTTGAAGAATAAAAAATCGTGTTGCCCAACCATTCTTCTGTTGTTCCGTGTCGGTTACAGGGCATAGTATTCTGCGTATTAGGTTTAGTCTTCTGAGACTATGTCGTGAATTGGCAGAAGTTAGAATTCATGGGCCATTGTATCGGGTCCCAGTTGCTTAATGGTCTACGAGCTCGCTAGTCTTGTAACCAGAAGGTCCTGGGTTGGAACCCAGTTGGGGTGGGTGCGTACTGGTGAGGACTCCTAGACTAGGAAGGAGGAGACAGGTATCCAGTACTCCCAGTTGGTTTTCAGTGGTTCTGTAACTAATGTCAGCTCATGATTATTTCTTCTTTTGGTGGATGGTGACTAGGTGTGGAATCTAGGCCATGCGCATTTCGTCGTATTTGGAACTCGTCGTTTCATGGATATACCTTCACTGCCTAGTGAGTGCTGCAAGCACATTCACTAGCTGAATAGTCGTAAATAGGACGAAATACGCATCCAGGAGGATTTCACTGGTAGTCATCACTCCGATATTGTTGAAGCATCCGTACTGCAAGTCGATATGTCAACAACAGAGACCAAATATTTCGGTCCAATCAATCGACGGAAGAAAGAAAATTTCTACTAATTGTACTTCTTAAATATTCTAGGACGTATTTTCTCACACAAGGGATAGTTTAGTAATTGTTAGAAGAGCTTATATAATGTATATGTCTGACTGACTTACTGACTGGTTTCAACGCCGAACTTTGCAGAGATGTACAGCAGTTCGAGCTTCCACACTCCCTCCATGTACCACACAAAGCAAGAGAAGAGAGTGAAGAGAGATTCAAAAGATAGAGACAGATAATAAAGAGAAATGTGAGTGAGGCGAAAAGAATAGTAATAAGCAAAAGAAATAGAATTTCAGTGAATATTATAAATGACGAGGAGTGGATGCATCACCATCAACCATACAAACAGTTGTCTCCAGGCTCTATTTGGTTCTTACAATCCCGAGGACCCCAACGAGCCAATCAAGACGTCTTCACTTCCCTATGTGACTGGCTGGCTGGCGTAAACTAACTGTTGTGGATTTCATTGACTGATGAGGTCATGATTTCATTTGACCACCACTGGCTCTCTTACAACCTGATCGGATGTCAGCTAACATTTCCCGTTGTCGAGGAAGGCGATGGATGGCTAGGCATGCGTAACACATATCCTAACTATCTCAGTTGACTGACTTTCCCTCCTCACCTAGAACTCAACGGAAGTCTAACCTCAATATTGCTCGCCCTGTTATACTTCCTAACATGGAAGATAGAACGCAGGCACCTATGATCAAAGATAGCAAGCCAAACTTTTCATTTCTTCTACTTTCAATGGCCGTGTCTAGCCAACACACATAAAGGAGGACGGAGAGAGCTACTGCTGAGCAAGCACTAAACACATCCACTGATCAACAGCGAGCTGGATATCACGTCTAATGAGCCCGACTAAATGCCAAACGAGCCTTATTTATCCGTTCTGAGACTTCATCAGTGATCAACGTGCTGCTGATTTCGGGCTGATCCAACTCCCCAAATAAATAAGTGAATTGGTCTGCTGTATATGTTGATCAAATCGGTTATTCATTGTCTGATGTCAATTAACTGGTAGCTTGTGTATGTGTGTGTATAATACAGCTTTTTGTGTTCAACCATTATTCGGTCACACTTATCTCTCTCTCGCAGCAAGCATATCCGGCTGACAGGTGTCAAACTACCTACCACTAATTAATCCAGTTCTTATCGATTAGACAAGCTGTGTCAATAAGCATTACGATTCTAGGGAAAATGTTATGCCTTCAGTAATCCCAACAAACATTAAAGGGAGGAAAGCAAGGGAAGAGAAATGACCATTGGATAGTTTCATTGCAGTTGAAATTTTTGTTTTTGACTTTTTTATCATCATCATCATTATTTGTCTGTAGATAAAAATTTATGACGTCGTATGTATAGTATAGTGGATGTCTACCGGTGAGTCATTGATTATTTTCGCCTTTTCGCTGTGTTTGGTCAACTTGTAACACGGTTTTATTGAAAAAAGGAATTTATGTATTTGTAACTTGAATGACGATATCCAATGAGACTGACCACGCCTAGTTTCCCAGCTTGTCTGAAGTCTGGAAAAAGAAGGAAGGTTGGGTGTGGGGCTAGCGAGCATACCTTAGATAATCAAACCAACCACTACAGAAACTTTAACGCATGGTAAAAATATAAAAGACAAACTTATTCGTCGCTGGAGTCAGAGAGACGATTTGACGCGGGCTGATGGAAGCCTTCGGGAAACCAAGCAGTCAGCCACCCAACCAGCCGACATCTCTTCTTCTGATGAAAACAAAAATGAACACGGGGACATAGTGTCTGAAGTTGGATGGGAAAGTTGCTCAAATTGCAAAAGAAATGAGAAGACATGGCAAGGTAGCTGTCATGGTAGAGGTGGTAGGAATCTGTGAGACTAGATGGAATGGAAGTGGACACTCCGAATTGTTAACTAGACAGACAGTAATATCCTTCAGTCACTCAGTCGACAACCACGAATATTCTGAGACTTGGCGTGTCGCCGGAAGCATTTGCAGCAGGCTGATGTAGATTTTCATCAACATTTTCCCTCTTTGATTTGATACTAGCCAGTAACTAATGTGATGTGTCTAGTCCTATCTCTGGTGCAGACTGAATTCTATCAGTCAGGTTCGAAATGTGGCCACCATGCCACTTTGCGGCTCACCATCATGGCGCACATTGATTTGATGATATTAGACGGTTGGAGGCAATCGGAAAGAAGCCTTCGGCCTAGGTTTCGTGCTGTTTATCACTCACCAGTCAGTCAGTCAGCAGAGCGTATCTGCAACAACCTTGAAGGAAGTTATGTCCGTCGTCTGAGATTCGAACCCGTGTCACCCAGTGGGTTGCAGTTAGAGACGTTACCACTGAGTAGCTATTCGGACTGGCGATTGACCTTCTCCTGTAAGACTGTTTTGGATACTTTGATAGAATATGACTGATAGAATTCAGTCTGCACCAACGAAACGACTGGACACATCACACTAGTTACTGACTAGTGTCCAATCAAATTGTCTTATACAATCCAACAGGAGGTCAATCGCCAGTCTGAATAGCTGCTCAGTGGAAATGTCTCTGGCTGCAGCACACTGAGTGACAGGGGTTCAAATATCAGAAGGGTCACGAGTTCCCTCAGGGTTGTTTAGATACACCCTGCTGACTGACTGAGTGGTAAGTTCCGACTAGCACGAAACCTAGGCTAAAGGCTTCCGGCTTATTACCATCAACCCTCTTCACTAGATTCACACTAAAGATTACATGGTTGGGAAGGATTAGTAACAAAAAACTTTGGTAGTAAACTGACCAAGAACTTATTGGTGATAGATCGGACACAGTGTTAATGGACCACTGAATGATATGGCGCATCAGGCCATCACTCGAATGGAACCCGAATGGGAAACGACAAGTTGCACGTAAGTCCAAGGGTGACATGGAGGAGATCATTTGGTGAGGAAATGAGAACCTATGAGCAATCGTAGAGACGAGAATATAAGAACAATAAAGTTCAGCGAAGAGTCTCTTTTCGGCCAACTCATTCACTTAGCTCTACAATCACATTTATATATAATTCTTTGGTGCGTCTGTGTACATTAGGACTGCTTGTCAAACAAAATTAGCAGAAGTTAGAATTCATGGGCCATTGGATCGGGTCCCAGCGGCTTAATGGTATACCAGCTTCCCTTGTAAGCAGGAGGTCCTGGGTTCGAATCCCGGTGGGTGTGTACTGATGAAGAGTCCCAAACTAGGACGAAACAGCTGTCCAGTACCACCAGGTTTTCCAATGGTTCTCTAACTAATGTCAGTTCATGATGAAAATCCTGTAACCAATCAAATCCCTACAAACCAACACTTGAAAATTAAAATAACTTAGACTTACTGTTTATTTCATCAAAATGTTTCTAGAATGTGTGCTCTACTTGATACCATAGAGCGCAATCATAAAATCAGGCATTAATAATGCATGACGCTATATACTATTGATTGATCGAGATGACTAGTTGAGTACTAATCACAGAAACTGCTAGTGGTGCTTGCTAGCCAGCTAGATTGAAGTTATCTAAGCAGTCAGAAAGGTGTTTCTCCTACTGTGTAGGGCCTTCCAATCATCATTACACCCACTCGACCGCTTTCATTGCTTACTATTTATAATTTTTATTTTATCCGTGTACGTTTCCAGTGGAACATAGGGTTTCAAGCTAGAGCCAGCTTGAAGTTTCGGTAGCAGTATTTTTCTCCGGGATGGGATTGCTAGCCTCATTCCCAACCTTCCGTCTTTACTAGCTCTATTACTGGCTTAGCAAAGTAACGGAGTGTGTCGGTAAGGGATCGAACCCCGAACCACATGCGTGGTTGACTAAACTACTCATAAAGAACATCTTGATTAAATACATAGGGATCCATGGGACCGCTAAGAAGACTCTAGGATATCTGTATTTCGCGTGTGGATTATTGATGTTCAGTGTCACACAAATTCGAAGACTTGCAGGAGAAAGCCAACAAACTGGCTGAAGAATCAAGCAGTCAGCAAAGACAGGGCTGCACGTGAACATAGGGGAGAGGGAGGTGTTGAAGCTAACCAACCAGCAGCAGCAGCAACAACAACAACAACCAACACTAATCAACTATCAACGGGAGAAATGTGAAAGAGGTGACCTCTTTTCTTCAACATTATTCCAACCACGGGGTTGGCGGGGTGGGTCGGGGAACGGTTGAAGATGTAAAAGCCAAAATCTGAAAGGCGAGTCACACCTTCATCACTCTGAAATCAGTTTGGAAATCTTCTGAATTCATTAAAAAGAGCAGGATTCAGATTTTGAGCACCAATGTTAAATCATTCAATTCTTCTATATGCGTGAGAAACTTCTTTCACTGCGTTCGCGTCACGAAAAACAGACTTTTATCAACAGCCTGGCCCGTTCACTGACTCCACCATGTTGAAAATCAAATGGCCAGCCGGCTGACCACAAGGAATTAGCAGCAAGAAACTCTGATTGGGAACAAATGAACCAAGAATCTATTGCTCAACACATATGCAAGAGAAAATGGAGATGGACTGGACACATATTACTGAGGAGACCGTCAATATTAGTATCGTGTGCCAGGCAGGCACTTCCTCGAGTGGAACCCGAATGAGAAATCGATGAGTGGATCATCACTTCGAGGGTGACATGTAGAAGATCGTGTGAGGAAGCAATGACAGACGATTGACAATTGTGTAGCTAGTCATGCTGAAGGGGACTTCAAAGAGAATAGGACGTAAGTGAAGATGTTCTGTTGAAGCTCTATACTCCACTCGGAACGCAAGGGAACAATACGCACAATAATAGACTTGATGAACAAGGGAATAAGTGTATCAAATGTTTATTATACACAAATATATGACCTAAAATAAACACAATAATAAAATGATAAGAATAGAAAACAGTCGACCACACCGGTACACATAAGGATAAAATGACGCAGAAAATCTACAACGAAAAGGCGATTAAAAAAAAGTGATCAGTATCGAAGAGAATGAAAAAAAAGAACACACACGAGGTGAAGACACTGATGACAGTGAGTAAGTAAGTAAATAGTGGAAGAAAGAAAGAAAGAAGAGCATGGAGACGAAGAGAAAAACAGGATGGTACACAAGCTGGATCTATATATATATGTATATGATTGTGTTTATTTTTCTCTCTATTAACAAAAGCGTTGATAATGACAGCAATTTGCTTGCTTGCTTGCTTTTCTTCTAACATTTTTAACAAATTAACTCCAAAATATCTCTTCATCACTATGACTTAACCAATCAATATCCGTTATGGCGGTTTAACTTGATATACTGCATAGGCTTCTAATTTACCCGTTCGATCACACGCAAATATCCATTCTGGTCGAGTGAATATCAAATTTCCATTGGATGATAATGCCTACCATCGAATGTAATAGAAAATAAAATCATCAATTAATCATTTAATAATTAACTAACTAATTAATTAAAAAGATAATTAAAAGTTATCAAAGATGCCTAATGACAAAGAAAAACAACAACAGCAACACACACAGGGGCAAACAAGCATAAATCCCTGCCAACTGTATCATCGTTTCAACTACACGCGGCAGAGATGAAGATGTGAGAGTCAGCTAGCTAGCCAGCCAGCCAGCCAGCCAGTTACGCAGGATCGCAGAAGTTACAGAGATCTGCATTACATAGACACTAATGTCAAATGACTTTCATCAACAGACGTCCCTTTTCGTTAACTGGATACTGACGATAAATCACATGACCCTCTAATGGAGGAACTCGTGAATATAAACGATTATTTAGGCAGCCAAAGGTGATACGAGGAGACTTTGTGGAAAGCTTATCTGATGGTTGAAGGCAATTGGCAGGAAGTCCTGTTTGAACCTAGGTTTCGTGCTTGTCGGCATTCGCCAGCAAGGCGTATCTGCAACAACCTTGAAGGAACTCATGTCCGTCATCTGAGATTCGGACTCGAGTTACCCAGTGCTGCAATCAGAGACGTTACCACTGACCTATCCTGACTAGACACACATGACACTTGTTGTTAATGTCCAATCAAAAGTTTATGAGCTATCGTGAAACCAGAAAAAAGGGGCTGCAGAGGACAGAGTGAAATCGCTACGTGCTACTGAAGCCCTATGTTCCACCATTTGGAACCCAATGGAATAATCATAAAAGCTTCATTTGGACAAAGAAAGGAGAAAATAATGAGGTATCTGGAAAACGGTTCAACTAATGCAGTCTAGTTGTCTTCGAAATGTTAACAGAAAAAGTGACCAAAACTTGCATTTCAGTCATTGTTAATGGCGGCCCGCCTAAAACTTGGGCTATCGGAAACCTTCATCAGTATCTATTGCATTTAATTTCCCTTTCATTACGTTTGTTTAAATCTAGTAAAATATGACCTCCAATAGTATTGTTTACTCTGGCGGGTATTCAAAACATTTACAACCTGCTGTGATTTGCAAGTTTCTACTAAACATGTTAAAATGCATTCTCCTAAATGGCAGCTTATCCCCTAACACATGAGATGCTCGTTCCTGACAAGGGTGTCGTCGGTTTACAAAGTGTAAATCCTGAAACTTTCTGGAATTGGCATCCACATCAACAAAATTATGAAGTTGTGTATTTCTCGAAGAAGAAGAACAAAAAGAAGAGATATCATCATCATCATCATCATCATCATAAATGGATTGATCTGGGCTTCAGTTCAGATAGAACACTGTGTCACACGATCTACCGTCAGTTAATGTTATATCTGAAAATCCTGGACGATGAGAAAATATCATTTAATGAACTCTGCTGTACAGTATAATAAACATTGTTCAGAATAAAGCTGTTATTATTAGTATCATTCATTGTTAGTGAGTGGAATCCAAGAGGCGGGCATGTTTCATCCTCTTTGGGATTCTTCAACCAGCATCCCAACCTTCATCCCAACCCAGTGAAACTGACATATGATAATAATAATAATAATCCTGTTTCACTCAGTATGTGATATATCTAATAAACAAATTAATATGGATATATTTGACCATCATCTCGTCGGGTGACACCTCTTGTTTGTTTATAAATTGATTTCAGAAACAATTAGAAAAGTCGGTAAAACTGTATTTTGAGATCCGTGTTGATTTTCCTTCGAAAAATTCATTTCCTGAGTTATATCACATAGCGCCCGACGTTCAAGATGTTCTGATGAGCAATGGGCGTTAAGTCAACATCTCTAGGAGAATTTGGATTCTGACATTGGTTACTGGTTGTACAGAGGACAATTTCTATAGAACCAGTTACCAATGTCAGAATCCAAATTCTCCTAGAGATGTTGACTTAACGCCCAGTGCTCATCAGAACATCTTGAACGTCGGGCGCTATGTGATATAACTCAGGAAATGAATTTTTCGAAGGAAAATCAACATGGATCTCAAAATACAGATTCACCGACTTTTCTAATTGTTTCTGAAATCAATTTATAAACAAACAAGAGGTGTCACCCGACGAGATGATGGTCAAATATATCCATATTAATTTGTTTATTAGATATATCACATACTGAGTGAAACAGGATTATTATTATTATTATATGTCAGTTTCACTGGGTTGGGATGCTGGTTGAAGAATCCCAAAGAGGATGAAACATGCCCGCCTCTTGGATTCCACTCACTAACAATGATACTTAATAATAACCGCTTTATTCTGAACAATGTTTATTATACTGTACAGCAGAGTTCATTAAATGATATTTTCTCATCGTCCAGGATTTTCAGATATAACATTAACTGACGGTAGATCGTGTGACACAGTGTTCTATCTGAACTGAAGCCCAGATCAATCCATCTATGATGATGATGATATCTCTTCTTTTTGTTCTTCTTTTTCGAGAAATACACAACTTCATCATTTTGTTGATGTGGATGCCAATTCCAGAAAGTTTCAGGATTTACACTTTGTAAACCGACGACACCCTTGTCAGGAACGAGCATCTCATGTGTTAGGGGATAAGCTGCCATTTAGGAGAATGCATTTTAACATGTTTAGTAGAAACTTGCAAATCACAGCAGGTTGTAAATGTTTTGAATACCCGCCAGAGTAAACAATACTATTGGAGGTCATATTTTACTAGATTTAAACAAACGTAATGAAAAGGAAATTAAATGCAATAGATACTGATGAAGGTTTCCGATAGCCCAAGTTTTAAGCGGGCCGCCATTAACAATGACTGAAATGCAAGTTTTGGTCACTTTTTCTGTTAACATTTCGAAGACAACTAGACTGCATTAGTTGAACCGTTTTCCAGATACCTCATTATTTTCTCCTTTCTTTGTCCAAATGAAGCTTTTATGATTATTCCATTGGGTTCCAAATGGTGGAACATAGGGCTTCAGTAGCACGTAGCGATTTCACTCTGTCCTCTGCAGCCCCTTTTTTCTGGTTTCACGATAGCTCATAAACTTTTGATTGGACATTAACAACAAGTGTCATGTGTGTCTAGTCAGGATAGGTCAGTGGTAACGTCTCTGATTGCAGCACTGGGTAACTCGAGTCCGAATCTCAGATGACGGACATGAGTTCCTTCAAGGTTGTTGCAGATACGCCTTGCTGGCGAATCCCGATAAGCAGGACTGGTTGTAGACGACAATTTCTATACAACTAGTAACCAATGTCAAAATGCAAATTCTCCTAGAGATGTTGACTATGATGCTCCATGTTCATCGAAGCATCTTGAACGTCACGCGCTATGTGATATAACTCGGCTCGGCAAACGAATTTTTCAAATGAAAATGATGAATATGGATTTCGAAATTGATGTCAGTGTTAGAAGGTGTTGAGGGATCCTCTGGTATTTTCTTTTTAGGCATTTTTCTCCAAAATCTTAATCAAAAAATATACGAAATCCAACAACAAAAGCATTCACTTGAGCTAGAAATCTCCTTCGCTACTTCAAAACACTGTAATTATATACATATATAAAATGAAAGATTTACACTTCGAGCTAATATGAACACCTTTATCCTTTAGTCATGACAACAAAAATATACAACGTTAAAATTTGTCATTAGCATTGTGTATAGGTGTATCAGTCAGTTGCGCTTAATACTCTGTAAATTTGAAAGATGAAGATCTAATTAATGGCAGGAGCCGTGCTCCAGGTTCGATTCCCTTCACCAATGCACTCCATTTAACCTCGTTTAGCCGATAGTATGCCCGAAACAGATGAAAGGTTTCAAGTGAGGCTAGTAGCTGCGCCCTCTCAAAAATATACACCCACCACGACCTAAAACTACAAAGCTGAAGCTTCAAGTCCTATGTTCCAGTTGGATAGGATTAGGTAGGTAGGTAGGTAGGCAGGCAGGCAGGTGTGGCTAGTCTCCAAATCCAAAACACTGTGTATGTGAAATAACCATCTGTCCTACAGACAGCGTCTCCGCCGGCCGGCCAGCCACCAGCCGCCCACCACACAAACTAGAGCAAAAATACAAACACTGCACACATACACACAAAACAATAGTGGCTAATGTCATAACGTTTCGAAACAGTGTTTCTCTAACTGATTTCAACTGATGGTTAGTATTCGTATAACCAATCAAATCTCTCTCTACAAAGCAACACTTGATAATGAATCTAACGCTCACTAGCCACTGGTTCCATAGAGGAAGTAGTTACCTCCAGTTCTAATGATGATAAGTCGTAACCAACCAGAGGGGGCGGGTCCATTAAGTCAGGCAATTGACGAGCAGTTACGCTATATACATATAAATATCACGAAATGATAGAAGTTAGAATTCATGAACCATTGACTTGGGTCCGAGTGGTTCAATGATCTTCTAACCGGAAGGCCCCGCCCCGGGTTCGAAATCCTATGGTGGGTGTGTACTGATGAAGAGTCCCAAGCACTAGGACGAAACAACTGTTTATTTATTTACTTATTTACCTAAGAAATTAGTAGGTAAGATAAACGTGTACGAGAATAAACAACAATAGAAGATGACTCAGACACGATAACCGAAGAAAAAGCAATACGGTGGTATACCCAATATATTCAAAGAAGATGAATTCAACTAGGCAGCCAACCAGCCAGCCAGCCAGCCAGCCAATGGTGATAAAGATCCAACAGACAAAGAATGTGTTACTGTAATTTACTATTTTAATAATGTTTTAGGCCTTAACACAATGAGATCATGCGTAGCAAGCAGTATAGTAGTCATTGTCAGCACAATCCTCATAGTGATATTGGTTGTTGTGGTGGTAATGATAAAGAGAATAATAATAACAATGAGAATTACTGACTCATTTGACCCTAGTTTGTCTAAAAGGCATCATCGACATTCATCAACAGACGTCCCTCTTCGTTAACTGCATACTGACGATCAATCACATGCCTCCCTAATGGTGGAACTCGTGAATATAAACGACCATTTAGGTAGCCAAAGGTGATACGAGGAGACTTTGTGGAAAGCTTATCTGATGGTTTCGACCTAGGTTTCGTGCTTGTCGGCATTCGCCAGCAAGGCGTATCTGCAACAACCTTGAAGGAACTCATATCCCTCATCTGAGATTCGGACTCCAGTTACCCAGTGCTTCAGTCAGAGACGACGTTACCACTGACCTATCCTGACTAGACACACATGACACTAGTTACTGCTGTCCAATCAATATATCTATTACAGTCCTGCAGGAGGTCAATCACGAGTACGGGTAGCTCAGTAACAACGTCCGTGATTGCAGCACTACGTGACACGAGTTCGAACCTCAAAAGGAATACAAGTTCCTTCAAGGTTGTTGTTGCAGATATGGCTTGCTGACTGACTGACTGACTGACTGACTGCTGGGTGAGTAGTGCCCACTAGCACGAAATCCAGGTCCAAGCAGGGATTTCTACCAATTGCTTCCAACCAATTAAAAACAACAATCCTGAGTGTACCATGATGGCGACATTGGAGACTTGACTGATAGAATTCAGTCTGCAGTAAACAAAGGACTACACACACACATGACACTTGTTGTTAATGTCCAATCAAAAGTTTATGAGCTATCGTGAAACCAGAAAAAAGGGGCTGCAGAGGACAGAGTGAAATCGCTACGTGCTACTGAAGCCCTATGTTCCACCATTTGGAACCCAATGGAATAATCATAAAAGCTTCATTTGGACAAAGAAAGGAGAAAATAATGAGGTATCTGGAAAACGGTTCAACTAATGCAGTCTAGTTATCTTCGAAATGTTAACAGAAAAAGTGACCAAAACTTGCATTTCAGTCATTGTTAGTGGCGGCCCGCTTAAAACTTGGGCTATCGGAAACCTTCATCAGTATCTATTGCATTTAATTTCCTTTTCATTACGTTTGTTTAAATCTAGTAAAATATGACCTCCAATAGTATTGTTTACTCTGGCGGGTATTCAAAACATTTACAACCTGCTGTGATTTGCAAGTTTCTACTAAACATGTTAAAATGCATTCTCCTAAATGGCAGCTTATCCCCTAACACATGAGATGCTCGTTCCTGACAAGGGTGTCGTCGGTTTACAAAGTGTAAATCCTGAAACTTTCTGGAATTGGCATCCACATCAACAAAATTATGAAGTTGTGTATTTCTCGAAGAAGAAGAACAAAAAGAAGAGATATCATCATCATCATAAATGGATTGATCTGGGCTTCAGTTCAGATAGAACACTGTGTCACACGATCTACCGTCAGTTAATGTTATATCTGAAAATCCTGGACGATGAGAAAATATCATTTAATGAACTCTGCTGTACAGTATAATAAACATTGTTCAGAATAAAGCGGTTATTATTAAGTATCATTGTTAGTGAGTGGAATCCAAGAGGCAGGCATGTTTCATCCTCTTTGGGATTCTTCAACCAGCATCCCAACCCAGTGAAACTGACATATAATAATAATAATAATAATCCTGTTTCACTCAGTATGTGATATATCTAATAAACAAATTAATATGGATATATTTGACCATCATCTCGTCGGGTGACACCTCTTGTTTGTTTATAAATTGATTTCAGAAACAATTAGAAAAGTCGGTAAAACTGTATTTTGAGATCCGTGTTGATTTTCCTTCGAAAAATTCATTTCCTGAGTTATATCACATAGCGCCCGACGTTCAAGATGTTCTGATGAGCACTGGGCGTTAAGTCAACATCTCTAGGAGAATTTGGATTCTGACATTGGTTACTGGTTGTACAGAGGACAATTTCTATAGAACCAGTTACCAATGTCAGAATCCAAATTCTCCTAGAGATGTTGACTTAACGCCCATTGCTCATCAGAACATCTTGAACGTCGGGCGCTATGTGATATAACTCAGGAAATGAATTTTTCGAAGGAAAATCAACACGGATCTCAAAATACAGTTTTACCGACTTTTCTAATTGTTTCTGAAATCAATTTATAAACAAACAAGAGGTGTCACCCGACGAGATGATGGTCAAATATATCCATATTAATTTGTTTATTAGATATATCACATACTGAGTGAAACAGGATTATTATTATTATTATTATCATATGTCAGTTTCACTGGGTTGGGATGAAGGTTGGGATGCTGGTTGAAGAATCCCAAAGAGGATGAAACATGCCCGCCTCTTGGATTCCACTCACTAACAATGAATGATACTAATAATAACAGCTTTATTCTGAACAATGTTTATTATACTGTACAGCAGAGTTCATTAAATGATATTTTCTCATCGTCCAGGATTTTCAGATATAACATTAACTGACGGTAGATCGTGTGACACAGTGTTCTATCTGAACTGAAGCCCAGATCAATCCATCTATGATGATGATGATATCTCTTCTTTTTGTTCTTCTTTTTCGAGAAATACACAACTTCATCATTTTGTTGATGTGGATGCCAATTCCAGAAAGTTTCAGGATTTACACTTTGTAAACCGACGACACCCTTGTCAGGAACGAGCATCTCATGTGTTAGGGGATAAGCTGCCATTTAGGAGAATGCATTTTAACATGTTTAGTAGAAACTTGCAAATCACAGCAGGTTGTAAATGTTTTGAATACCCGCCAGAGTAAACAATACTATTGGAGGTCATATTTTACTAGATTTAAACAAACGTAATGAAAAGGAAATTAAATGCAATAGATACTGATGAAGGTTTCCGATAGCCCAAGTTTTAAGCGGGCCGCCATTAACAATGACTGAAATGCAAGTTTTGGTCACTTTTTCTGTTAACATTTCGAAGATAACTAGACTGCATTAGTTGAACCGTTTTCCAGATACCTCATTATTTTCTCCTTTCTTTGTCCAAATGAAGCTTTTATGATTATTCCATTGGGTTCCAAATGGTGGAACATAGGGCTTCAGTAGCACGTAGCGATTTCACTCTGTCCTCTGCAGCCCCTTTTTTCTGGTTTCACGATAGCTCATAAACTTTTGATTGGACATTAACAACAAGTGTCATGTGTGTCTAGTCAGGATAGGTCAGTGGTAACGTCTCTGATTGCAGCACTGGGTAACTCGAATCCGAATCTCAGATGAGGGACATGAGTTCCTTCAAGGTTGTTGCAGATACGCCTTGCTGGCGAATCCCGATAAGCAGGACTGGTTGTAGACGACAATTTCTATACAACTAGTAACCAATGTCAAAATGCAAATTCTCCTAGAGATGTTGACTATGATGCTCCATGTTCATCGAAGCATCTTGAACGTCACGCGCTATGTGATATAACTCGGCTCGGCAAACGAATTTTTCAAATGAAAATGATGAATATGGATTTCGAAATTGATGTCAGTGTTAGAAGGTGTTGAGGGATCCTCTGGTATTTTCTTTTTAGGCATTTTTCTCCAAAATCTTAATCAAAAAATATACGAAATCCAACAACAAAAGCATTCACTTGAGCTAGAAATCTCCTTCGCTACTTCAAAACACTGTAATTATATACATATATAAAATGAAAGATTTACACTTCGAGCTAATATGAACACCTTTATCCTTTGGTCACGACAACAAAAATACAATGTAAAAATTTGTCATTAGCATTGTGTATAGGTGTATCAGTCAGTTGCGCTTAATACTCTGTAAATTTGAAAGATGAAGATCTAATTAATGGCAGGAGCCGTGCTCCAGGTTCGATTCCCTTCACCAATGCACTCCATTTAACCTCGTTTAGCCGATAGTATGCCCGAAACAGATGAAAGGTTTCAAGTGAGGCTAGTAGCTGCGCCCTCTCAAAAATATACACCC